>OU343216.1:60937290-60981489 GCA_910596185.1 Chrysanthemum makinoi | reverse complement strand
TAGCAGACTCAGTCGCTTTCACCATCCCGCGAATCTCAGGAACCAACCCATAGATGTACCTCTCAATTCTCTTGGACTCAGGAGTGACTAGATGAGGGACCAATTTGGCTAGTTCATGGAACCGATCCGTGTAAACGGCATGACCAGCTCCCACCATAGCGTGGTTCCAGAACTCATTTTCTAATTTCTGCATTTCATTGTTTGGGCAATACTCCTCCTTCAGCAAAGCCTTAAAGTCATCCCAAGTCATGCCTATGGCAGCTTCCCTGCCTCTGGCTTGAATTTGCCTGTTCCACCAAGTCAATGCTTTTCCAACCAATGAACATGTTGCATACTTCACTTTTTGGTGGGTCGCACAGTCACTTATGTCAATCACCGACTCCATCTTTTCAACCCATCGAGTATAAGCTAACGCACCTCCGTTTCCATCAAAGTCCACCGGTTTGCATGTTGAAAATTCCTTGTACGAGCATCCTTTGCCACCATTATTGTTGTTGCCATCATTGTTGTTGCCGTTATTGTTTTGGTCACTTCCAGCGCCGTTGTCTGCATGGTCATTCCCGCTTCCGTTGTTCCCTAGGTTACTGATGTGATCGCCAACTTGGGTGACGACAGTGGGTAGCAAACCTTGTAGTTGCTCGGCGATCATGGCGGAAAGGTCATGGTTTTCATTGTTTTTACCGTCATTCCCAGTGCCGCGACCACCTCCTCTACCTCCTCGTCCACCAATCCTTCCACCCCTCTGGGTTGCACCACCACGGTTAACTCGAGTCGATCTTCTTGGAGGCATGATTTCTATCAGGAGGGCGATTGATAAGCGTTAGTTAGGAAGGAGGTATGGTTGGTCAGCATACGTGTCGCAGTCCTATGTCCATTTTCCTATTTGACGATCCATGAATTTGATAAGTCCATGCCGCATCATGTTATTTTAAAAACGTTGGCCAGGCGTTTTTAGAATAACATCATGCCACATTTTCTTATCATCATCACTTCACGCCATCTAGCCTATATTCCATCCTCAAGTCAATTCCTCAAATCCATTAAATGAATTAACAACTCGCACCCATATAAATTTCGCAACCCAATCAAACAAGAACAGTCTTGAAATTAAGGTGCAAGTTGTTTAAGAACTTAAGGGGTTTGAAAATAAATTGACTTAATTCAAGAGGGGTTCCTAAGGCAAATACTGGGCATTAACACATAACCGCACATGTAGGTCCTATAATGCAAACTATATGAAGGTTCCTAGGTTATAGTCAAGGTTAAACCACCTAATTCTCTATAACCAAGGCTCTGATACCAATCTGTCACACCCCAAAAATGGCGCAGCGGAATGACATTTACGGGGTATGACTTCATAACCAAGAACACAAGGTGTCAAAATAGAGAAATACTAAATGCATTCATCACAACGCAAGTCAAGCTACAATGATCCATAATAAGGTGGATACAAGTCTTACTACATAAGTTCACAATAATTAAGTCTTAAAGGGGGCATTTCCAAATGCACAACTCCTCGGGAACACAGCCCGGTAGAGTCTTGTCTTATGTCTGCTAGGCCAGGCCAATACTCAACCTTCTAATGCAACTTCATTCTTAACACCTGAAAATGGATACTCGAAACGTCAACATAAAGTTGGTGAGCTCGTAGGTTTAAGAGTTAAACCACAAAGCTGTGCTTAGTAGTGTAGGACAATAGTGAGCAAGATATGCGAATATGAAACACAGTGCTAGCGACAACTGAACCTACCAATAATGTTACACACATGTTACCAATAGTGGGGAGCTACCCCAGATAGTACTATCAACTTGTTTCGGCTCCAACCGGAGTTAAACAGTTGCGCATATATGAAACACAATTTATCATCACAAAGTAGTCACATATATCAATCAAACGCACATATTGTCCAAAATTATGTAAACAGTTTAGCACAGCATAAAAACAGTTAAAACATCATTTGAGTACCATTTTCCCCCAAAGAAAACATTATGAAAAAGGGGCTACGAGAACTCACCTCAAACAGAGTAATACGATGAAATCAAATGTGTGCACGAAAATCGAGACGCGCTACTTTATCCGCAACCTAAAGTTATGATATGTCTTAGGTTCAACAAAATCGTTGTGTACGCAATTTTATAAAATATTATATCACTCGTACACGTTTGCATGAAAGTTTAGTTGTGAAAAAGGTAGTTACGTTAGTGTGCTCGTTTATAAGTTCAATACACTTTTTATAATATTTATCTAGTTGTTTCCGTTATTATACTATACTTGACTCAACAAATTGTATTTTAAAAGCTTCTAATGCGTCTAGTAAATATATATAACATGTTGCTACTTTTTCTCAAGTTATCTTGGCTAAAACCGCACTTAAAATGCCCAAAATCCTCTTTAAAAAGTTCTAACAGCTTTTATATTAGTGAAAAGCTGTCAAAAATTTATATTTCGTCAACAACTTCATTTGGCCATAACTTTCTCGTTTTAGGTCCGTTTCTTAAGTTCTATATATCCCCGTGAAGGTATTTATGTATAGTAACAAGTTTATAGTGTCCCGACTAGTCTAACCAACTTTTAATGTCCAGTTTTATCATTTGAAAAACTCTAACAGCAACGTTTTGCTTCAGGAAAATAGTTTTCGTCACCTAACTTAAAACTAGCATAACTTCTTCGTTATAAGTCCGTTTTAACCCGTTCAAGCGACCACGTTTTCGTTATTAAGTCTATTTACTATTTATTTAGTCAAAAAATACTCAAAACCACTGATTTTTCTGTATTTAGTCGAATGGAACAGCCTATATTTTATTTAAATGTTAAACGCGTTTCTTAGCTTCTATTACCAAAAATCAACTCCATATCAATCCCAAAGCTATTCTAACTCTTTCACCGATTCCTCAATAATTAAAAATAGTGATTTAACAACTTGGTTAGCAATATGTAAAGTTTAATTCATCATAGTTATAAAATTACGCAAACATGTACATGGTGATATCATAATGTATGTAAACCATAAGTCATGAAATTTATATAATGCAAAGTGTGTAAAGTTTATAAAAATGGTGTAGTGACTTACTTGAACTTAGAAGGTGTATGTGAAGAACTAAGAACACTAATGTACCCAAGTTATTACTCCAAAACCCTTGTAAATTAACTAGTATACCCAAATAAGTAAATATAAACACTTTAACTATAAAACCCAACTCTCTTTCTTCCTTTTTCTTGCCTAACGGAATATGTAGAGAGAAAAGTAGGAGTATAAGAGTTTTTCTTGTGAAAATGAAAGTTACTTGCATCTTTCTTTTATAACATGGCAAGATAAGGTCTTTATTATATAATAAGACTCTAGTTAAAATAGGGCAATATAAAATTTGCATGGGAAATGTGTTTTGTGTTGTGTTTGTCGTGGGTTGCAAAGAAAATGGGGACAAGACATGCTTGGTCTCCTTGAATCTTGGAGGTCAAAGTGAAAGGGTAAATTAATAAGCATAGTTTATGCATTTAAATATTTTCATAGGGACAATAGGGTGGCTAGTTGTCAAAATATTAAAAAGTGTATGTTATCTTGTATAAAATATATTATGTGAGTGTATTGGGTAGTAAAAATTAGGTATTGAGTATTAGTTTTGTAGTTAAAGTTAAATATACACATTTAAGGGTTTATAATAAAAGAGTTATATAAAGTGTAAGAAAATAAACTTTTGCAAGTTTGTAGGGTTTTAGAGTGTATAAGAATGTATTAAAAATAATTGTTGGGAGTATTGGGTTCTTTGTGCGTTTATGCAAATCGTGAAAAGCGTTTATTGAATTAATTAATCGTACGAAAGAAAAAAATGCAATTGTCATAGCAACTAAATTATGAATTGAAGAAGTGACAATGTACACAAAAAAATATGCAGACTAAATCTTTGTCCAAAGTCATAGTGCACAAGAGGGTGATTTATTGTTTACGCGAATAATGGTGAATAGATTTTCAGTTTGAGGTTGAGTAAGGACCTGTAAAATTGCGGGTTGTTATAGTCTACCCCCGTTAAGAGAATTTCTTCCATGAAATTTAGCTAGTACTACTCATGGGATTCATTTCCTCAAAAAGGTGTGGGTACTTAAGTCTCATCTGATCCTCTCGTTCCCAGGTAAACTCAGGTCCTCGCTTAGAATTCCATCGAACCTTGACGATAGGAATCTTTCTACGTTTCAACTTTTTGATCTCACATTCCATGATTTCTACTGGTTCTTCTACAAAGTGCAACTTAGGATATATCTGAATCTCTTCCAATGGTACGTGTAAGGTCTTATCAGCAAGACACTTCTTGAGATTTGACACGTGAAACGTATCATGAACGGCACTCAACTCTTGGGGTAGTCGTAGTCGGTAAGCTACCGGTCCGATTCTCTCAGTGATTTTAAAAGGTCCAACATATCTAGGAGCTAACTTGCCCTTCTTTCGAAATCGTACAACACCTTTCCATGGTGACACCTTGAGCAACACCTGATCACCAACATTGAATTCTAGGGGTCTCCGTCTGTTGTCGGCATAGCTCTTCTGACGGTCACGTGCAACCTTGAGCCTATCCTTGATTTGAATGATCTTCTCAGTGGTCTCTAACACTATCTCAGGTCCTATCATTTGACTTTCTCCGGCTTCTGCCCATGCAATAGGTGAACGACACTTACGTCCATAAAGTGATTTGAAGGGTGCCATATCTATACTAGAATGGTAACTTTTGTTATAAGAGAACTCGACCAATAGAAGATGAGTATCCCAATTCCCTCCAAAATCGATGGCACACGCCCTAAGCATATCTTCTAGGGTTTGTATAGTACATTCACTCTGACCATCAGTCTATTGGTGGTAAGCCGTACTCATATCTAAATGTGTTCCTAGTGACTTCTGCAACATTTGCCAAAAGTTGGATGTGAAACGGCTATCACGATCAGATATGATCGATATAGGGACACCATGTCTTGCTACTATTTCGTTTATGTAGATTCTAGCCAATTTGTCCATCTTGTAATCCTCTCGGATTGGTAGAAAATGTGCAGACTTCGTCAATCGGTCTACGATAACCCAGATTGAATCGTGCCCACTACTAGTCCTAGGCAATTTTGTAATGAAGTCCATGGTTATTATTTCCCACTTCCATTCAGGAATCTCTGGTTGCTTCGCAACAAACCGATGGTTTCGGTGTTCAGCCTTCACCTTCGAGCAAGTCAAACACTTGCGGACGTGAGACTATGTCTTTCTTCATTCCAGGCCACCAATACAATTCTCTAAGGTCATAGTACATCTTGTCTGCTCCTGGGTGAATGGAGTACCTCGTTGTATGTGCTTCGTTCATGATTAGGGTTCTCACGTCGCCACTTAATGGTACCCATATTCGGTCTACAAAGTACAGTCCACCGTCACCCTTTTTCTCCAATTGACTACCTATACCTCGTAGTTTCTCTGTGGGTGCATCCATATCCTTAGATGCTTCTCTTTGAGCCGCTAGTATCCTATCCTTGATACCCAACTGTATGGTTATACTCATGGCTTTTACCTTCCTCGGCTTGAGTCTTTCCTTCCTACTCAAAGCATCAGCTACTACGTTCGCCTTACCTGGGTGGTAGCGAATCTCACAGTCATAATCGCTGAAGAGTTCTACCCATCTCCTTTGGCGCATATTCACCTCTTTTGATCGAAGATATGTTGGAGACTCTTGTGATCAGTATAGATAATACTTTTCGTCCCATACAAGTAATGTCTCCATATCTTGAGAGCGAATACTACAGACCTAGCTCCGATCATGAGTGGTATAGTTTTTCTCATGAATCTTCAACTGTCGGGATGCATAGGCAATCACTTTGCCTCTTTGCATTAATACGCAACCAAGACCTTGACATGATGCGTCGCAGTACACTACGAAATCTTCGGGGCCATCAGGGAGGGCCAGAATTGGAGCATTACACAGATTGTTCTTCAAGGTTTGAAAGGCTTCTTCTTGTTCTTCACCCCATTCGTACTTCTTATTCTTTTGAGTCAGCAGGGTAAGAGGTTTGGCAATCTTGGAGAAATTCTCAATGAATCATCGGTAGTAACCTGCCAGTCCTAAGAATGAGCGGACTTCGGTTGGGGACTTAGGGGCTTCCCAGTTCTTCACTGCTTCGATCTTGCTGGGGTCCACATGAATACCATCTTTGTTAACCACATGTCCAAGGAATTGGACTTCTTGTAACCAGAATTCACATTTCGAGAATTTGGCATACAATTTCTCCTTCTTGAGTAGCTCCAGAATTAACTTCAGATGCATTTCATGTTCCTCTTTCGTCTTGGAATAGATCAAAATGTCATCGATGAATACGATAACAAATTTGTCCAGGTACGGCCTGCATGCTCGGTTCATCAAGTCCATGAAAACCGCAGGCGCATTTGTCAATCAAAAGGCATAACTGTGAACTCGAAATGACCGTATCGAGTTCTAAACGCAGTTTTTGGGATGTTGTCTTCGTGTACTCGTAACTGATGGTAGCCGGAACGAAGATCTATCTTGGAGAAGTATCGTGAGCCTTGTAGTTGATCAAACAAGTCATCGATCCTCGGGAGAGTGTAACGATTCTTAATAGTTAGTTTGTTTAATTCCCGGTAGTCAATGCACATTCTAAACGAACCATCCTTCTTCTTCACAAACAATACTGGTGCTCCCCATGGCAAAGAACTAGGTCGAATGAAACCTTTGTCTTGGAGTTCCTTGAGTTGATTAGACAACTCCTCTATTTCAGTGGGTGCCAAGCGATAGGGAGACTTTGCAACTGGCATTGCTCCAGGAATTAGGTCTATCCGAAATTCAACTTCTCGTGAAGGGGGTAATCCGGGTAGGTCGTCGGGAAATACTTCTAGGAAATTTCGAACGACTGGGATATCTTCTAGTTTCTGCACATCTGCTTTCATGCTCGTGAGGTGTCTCACTTTTTCTTCAAGTGTCTCTCCATAGACCTTAAGAAACTCACCATTTGTTAGTGGTATTCGGACCATCTTCTCATGACACACTATTTCAGCCTTATGCTTAGACAACCAATCCATTCCCACAATCACGTCAAAGCTTCCGTATCCGAATGGTATTAAGTCGATCCTAAAGGTACGGTCTTCTAATTCTAGTGTGCACCCGCGAACGATCTCATTTGTTTCTACCCTTTGACCACTTGCTATTTCAATTTCGTAACTAAAGTCTAGTCTATCAGGTTCCATATTTAACAAAGGCATGAATTTAGTGGAGACAAAACTATAATCGGCACCAGAATCAAATAGCACAGTAGCATAGTGGTTGTTTAAAGAGAACGCACTGTCCACGATGTTCGGTCCTGACGTCCTTCTTCAGCGTTCATCACAAATACCCGACCACGAGCTGGGTTACCATTGTTACCACTGTTTGCATTGTTTCCACCAATTGCTAAAGCCTGATTCTGGTTGTTCTGAACTTGTCCGCGTGTCCCAATCAACCTAGGACACGCGTTCCAAAGATGATTTGGGTTTCCACACTCATAACATGCCCTTGGGTTAACGCTATTTATTGGTGCCACCAGTTTAGCGACTGTCCGGCAATCTTTTGCCATGTGACCACCCTTTTTGCAATTGAAACACACTTGACATGGTGTAGTCTCCGGGTGATGGTAGTTACATTTGGCACACTTGGGGTGAGAACCCACATAACCTTTCTTGTCCGTGGTTGTTGCTACGAATCCTTTTCCCCATTTCGCTTTCTTATTGTCACCCTTTGCACTTCCTTGTTTACTTGGCTCGCTCACCACCTTCCTCTTATCACCACTCTTGGAGAACTTCCCATTCCTGACCATTTCATCTATTAAGGTTGCAGATTTCAGATTGCACTCGAATAGTAGCTTGACTCAGTCACTTTCACCATCCCGCGAATCTCAGGAACCAACCCATAGATGTACCTCTCAATTCTCTTGGACTCAGGAGTGACTAGATGAGGGACCAATTTGGCTAGTTCATGGAACCGATCCGTGTAAACGGCATGACCAGCTCCCACCATAGCGTGGTTCCAGAACTCATTTTCTAATTTCTGCATTTCATTGTTTGGGCAATACTCCTCCTTCAGCAAAGCCTTAAAGTCATCCCAAGTCATGCCTATGGCAGCTTCCCTGCCTCTGGCTTGAATTTGCGTGTTCCACCAAGTCAATGCTTTTCCAACCAATGAACATGTTGCATACTTCACCTTTTGGTGGGTCGCACAGTCACTTATGTTAATCACCGACTCCATATTTTCAACCCATCGAGTATAAGCTAATGCACCTCCATTTCCATCAAAGTCCACCGGTTTGCATGTTGAAAATTCCTTGTACGAGCATCCTTTGCCACCATTATTGTTGTTGCCATCATTGTTGTTGCCGTTATTGTTTTGGTCACTTCCAGTCCGCCGTTATGCATGGTCATTCCCGCTTCCGTTGTTCCCTAGGTTACTGATGTGATCGCCAACTTGGGTGACGATAGTGGGTAGCAAACCTTGTAGTTGCTCGGCGATCATGGCGGAAAGGTCATGGTTTTCATTGTTTTTACCGTCATTCCTGCGACCACCTCACCTCTACTCCTCCTCGCCCACCAATCCTTCCACCCCTCTGGGTTTGCACCACACGGTTAA
The DNA here is from genome assembly GCA_910596185.1 of Chrysanthemum makinoi. Taxonomy (NCBI): domain Eukaryota; kingdom Viridiplantae; phylum Streptophyta; class Magnoliopsida; order Asterales; family Asteraceae; genus Chrysanthemum; species Chrysanthemum makinoi. The sequence continues at coordinate 60,972,858 of OU343216.1, read as the reverse complement.
CTCGAGTCGATCTTCTTGGAGGCATGATTTCTATCGAGGGCGATTGATAGCGTTAGTTAGGAAGGAGGTATGGTTGGTCAGCATATCGTGTCGCGATCCTATGTCCATTTTCCTATTTGACGATCCATGAATTTGATAAGTCCATGCCGCATCATGTTATTTTAAAAACGTTGGCAGGCTTTTAGAATAACATCATGCCACATTTTCTTATCATCATCACTTCACGCCATCTAGCCTATATTCCATCCTCAAGTCAATTCCTCAAATCCATTAAATGAATTAACAACTCGCACCCATATAAATTTCAACCAATCAAAACAAGAAGAAATCTTGAAATTAAGGTGCAAGTTGTTTAAGAACTTAAGGGGTTTGAAAATAAATTGACTTAATTCAAGAGGGGTTCCTAAGGCAAATACTGGGCATTAACACATAACCGCACATGTAGGTCCTATAATGCAAACTATATGAAGGTTCCTAGGTTATAGTCTAGGTTAAACCACCTAATTCTCTATAACTAAGGCTCTGATACCAATCTGTCACACCCCAAAAATGGCGCAGCGGAATGACATTTACGAGGTATGACTTCATAACCAAGAACACAAGGTATCAAAATAGAGAAATACTAAATGCATTCATCACAGCGCAAGTCAAGCTACAATGATCCATAATAAGGTGGATACAAGTCTTACTACATAAGTTCACAATAATTAAGTCTTAAAGGGTAGAGTCTTGTCTTATGTCTGCTAGGTGATCGCTTCCGAACCGCCAAGTTTTATCACACAAGCTAACCACTTGTGAATGGTCAACCGTAATAAACTTCAAACAGCTCAGAAACAATGCAATGAAGATCTAGAGGAGTATAGTGTTTCCCCAGGTAGTTAAGTCCCAACGAGTGTATACTGAATAATCAAACGTATAGTGATCGGGTGATAATGAACGGGAAAAGGTTATGATTTTGAATAATTATACCTAAAGAAAAAGTTTGTAAATTACAGGGGCTTCAATGCAAATTAAAGAAAATTAAAAAGATAAATTATATTAAATAAACGCTATCACTATTTTTAAAATTTGATGTTTTTGATTTTTCTTTTATAAATTTAAATTAAAAACTACGTAACGTACAAAAGAAAATGTGAAATTGAAACAGTATTAATCCTAAAAATATAAAGATGACATTTTTATAAACCTAATGATAAGATAAAATTTACAGAAAAAGAAAATTATTTTTATGACTATTTATTTAATTATTATTAATTAAAAACTATTTTTACCTATTTAATAATACCTTAAAATATAAGAAAATATGAAATAAAGCTAGAAAAGTGAAATTATGACTTAGAAAAATCTAAAATAACTAAAGAGAATTTTCAAAACTAATTTTGTATTTTTCTGATTTATATTCCAATTTTTATGATTTAAAAACTATTTAAAACTAATTAAATTTCTAAAAATTACAAATTTAACTAAGAAAAATCTGGAAAAATTATTTTTTTCCTTTTTATATTTATCTTAACCTATGAAAATTGAAAACTTATTTTTTTGAAGTTTTTCTGATTTAATTGCAATAAAAGCTATTTAAAAAGTCCTAAAAACTGATTAAAATAAAGAAAAATAGCAAACAGTAATGGAAAATTATGAAAAATTCAGGAAAAGTCTAAATTAATATTCTAAATCTAAGAAAAATATAAAAACAATGGCTTATGTGAAGGATTATGAAGCTGCAGTGCAAACTGCTTAAGTAATAAGCACCTAAATTAAGCAAAAGCTGCTACAGTGAACCAGAAGCTACCAGGGCATGAACTAAGCTAAAACTCATTGAAATCAACTTGAAGCAGCTAAATGAGAGCCTAGAATCCTAGCTTGTAAGCAAATTATCAAATTCCAAATCCTAATAAGCTTTGTTCAAAACAGGTTCAGGCTACTACTTTGTAGCTTGAAAATAAGCTACTCAAATAAGCTGAAACTCAAAACCAGATTTGGGATCCTAAACTAGACCTGGCAAGGAACCTATGGACCAAAACTGAGCCTGAGATGAGCTCAAATGAGCTTTTGACAAGCTCTGCAAGAACCTGTGCAGACTCAGTTATCACTGAGTCAGTGCACAGGGCACTTTTGACCCAATTGACAAGCTAATTTGAAGCTTTTACAAAATTACTAAAAATCTACAAAAATCATATTTCAACTCTTGACCAATTGAAGTTGTTAAGTCCACAATTTCACTTGATTTGAACCAAAATTAAAGCTATGAAAAATCAACAAACTTTGGCAAAAACTGACTCAACTCATTTTTGACTTTTGAAACAGAAATGAAAAGTTGACTAAACTGAGATTTGAGTCCAATTTATGAACTGATAATGATGTCTTCAGCTAAAATGAAACTAAAATAAGCTGCTTTACTGAATTCTAAACACAAATCAAGCTTTTGTTCTTTACAAATTCCAACAGATATGCAATTAGGGCAGTTTATTTGTGATTTTGACTTTGAGCTATTAGAGATGCAAAATGAAGGCTAAACTGGTTATATTACAACTAAATGGGACTATAGCAACAGATCTTACCCACTTTCTAAACCTCTAACTCATTTTGACAGTTTGTACCAATCACTAGTTCAAATGACTTAATGTAGATTTTAACTAAAAAAAATACTTAACTAACACAAACTAATGCTCAATCCAACTATAACTAACCTAAATGAATCTAACTGCAATGATTTAAACTAACAATTAACACTAACTCAAATAGAGCAATGATATGCAGATTTGAGCTTAAAATGACATAAAGTGAATGAGAAGCTTACAGCAGTCCAACTTATTTTGAAGCTCAATCCAGAACCATAACTACCTATTTTAAACTAATTCCAACCCAATCCAAGCTCTGCAACAACCCCATTCCATAACTGAGTCCACATTGAGCTTCACAGTTGACTTTTGTTGACCAAATTGAGAATTAGCTTAAAACTGGATTATAAGCTTACTAAGAGCTATGAGTAGCTTTAGTAAGCTTATTAGAGTTATAATAAGGCTTATTGAAACCTGGTTTTTAGATTATTTAAACTGCATAAGTAAAAGAAAACTTAAAAACTAGAAACTTGGATAAACTTTGAATTAATACTGAAAATGAGTTACAATAGACTTAATAACTTTGGTTAAGTACAAGGAAGATTAGAATTACAAATTAGAACTTAATTGAGACATAAAAATTAAAAACGACACATATGAAAAATTAAAACTAAAAACTACTCTTTTGCTCTCCTTCTCTTTCTTCTTTTTATACACCAAAATGCTCCCACTTGTACTCTGAGCAAATCTCACTTGTCTTTGGAGTCATTGGATTAGAAAAGATGATTTTAGCCGTTGATGGCTTTTTGGCGGGAAAACGTTTTTAGCCTGTGGGGAGGGTTGAGTGCAAGGAAGGGGATGCATTAAATGCATTTTGTTGTTTAGGTGAGGTGGAGGGGACATGGAGAGTGGGAGTTGAGCTGGAAGGATGGTGAAGGTCTGGTGTTGCAGGCAGTTGGTGAGGAAGATAGGATTTTGGAGGGAAAAGGGGTGTTGATTGCTTTGATCGGGGTATAATAATAGACAGGGGGTTCAAATTGGGGGGTCACAAGACATGGCAGGGGCCAAGGGTCAAGGTTTGGTTATAAATAAACAAGGACCATTTTTGCAATTCCACAAAAGCCAAGGACCAAATCTGCCATTTTTGCAAAGTTATGCCAAGGGACCAATTATGACAAGTTTGAATAGTACAAGGACCATAAAAGACATTTTCAAACTTCCAAGGACTATTTTTGCCAATTTTTAAACTTGAAGGACCAAACTTGTAAATTCTCAAAACTTTTGAAATTTTTCACCAAATGACTAATTATGACAACTTATGATTTCAAAAGGACCTTTGGTGACTTTTCTTTTTAAAATAAGTGCTCAGGGACTATTTTTGACAAGATTTGAAAGTCGGGGGACTGAAACTGCCAATTATGCAAACTTAGCTCGTTTTTCATCTGATTTTAAACATTTTGCATCTGAAACATATAAAATGCAAATTTTGAGATATTTTCAGTATTTTGATGCATTTCTGAGCGTTTTTAAATGTTTTGCAGTTCAGATTTAACAAAAAATGATGAGTATTTACACACTCATCAATCCCCCACACTAAACTATTGCTAGTCCCTAGCAATCTTTTGAGAAAAACTTAATGGATTTGAATCTCTTAACCAAAAGCCATTACTTCGAAAGTAGCCAAATGTTTCAGTTCAAGTAAGAACCTTGTTACACTGATAACCAAATGATTTTGAGCAAATCACCAGCTTCCAACGGATTTGATTTGTCTTTACCAGAAGCAATACCAGAAGCCGTTTGCTTCTGGACTAGCCAACTCTTAGATAATATATCTTTGGTGAGTCGATTACCAATTATGGTTTTCCAACTGCCTTTACCACAAGCCATAAACTTGCGGGCTAGCCAACTCTTCACTAATTAAAGATATGGTGAGCTGAACACCATACAATTTTGGGCAAATTGCAAGCCGTCAACGGATTTGAGACATCTTTACCAAGATCCGTTTGCTCCTGGATTAGCCAATCCTTTTGTCTATTAGACATGGCGGACTGATAACCGTAAGCTGAGTGAGTGCAAAACACTTACTCCAAAAAAAAATAAAAAATAAAAAAAAAAAAAAAAAATTGCCCAAAAATGGGGGCCAAAAATGGGGGAATTGGGTGGTATAATTACATGATAAAATTCGTGAGAATTCCCCCCTACACTAGAAATGAATATTGCCCTCAATATTCAAAGTACCGGCGGTTATGCCGAAACAAAGAACGTAAAAGGGAAATACTACGGCCATTATTTGAATTTTTTTTTTTTTTTTTTTTTTTTTGAAACTTTATATACAACAGCGGGGGGCAACTCCCCCACACTAGGGTGGTAGAAAGTAGAAAGAAGTCAGAAATACGGGTGAAAACCCATATGGTGTGCTATTGTTTTTGATTCCCGAGTCGCTAGCTTGACTCGATCCCCGCATTTATTGGTTCATGGGGAAAGTTTGTAGATCCGGGACAACCACAGGAGGAATGTCCTCTCCAAAATAGTGCTTCAATCGATGACCATTCACTTTAAAATTTGGACCATCGGGTTGAGATAACTCAATAGTTCCATAAGGAAATACTTTAGTGATGGTGAATGGTCCAGACCAGCGGGATTTTAGTTTTCCCGAGAAAATCTTCAATATCGAATTGAAAAGAAGGACTCGATCACCGACGTTGAAAATGCGGTTCTTGATTTTGGAGTCATGAATCTTCTTTGTCTTTTCTTTGTAGATCAAAGAGTTCTCGTATGCTTGATCACGGAGTTCATTTAATTCATTCATTTGAACTTTCCGGTGATCACCAGCTGTCTGAATATCGAAGTTGGCATGTTTCAAGGCCCAGTATGCCTTGTGCTCAAGCTCAATCGGAAGATGACACGCCTTTCCGTACACAAGCTTGTATGGAGTACACCCAATGGGTGTTTTATATGCTGTACGGAAGGCCGAGTCGTCATCTAGCTTATCCGACCAAGAGGCACGGTTTTCGCCTCTGTCCTTTCGAGATTCTTTTAATACCTCGGTTGGAAACTTCCACTTGCCCACTTGTTTGGGGGTGGTACGCAGTAGAGAGACGGTGAGTAACACCATACTTTTGCATGACTCTATCAAACTGGTCATTGCAGAAATGCGTGCCACGATCACGATTATAGCTCGTGGAGTTCCAAACCTAGCAAAAAGAGATTTTAAGAATTTCACAACAACTCGGGCATCGTTGGTAGGTAAAGCTTTCACTTCAACCCATTTTGACAAATAGTCAACGGCCACGAGTATGTATTTGTTTCCTCGAGATGAAGGAAATGGCCCCATAAAGTCAATGCCCCAGATGTCAAAATCTCACACACTTGAATGGCGTTTTGCGGCATTTCATTTCTTTGTGAGATATTTCCGTGACGTTGACAAGCGTCACAGGTTTTGACAAAATCGTGGGCATCCTTGTAAATCGTGGGCCAATAAAATCCGGAATCAAACACCTTCTTGGCGGTGTAGTTAGGGCTATGATGTCCCCAGTAGGTCCAGAATGGCAAGCCTTGAGAATGTCATTGGCTTCCTGACCATACATACATCGCTGATGACTTGATCCGCAAATTTTGAATAAGTAGGGGTCTTCAGTAATGTTTAACATCTTTGAAGAATTTGTTCTTCTGTTGGGTCGACATTCCTTTCACTATGAAGTTACCCGCATGGTAATTTGCGAAGTCAGCAAACCATGGGGTAGTAGAGTTTCCACGAAAAGTAACCGCATTGAGTGTCTCGAGAGGAAATGTTTCATTTATTTCCTTTTTCTCGAAAACATCTTGGTGTGGGTTTTATAATCGGGACAGATGATCAGCAGCCAGGTTCTCAGCTCCTTTTTTATCACGTATAATGATATCAAATTCTTGCAGGAGGAGAACCCAATGGAGCAATCTCGGCTTTGCATCTTGTTTTGCAAAGAGATATTTGAGAGCCGAGTGATCCGTATACACCACGCATTTGGTCAAGATTAGGTACGGCCGAAACTTCTCAAACGCATACACCAACACTAATAATTCTTTTTACGTGGTGGTGTAATGGGTTCGAGCTTCAGTCATAGTCTTACTCGCGTAGTGGATAGGCTGAAAATGCTTGTTTCTGCGTTGCCCTAGGACTGCACCGATAGCAAAATCACTTGCATCGCACATGAGCTCAAAGGGTAAATCCCAGTCGGGGGCAACAAGAATGGGTGCTTCAGTAAGCTTTTTCTTTAATGTTTCAAAAGCTTCTATGCACTCAGGTGAGAAGATAAAAGGAGCATCTTTTTCAAGAAGATGGGTCATAGGCCGGGCGATTTTAGAAAAATCTTGTATGAACCTGCGATAAAAACCGGCATGACCTAAAAAACTCCTAATACCTTTGACGGTAGTAGGATGAGGCAATTTAGCAATAACATCGACTTTTGCTCTATCAACCTCAATCCCGTTTTTTGAAATCTTATGGCCAAGGACTATCCCTTCTTTGACCATAAAGTGGCTCTTCTCCCAATTTAGACAAAGATTGGTGTCTTCACACCGTTTGAGCATTTTTTCTAAATGGGAGAGACATGTTTGAAACGAGTCCCCAATGACCGAGAAGTCATCCATAAACACCTCCATTGTTTCCCCGATCATGTCGTTGAAAATGGCCATCATACATCTTTGGAACGTGCCAGGCGCATTACATAGGCCAAAAGGCATACGTCTGTAGGCAAAGGTTCCGTATGGGCAAGTGAATGTGGTCTTTTCTTGATCCTGTGGATCAATGGGGATCTGAAAATAACCCGAGAAACCATCAAGGAAACAATAGTATTCGTTCCCTGCTAATCTCTCAAGCATTTGGTCCATGAAGGGTAGAGGAAAATGGTCTTTTCGGGTGGCGTCATTCAACTTACGATAGTCAATGCAAACACGCCATCCCGTAACCAATCGAGTTGAAATTAACTCGTTTTCTTCATTTGTGACAACAGTTATGCCACCCTTTTTAGGAACACAGTGAATTGGGCTAACCCAAGGACTATCAGAGATCGGGTACATTAATCCTGCATCAAGAAGTTTGAGAACCTCTTGTTTAATAACATCATGAATCTTAGGATTCACCCTTCTCTGATGTTGGACTGTTGGCTTGAAGTCATCCTCCATCAAGATTTTGTGAGTACAAAACTCAGGGTTGATACCCTTAATGTCGGAGAGTTTCCAAGCAATTGCTTGCTTGTTTGACTTCAAGACCTTTATGAGAGCAGTCTTTTCATCCTTATTCAAATCTCGAGCAATAATGACGGGTAATTTATCATCACCCTCAAGAAATGCATACTCGAGATGAGGTGGTAAGTCCTTAAGTTCAACCTCAGGAAATTCTTCAGTTTTCTCAACTGACTTGACTTCCTTGTTATGAAGCTCGACGGGAGGGAGTGATGATGGATCATCATTAAGCAACTTCTCAATGAGAAGAATATCTCCCTCGATGTCAATTGGAGCGTGATCAATTTCCCATGAAACCGAATCACTAGACAAGTATGCTTCAATCTCTTCCAAGATGAAATCACTTTCCTCAAACGGAGTGAGAGAAGGGATTGAAGAGTTGGAAATAATAAGACTAGGAGATGATGGATCATTTTTGAGCAATTCTTCAATGGGAAGAATGTCTCCCATTGGATTACAAACATCATCATCCAATCCAGATGAAACTGAAGAGAGTTTGGTTTCATCCACAGAGTTAACAAACTCGATACGATAAACTGATTCCGGAGGTGGGACAGGTGGTGTGCTCTTAGAGCTAGCAATTTCCACCACTTCCGATAAAGTCTCCGATTCTAGATCATCATCATCAAGAACACTCTTGACTTCCCTGGTACAACTTTCAAACCATTTGTTTGAACCAGGGTTGATTTTTAAAGCTTTTAACTCAGCACGTTTTTGGTGACTCCTCTTAACTGTGAAATTTGAGAGTGTTGCATTGATTCTTTCAGATTTTTGATCAATTATGGCAACACTCTGTTTGGATAGAGGTTTGGAGTTTTGGTTGATATTAAACTTGAGTTCTTCGTTGTCAACCCGTATGGTCAACTCTTCAGCAAATACATCAATTAGAGAACGGCTCGTTCTCAAGAAAGCTCTCCCCAAGATGAGGGGAACTCTAGGATCTGCATCAAAGTCTACTACAACAAAGTCAGTAGGAAAGTGAAACTTTCCTACTTTCACTACGACATCCTCGGCTATCCCAAGTGGACGAGTTATGGTACAGTCCGCTAGCTCGAGTGTCATACAAGTGGATGTAAGTTTAGGAAGAGACAGTTTCTTCCATACCGAGAGTGGCATGAGGTTAATGCTTGCGCCAAGATCGGCCAAGGCGGAGCATTGAACCATCCCCAGGAAATCACACGGGATTAAAAACCTGCCGGGGTCTTCAAGCTTTTTGGGAAGCTTCTTGAGAAGGACCGCTGAGCATTGCTCATTGAGAGGAGTTTTAGCCATCTCAGATAACTTATCTTTGTTGCTCAGTAAGCCTTTAAGCGTGGATGCAAATTTAGGCATTAGAACGAGAGCATCAACGAAGCTTATATCAAAGTGCAGTTCATTGAAAATTTGGAAAATTTTTTCCATTTGCTCTTTGGTTTTGTCTTTGAGCTTCTCATCATGAAATCATGATGGGTAAGGAAGCTGACTAGACTTTTGAGCGGGGACGGAAGTTATTTCTGTCTCAGAATTCGTCTTCGGAACTTCGGGTTCCGGACTTAAAGCTTGGACTACCGAAGGTGGGACGTGTGCGGTACTTCGTGGGCTTGAAAAATGCACCTTGTCCGTTGTATCCTTGGTAACTTGACTCATTGCTCCTGGTGGAGGAGGCATTGGAGTCGAAGGTCCATTGTGCGTCTTACCACTACGAGTGGTGACGGCTTTCAACTCGGCATTTGGATTTGGGACTGTATTGTTTGGGAGTCCTCCAGGAAGATGACGAGCTTTGTTCATATTCATGTTCATGAAACTGCTCATCATATTCTTCAACTCATTTGTCTGCCGAGACAATGTGGTATCAATTTCCTTTTTTAGCTCAACTCTCATGTTATTGATCTGAGTTTGCATTGAACATATGCTTGACTCAGTAATTTTCATGAAGTCATTTGGTAGGAGAGCTTGAGAAGGTTGTTGATAACTTTGCTGATTTGGAGCTTGATAAGGTTGGTTGAAATTGTTCCGGCTTTGATTGAAATTTTGAGAGTTATTGAAGTTGTGTCCTTGATTCGGAACAAAGCGATTTTGATTGCCATGGTTTTGCACAGGAGGAAAACCAGTTGGTGTCATACCGCTAGGTGCACGGTAGTGAGGATCACTTGTGGTCGGTATTGATTGTGGTTTACCGAAGCTACGGGAGCTTGGTAAAAAGAAGCATCGGTTGCTTGACAATCATAATACGCGTGTGGACCACTAAAAGTTTCACACACCTGTTTTATGGCTTTGATTGGTTGGCTTATGAATTTCGCTTTTGATTTCCTTTACCTCTTTCATCATACAACGGATGACGTCCGTTAGCTCGGCTATTGGAGCGGCTAACTCGGAAGAGTTACCGGATGAAGAAGGAGGAGTGTTCGGAATATTGACTTTGTTGCGAGAAATAGGAACTTTTGATTTTATTTCGCAAATCTCAATCACATCTTTAGGCTTACGATTCAAGATATTGCCACATGCGGCTGCGTTCAAAGAATCTTGATCGTTACCGTTCAACCCATTATAAAAGATATTAACTTGTTGAAGCTCCGTGAATTCATGATGGGGGCATTTCCTGAGGAGATCTTTGAATCTCTCCCATGCCTCTCCAAAGTTTTCATCGAAATTTTGACGAAATCCAGAAATTTCATTTTTAAGATTAGTTGTCTTTGATGGAGGAAAGAAATAATTGACAAACTTTTGAACAAGATCCTCCCAAGTTTCGATGGATCGAGGGGGTTTTTTTTCCAGCCAAATCCGGGCTGCCCCTCAAGTGAGAATGGAAAAAGCATCAACTTGATTACTTTTGTGGCACATCCTTGAAATTGATAGTTGAAGTCAACTTGTTAAACCAACGGATGTGTGCATACGGGTCTTCTCGATCAAACCTGCGGAATTGATTTGTAGACACAAGTTGGATCAAATGTGTCTTCAATTCAAAGTGATCAGAATTGATTACTGGTAAAATGATGGCATCTCCATAACCCTCGATGGGTGCTTGGAGAATTTCCGCCATAGTTCGTTCGTCTGCCATATTGTTGTTAGGAATAGTACGAATATCGGGTTCGACTATTTGGGCGAGCAAGTCTACGAGAACGTCTTCTAGGAATTTCGCTAGATCACGCAAGCGGACTCAATGATCTAGAAGAATGAGTGCGCATGCACTAGACGTAACTCGAGGAAACAAGAGAATTATGAAAATGGGGAAAGAAGAATCTTTTTGAGTTTTATGGTTTTGAAAAGTAGATATAACAACAAATCCAATTAAAACAATATCGAGGCAAAACGACAGTGAACTTAAACCAATAATCACAAGATGAATGGCTTCTTTGAAAAAAGGTACACCACTCACAAGGACACAAAGGCAAGTTTTAATCTTTGGTTCGGGAACTTATTATGGTCGTACCCCCAGTTAGGTAGTACACTGCCTTGGTTTGCGGTGGTAATTTTTCATGTTGTTATTATTAAACAAAGAAAACGACAAATCTTTTTGTATTTTTATCTTATATATATATAGAAACAAAAGAAAAATATTTTTTTGTGTTTTATACGTTTTAAGATGTTTTTGGGTTTTTATAAGAAAATATATATAGATATAGATGGTATAAACAAGGAGTGAATATTCAAATCACTAATCTGCTAAGCAGAAGATAATTAGCACAACTCCGGCAGCGGCGCAAAATTTGATCGCTTCCGAACCGTCAAGTTTTATCACACAAGCTAACCACTTGTGAATGGTCAACCGTAATAAACTTCAAACAGCTCAGAAACAATGCAATGAAGATCTAGAGGAGTATAGTGTTTCCCCAGGTTGTTAAGTCCCAACGAGCTGTGCGACTGAATAATCAAACGTATAGTGATCGGGTGATAATGAACGGGAAAAGGTTATGATTTTGAATAATTATACCTAAAGAAAAAGTTTGTAAATTACAGGGGCTATCACTATTTTTAAAATTTGATGTTTTTGATTTTTCTTTTATAAATTTAAATTAAAAACTACGTAACGTACAAAAGAAAATGTGAAATTGAAACAGTATTAATCCTAAAAATATAAAGATGACATTTTTACAAACCTAATGATAAGAGAAAATTTAGAGAAAAAGAAAATTATTTTTATGACTATTTATTTAATTATTATTAATTAAAAACTATTTTTACCTATTTAATAATACCTTAAAATATAAGAAAATATGAAATAAAGCTAGAAAAGTGAAATTATGACTTAGAAAAATCTAAAATAACTAAAGAGAATTTTCAAAACAAATTTTGTATTTTTATGATTTATATTCCAATTTCTATGATTTAAAAACTATTTAAAACTAATTAAATTGCTAAAAATTACAAATTTCACTAAGAAAAATCTGGAAAAATTATTTTTTTTGCTTTTTATATTTATCTTAACCTATGAAAATTGAAAACTTATTTTTTTGAAGTTTTTTTGATTTAATTGCAATAAAAGCTATTTAAAAAGTCCTAAAAACTGATTAAAATAAATAAAAATAGCAAACAGTAATGGAAAATTATGAAAAATTCAGGAAAAGTCTAAATTAATATTCTAAATCTAAGAAAAATATAAAAACAATGGCTTATGTGAAGGATTATGAAGCTGCAGTGCAAACTGCTTAAGTAATAAGCACCTAAATTAAGCAAAAGCTGCTACAGTGAACCAGAAGCTACCAGGGCATGAACTAAGCTAAAACTCATTGAAATCAACTTGAAGCAGCTAAATGAGAGCCTAGAATCCTAGCTTGTAAGCAAATTATCAAATTCCAAATCCTAATAAGCTTTGTTCAAAACAGGTTCAGGCTACTACTTTGTAGCTTGAAAATAAGCTACTCAAATAAGCTGAAACTCAAAACCAGATTTGGGATCCTAAACTAGACACGGCAAGGAACCTATGGACCAAAACTGAGCCTGAGATGAGCTCAAATGAGCTTTTGACAAGCTCTGCAAGAACCTGTGCAGACTCAGTTATCACTGAGTCAGTGCACAGGGCACTTTTGACCCAATTGACAAGCTAATTTGAAGCTTTTACAAAATTACTAAAAATCTACAAAAATCATATTTCAACTCTTGACCAATTGAAGTTGTTAAGTCCACAATTTCACTTGATTTGAACCAAAATTAAAGCTATGAAAAATCAACAAACTTTGGCAAAAACTGACTCAACTCATTTTTGACTTTTGAAACAGAAATGAAAAGTTGACTAAACTGAGATTTGAGTCCAATTTATGAACTGATAATGATGTCTTCAGCTAAAATGAAACTAAAATAAGTGCTTTCTTGAATTCTAAACACAAATCAAGCTTTTGTTCTTTACAAATTCCAACAGATATGCAATTAGGGCAGTTTATTTGTGATTTTGACTTTGAGCTATTAGAGATGCAAAATGAAGGCTAAACTGGTTATATTACAACTAAATGGGACTATAGCAACAGATCTTACCCACTTTCTAAACCTCTAACTCATTTTGACAGTTTGTACCAATCACTAGTTCAAATGACTTAATGTAGATTTTAACTAAAAAAAATACTTAACTAATACAAACTAATGCTCAATCCAACTATAACTAACCTAAATGAATCTAACTGCAATGATTTAAACTAACAATTAACACTAACTCAAATAGAGCAATGATATGCAGATTTGAGCTTAAAATGACATAAAGTGAATGAGAAGCTTACAGTAGTCCAGCTTATTTTGAAGCTCAATCCAGAACCATAACTACCTATTTTAAACTAATTCCAACCCAATCCAAGCTCAAGCAACAACCCCATTCCATAACGAGTCCACATTGAGCTTCACATTGACTTTGTTGACCAAATTGAGAATTAGCTTAAAACTGGATTATAAGCTTACTAAGAGCTATGAGTAGCTTTAGTAAGCTTATTAGAGTTATAATAAGGCTTATTGAAACCTGGTTTTTAGATTATTTAAACTGCATAAGTAAAAGAAAACTTAAAAACTAGAAACTTGGATAAACTTTGAATTAATACTGAAAATGAGTTACAATAGACTTAATAACTTTGGTTCAGTACAAGGAAGATTAGAATTACAAATTAGAACTTAATTGAGACATAAAAATTAAAAACGACACATATGAAAAATTAAAACTAAAAACTACTCTTTTGCTCTCCTTCTCTTTCTTCTTTTTATACACTAAAATGCTCCCACTTGTACTCTAAGCAAATCCCACTTGTCTTTGGAGCCATTGGATTAGAAAAGATAATTTTAGCCGTTGATGGCTTTTTGGCAGGAAAACGTTTTTAGCCAGTGAGGAGGGTTGAGTGCAAGGAAGGGGATGCATTAAATGCATTTTGTTGTTTGGGTGAGGTGGAGGGGACATGGAGAGTGGGAGTTGAGCTGGAAGGATGGTGAAGGTCCTGTGTTGCGGTGGTTGGTAGGAAGATAGGATTTTGGAGGAAAAGGGTGTTGATTGCTTTGACGGGGTATAATAATAGACAGGGGTTCAAATTTGGGGTCACAAGACATGGCGGGGGCCAGGGTGTTTTGACAAGGGCCAAGGGTCAAGGTTTGGTTATAAATAAACAAGGACCATTTTTCCAATTCCACAAAAGAGGACCAAATCGCCATTTTGCAAAGTTATGCCAAGGGACCAATTATGACAAGTTTCAATAGTACAAGGACCATAAAAGACATTTTCAAACTTCCAAGGACTATTTTTGCCAAATTTTAAACTTGAAGGACCAAACTTGTAAATTCTCAAAACTTTTGAAATTTTTCACCAAAGGACTAATTATGACAACTTATGATTTCAAAAGGACCTTTGGTGACTTTTCATTTAAAATAAGTGCTCGGGACTATTTTGACAAGATTTGAAAGTGGGGACTGAAACGCCAATTATGCAAACTTAGCTCGTTTTCATCGATTTTAAACATTTTGCATCTGAAACATATAAAATGCAATTTTGAGATATTTTCAGTATTTTGATGCATTTCTGAGCGTTTTTAAATGTTTTGCAGTTCAGATTTAACAAAAAATAATGATTATTTACACACTCATCACTAGGCCAGACCAATACTCAACCTTCTAATGCAACTTCATTCTTAACACCTGAAAATGGATACTCGAAAACGTCAACATAAAGTTGGTGAGCTCGTAGGTTTAAAAGTTAAACCACAAAGCGTGGCAGTAGTGTAGGACAATAGTGAGCAAGATATCTGAATATGAAACACCAGTGCTAGCGACAACTGAACCTACCAATAATGTTACACATGTTACCAATTGTGGGGAGCTACGGATAGTACTATCAACTTGTTTCGGCTCCAACGAGATTAAACATTTTGCATATATGAAACACAATTTATCATCACAAGTAGTCACATATATCAATCAAGCACATATTGTCCAAATTATGTAAACAGTTTAGCACAGCATAAAAACAGTTAAAACATCATTTGAGTACCATTTTCCCCCAAAGAAAACATTATGAAAAAGGGGCTACGAGAACTCACCTCAAACGAGTAATGATGAAATCAAATGTGTGCACCTGTCGAGAATGCGCTACTTTATCCATAACCTAAAGTTATGATATGTCTTAGGTTCAACAAAATCGTTGTGTATGCAATTTTATAAAATATTATATCACCCGTATACGTTTGCATGAAAGTTTAGTTGTGAAAAAGGTAGTTACGTTAGTGTGCTCGTTTATAAGTTCAATACACTTTTTTATAATATTTATCTAGTTGTTTCCGTTATTATACTATACTTGACTCAACAATTTGTATTTTAAAAAGCTTCTAATGCGTCTAGTAAATATATATAACATGTTGCTACTTTTTCTCAAGTTATCTTGGCTAAAGCACTTAAATGCTCAAATCCTCTTTAAAAAGTTCTAACAGCTTTTATATTAGTAGCTGTCAAAAATTATATTTCAGTCACAACTTCATTTGGCCATAACTTTCTCGTTTAGGTCCGTTTCTTAAGTTCTATATATCCCCGTGAAGGTATTTATGTATAGTAACAAGTTTTTAGTGTCCCGACTAGTCTAACCAACTTTTAATGTCCAGTTTTATCATTTGAAAAACTCTAACAGCAACGTTTTGCTTCAGGAAAATAGTTTTCGTCACCTAACTTAAAACTAGCATAACTTCTTCGTTATAAGTCCGTTTTAACCCGTTCAAGGGACCACGTTTTCGTTATTATGTCTATTTACTATTTATTTAGTCAAAAAATACTCAAAACCACTGATTTTTTCTGTATTTAGTCGAATGGAACAGCCTATATTTTATTTAAATGTTAAACGCTTAGCTTCTATTACCAAATCAACTCCATATCAATCCCAAAGCTATTCTAACTCTTAAGATTCCTCAATAATTAAAATAGTGATTTAACAACTTGGTTAGAAATATTTAAAGTTTAATTCATCATAGATATAAAATTACGCAAGCATGTACATGGTGATATCATAGTGTATGTAAACCATAAGTCATGAAATTTATATAATGCAAAGTGTGTAAAGTTTATAAAAATGGTGTAGTGACTTACTTGAACTTAGAAGGTGTATGTGAAGAACTAAGAACACTAATGTACCCAAGTTATTACTCCAAAACCCTTGTAAATTAACTAGTATACCCAAATAAGTAAATATAAACACTTTAACTATAAAACCCAACTCTCTTTCTTCCTTTTTCTTGCCTAACGGAATATGTAGAGAGAAAAGTAGGAGTATAAGAGTTTTTCTTGTGAAAATGAAAGTTACTTGCATCTTTCTTTTATAACATGGCAAGATAAGGTCTTTATTATATAATAAGACTCTAGTTAGAATAGGGCAATATAAAATTTGCATGGGAAATGTGTTTTGTGTTGTGTTTGTCGTGGGTTGCAAAGAAAATGGGGACAAGACATGCTTGGTCTCCTTGAATCTTGGAGGTCAAAGTGAAAGGGTAAATTAATAAGCATAGTTTATGCATTTAAATATTTTCATAGGGACAATAGGGTGGCTAGTTGTCAAAATATTAAAAAGTGTATGTTATCTTGTATAAAATATATTATGTGAGTGTATTGGGTAGTAAAAATTAGGTATTGAGTATTAGTTTTGTAGTTAAAGTTAAATATACACATTTAAGGGTTTATAATAAAAGAGTTATATAAAGTGTAAGAAAATAAACTTTTGCAAGTTTGTAGGGTTTTAGAGTGTATAAGAATGTATTAAAAATAATTGTTGGGAGTATTGGGTGCTTTGTAGTTTATGCAAATCGTGAAAAGCGTTTATTGAATTAATTAATCGTACGAGAAAGAAAAAATGCAATTGTCATAGCAACTAAATTATGAATTGAAGAAGTGACAATGTACACAAAAAAATATGCAGACTAAATCTTTGTCCAAAGTCATAGTGCACAAGAGGGTGATTTATTGTTTACGCGAATAATGGTGAATAGATTTTCAGTTTGAGGTTGAGTAAGGACCTGTAAAATTGCGGGTTGTTATAGTCTACCCCCGTTAAGAGAATTTCTTCCATGAAATTTAGCTAGTACTACTCATGGGATTCATTTCCTCAAAAAGGTGTGGGTACTTAAGTCTCATCGATCCTCTCTTTCAGTGCTCGGTCCTCGCAGAATTCCATCGAATCTTGACGATAGGAATCTTTCTACGTTTCAACTTTTTGATCTCACGTTCCATGATTTCTACTGGTTCTTCTACAAAGTGCAACTTAGGATATATCTGAATCTCTTCCAATGGTACGTGTAAGGTCTTATCAGCAAGACACTTCGAGATTTGACCGCGTGAAGCGTATCATGAACGGCACTCAGCTCTTGAGGTAGTCGTAGTCGGTAAGCTACCGGTCCGATTCTCTCATGATTTTAAAGGTCCACATATCTAGGAGCTAACTTGCCTCTTTTCGAAATCGTACAACACCTTTCATGGTGACACCTTGAGCAAACACGATCACCAACATTGAATTCTAGGGGTCTCCGATCTTTGTCGGCATAGCTCTTCTGACGGTCACGTGTAACCTTGAGCCTATCCTTGATTTGAATGATCTTCTCGGTCTCAACACTATCTCGGGTCCTATCATTTGACTTTCTCCGGCTTCTGCCCATGCAATAGGTGAACGACACTTACGTCCATAAAGTGATTTGAAGGGTGCCATATCTATACTAGAATGGTAACTGTTGTTATAAGAGAACTCGACCAATAGAAGATGAGTATCCCAATTCCCTCCAAAATCGATGGCACACGCCCTAAGCATATCTTCTAGGGTTTGTATAGTACATCACTCGACCATCAGTCTAATGGGTGGTAAGCCGTACTCATATCTAAATGTGTTCCTAGTGACTTCTGCAACATTTGCCAAAAGTTGGATGTGAAATGGCTATCACGATCAGATATGATCGATATAGGGACACCATGTCTTGCTACTATTTCGTTTATGTAGATTCTAGCAATTTGTCCATCTTGTAATCTCTCGGATTGGTAAAAATGTGCAGAACTTCGTCGGTTCTACGATAACAGTTGAATCAATTGCCTACTAGTCCTAGGCAATTTTGTAATGAAGTCCATGGTTATTATTTCCCACTTCCATTCAGGAATCTCTCGGTTCTGCAACAAACCAGATGGTTCGTGTTGCACTTCACCTTGAGCAAGTCAAACACTTGCGGCGTGGCAACTATGTCTTTCTTCGAGCCACCAATACAATTCTCAAGGTCATAGTACATCTTGTCTCGCTCTGGGTGAATGGAGTACCTCGTGTATGTGCCGTTCATGATTAGGGTTCTCCGTCGCCAATTAATGGTACCCATATTCGGTCTACAAATACAGGTCCACCGTCACTTTTTCTCCATTGACTACCTAGACCTCGTAGTTTCTCTGTGGGTGCATCCATATCCTTAGATGCTTCTCTTTGAGCCACTAGTATCCTATCCTGATACCCAATGGTTATACTCATGGCTTTTACCTTCCTCGGCTTGAGTCTTTCCTTCCTACTCAAAGCATCAGCTACTACGTTCGCCTTACCCGGGTGGTAGCGAATCTCCAGTCATAATTGAAGAGTTCTACCCATCTCCTTTGGCGCATATTCACCTCTTTTGATCGAAGATATGTTGGAGACTCTTGTGATCAGTATAGATAATACTTTTCGTCCAATACAAGTAATGTCTCCATATCTTGAGAGCGAATACTCAGACACCTAGCTCAGATCATGAGTGGTATAGTTTTTCTCATGAATCTTCAACTGTCGGGATGCATGGTCACTTTGCCTCTTTGCATTATCGCTAACCAAGACCTTGACATGATGCGTCAAAGTACACTCTGAAAATCTTCGGGCCATCGGGGAGGGCGAATGGAGCATTACAGTTGTTCTTCAAGGTTTGAAAGGCTTCTTCTTGTTCTTCACCCCATTCGATTTCTTATTCTTTGAGTCGAGGGTAAGAGTTTGGCAATCTTGGAAAATTCGCAATGAATCATGGTAGTAACCCCATCCTAAGAATGAGCGGACCGGTTGGGGACTTAGGGCTTCAGTTCTTCACGCCGATCTTCTTTGGGGTCCACATGAATACCATCTTTGTTAACCACATGTCGGAATTGGACTGTAACGAAATTCACATTTCGAGAATTTGGCATACAATTTCTCTTCTTGAGTAGCTCGGAATTAACCGGATGCATTTCATGTTCCTCTTCGTCTTGGAATAGATCAAAGTCATCGATGAATACGATAACAAATTTGTCCAATGCGGCTGCATGCCGGTTCATCAAGTCCATGAAAGCATTTGTCAATCAAAGGCATAACGTGAACTCGAAATGACCGTATCGAGTTCTAAACGCAGTTTTTGGGATGTTGTCTTCGTGTACTGTGAACGGTATTGGCCGGAACGAAGATCTATCTTGGAGAAGTATCGTGAGCCTTGTAGTTGATCAAACAAGTCATCGATCCTCGGGAGAGTGTAACGATTCTTAATAGTTAGTTTGTTTAATTCCCGGTAGTCAATGCACATTCTAAACGAACCATCCTTCTTCTTCACAAACAATACTGGTGCTCCCCATGGCAAAGAACTAGGTCGAATGAAACCTTTGTCTTGGAGTTCCTTGAGTTGATTAGACATCCTCTATTTGATGGGTTAAGCGATGGGAGACTTTGCAACTGGCATTGCTCCAGGAATTAGGTCTATCCGAAATTCAACTTCTCGTGAAGGGGGTAATCCGGGTAGGTCGTCGGGAAATACTTCTAGGAAATTCGAGCGATTGGGATATCTTCTAGTTTATGCAACTTTCATGCTCGTGAGGTGTCTCACTTTTTCTTCAAGTGTCTCTCCATAGACCTTAAGAAACTCACCATTTGTTAGTGGTATTCGGACCATCTTCTCATGACACACTATTTCAGCCTTATGCTTAGACAACCAATCCATTCCCAAAATCACGTCGAAGCTTCCGTATCCGAATGGTATTAAGTCGATCTAAAAGGTACGGTCTTCTAATTCTAGTGTGCACCCACGAACGATCTCATTTGTTTCTACCCTTTGACCACTTGCTATTTCAATTTTGTAACTAAAGTCTAGTCTATCGGGTTCCATATTTAACAAAGGCATGAATTTAGTGGAGACAAAACTATAATCGGCACCAGAATCAAATAGCACAGTAGCATAGTGGTTGTTTAAAGAAACGTACTGTCACGATGTTGTTGGTCGGCGTCCTTCTTCAGCGTTCATCACAAATACCCGACCCGGTACGGGTTACCATTGTTACCCTGTTTGCATTGTTTCCACCAATTGCTAAAGCGATTGGTTGTTCTAACTTGTCCGTGTCCCAATCAACCTAGGACCGCAGCGTTCCAATGATTGGGTTTCCACACTCATAACATGCCCTTGGGTTAACGCTATTTATTGGTGCCACCAGTTTAGCGACTGTCCGGCAATCTTTTGCCATGTGACCACCCTTTTTGCAATTGAAACACACTTGACATGGTGTAGTCTCCGGGTGATGGTAGTTACATTTGGCACACGGGGTGAGAACCCCATAACCTTTCTTGTCCGTGGTTGTTGCTACGAATCCTTTTCCCCATTTCGCTTTCTTATTGTCACCCTTTGCACTTCCTTGTTTACTTGGCTCGCTCACCACCTTCCTCTTATCACCACTCTTGGAGAACTTCCCATTCCTGACCATTTCATCTATTAAGGTTGCGATTTCGTATTGCACTCGAATAGTGCAGGGACTCGATCACTTTCACCATCGCGAATCTCAGGAACCAACCCATAGATGTACCTCTCAATTCTCTTGGACTCAGGAGTGACTAGATGAGGGACCAATTTGGCTAGTTCATGGAACCGATCCATGTAAACGGCATGACCAGCTCCCACCATAGCGTGGTTCGGAACTCATTTTCTAATTTCTGCATTTCATTGTTTGGGCAATACTCCTCCTTCAGCAAAGCCTTAAAGTCATCCCAAGTCATGCCTATGGCAGCTTCCCTTTCGGCGAATTTCGTGTTCCACCAAGTCAATGCTTTTCCAACCAATGAACATGTTGCATACTTCACCTTTTGGTGGGTCGCTGATCACTTATTTAATCACGCTCCATATTTTCAACCCATCGAGTATAAGCTAATGCTTTCAGTTTCCATCAAAGTCCACCGGTTTGCATGTTGAAAATTCCTTGTACGAGCATCCTTTGCCACCATTATTGTTTGTTATTGTTGTTGCCGTTATTGTTTTGGTCACTTCGGTAGCCGTTATGCGCATGGTCATTCAAACTTATTTGTTCCCAGGTTCTTGATGTGATCGCCAACTTGGGTGACGATAGTGGGTAGCAAACCTTGTAGTTGCTCGGCGATCATGGCGGAAAGGTCATGGTTTTCATTGTTTTTACGGTCATTCCAGTGCGCGACCCTCCCACTCTACGTCCGCCCCAATCCTTCCACCCTCGGGTTGCACCCCACGGTTAACTCGATCGATCTTCTTGGAGGCATGATTTCTCGGGCGATTGATAAGCGTTAGTTAGGAAGAGGTATGGTTGGTCGACATACGTGTCGCGATCCTATGTCCATTTCCTATTTGACGATCCATGAATTTGATAAGTCCATGCATCATGTTATTTTAAAAAGCGTTGGCGGGCAGAACATCATGCCACATTTTCTTATCATCATCACTTCACGCCATCTAGCCTATATTCCATCCTCAAGTCAATTCCTCAAATCCATTAAATGAATTAACAACTCGCACCCATATAAATTTCGCAACCCAATCAAACAAGAACAATCTTGAAATTAAGGTGCAAGTTGTTTAAGACTTAAGGGTTTGAAAATAAATGACTTAATTCAAGAGGGGTTCCTAAGGCAAATATTGGGCATTAACACATAACCGAACATGTAGGTCCTATAATGCAAACTATATGAAGGTTCCTAGGTTATAGTCTAGGTTAAACCACCTAATTCTCTATAACCTGGCTCTGATACCAATCATGCACCAAAAATGGCGCAGCGGAATGACATTTACGAGGTATGACTTCATAACCAAGAACACAAGGTATCAAAATAGAGAAATACTAAATGCATTCATCACAGCGCAAGTCAAGCTACAATGATCCATAATAAGGTGGATACAAGTCTTACTACATAAGTTCACAATAATTAAGTCTTAAAGGGTAGAGTCTTGTCTTATAATCTATTAGGTGATCGTTCGAACCGCAAGTTTTATCACACAAGCTAACCACTTGTGAATGGTCAACCGTAATAAACTTCAAACAGCTCAGAAACAATGCAATGAAGATCTAGAGTAGTATAGTGTTTCCCGGTTGTTAAGTCAGCAAGCTGTCGACTGAATAATCAAACGTATAGTGATTGGGTGATAATGAACGGGAAAAGGTTATGATTTTGAATAATTATACCTAAAGAAAAAGTTTGTAAATTACAGAGGCTTAAATGCAAATTAAAGAAAATTAAAAAGATAAATTATATTAAATAAACGCTATCACTATTTTTAAAAATTGTTTTTGATTTTTCTTTTATAAATTTAAATTAAAAACTACGTAACGTACAAAAGAAAATGTGAAATTGAAACGGTATTAATCCTAAAAATATAAAGATGACATTTTTACAAACCTAATGATAAGATAAAATTTAGAGAAAAAGAAAATTATTTTATGACTATTTATTTAATTATTATTAATTAAAAACTATTTTTAACTATTTAATAATACCCTTAAATATAAGAAAATATGAAATAAAGCTAGAAAAGTGAAATTATGACTTAGAAAAATCTAAAATAACTAAAGAGAATTTTCAAAACAAATTTTGTATTTTTATGATTTATATTCCAATTTCTATGATTTAAAACTATTTAAAACTAATTAAATTGCTAAAAATTACAAATTTAACTAAGAAAAATCTGGAAAAATTATTTTTTGCTTTTTATATTTATCTTAACCTATGAAAATTGAAAACTTATTTTTTGAAGTTTTTCTGATTTAATTGCAATAAA
Organism: Chrysanthemum makinoi; assembly: GCA_910596185.1. Lineage (NCBI taxonomy): Eukaryota > Viridiplantae > Streptophyta > Magnoliopsida > Asterales > Asteraceae > Chrysanthemum > Chrysanthemum makinoi. Next base: position 60,949,646 of record OU343216.1, on the reverse strand, counting down.
AGCTATTTAAAAAGTCCTAAAAACTGATTAAAATAAAGAAAAATAGCAAACAGTAATGGAAAATTATGAAAAATTCAGGAAAAGTCTAAATTAATATTCTAAATCTAAGAAAAATATAAAAACAATGGCTTATGTGAAGGATTATGAAGCTGCAGTGCAAACTGCTTAAGTAATAAACACCTAAATTAAGCAAAAGCGCTACAGATGAACCAGAAGCTACCGGGCATGAACTAAGCTAAAACTCATTGAAATCAACTTGAAGACTAAATGAGAGCCTAGAATCCTAGCTTGTAAGCAAATTATCAAATTCCAAATCCTAATAAGCTTTGTTCAAAAAGGAGGTTACTTTGTAGCTTGAAAATAAGCTACTCAAATAAGCTGAAACTCAAAACCAGATTTGGGATCCTAAACTAGACCTGGCAAGGAACCTATGGACCAAAAATGAGCCTGAGATGAGCTCAAATGAGCTTTTGACAAGCTCTGCAGAACTTGTGCAGATTCGGTTATCAGTGCGATTACTTACGAGAACCACCATTGACAAGCTAATTTGAAGCTTTTACAAAATTACTAAAAATCTACAAAAATCATATTTCAACTCTTGACCAATTGAAGTTGTTAAGTCCACAATTTCACTTGATTTGAACCAAAATTAAAGCTATGAAAAATCAACAAACTTTGAGCAAAACTCAACTCATTTTTGACTTTTGAAACAGAAATGAAAAGTTGACTAAACTGAGATTTGAGTCCAATTTATGAACTGATAATGATGTCTTAAGCTAAAATGAAACTAAAATAAGCTGCTCTTGAATTCTAAACACAAATCAAGCTTTTGTTCTTTACAAATTCAACAATATGCAATTAGGGCAGTTTATTTGTGATTTTGACTTTGAGCTATTAGAGATGCAAAATGAAGGCTAAACTGGTTATATTACAACTAAATGGGACTATAGCAACAGATCTTACCCACTTTCTAAACCTCTAACTCATTTTGACAGTTTGTACCAATCACTAGTTCAAATGACTTAATGTAGATTTTAACTAAAAAAATACTTAACTAACACAAACTAATGCTCAATCCAACTATAACTAACCTAAATGAATCTAACTGCAATGATTTAAACTAACAATTAACACTAACTCAAATAGAGCAATGATATGCAGATTTGAGCTTAAAATGACATAAAGTGAATGAGAAGCTTACAGCAGTCCAACTTATTTTGAAGCTCAATCTAGAACCATAACTACCTATTTTAAACTAATTCCACCAATCCAAGCTCGCAACAACCCCATTCCATAACTGAGTCCACATTGAGCTTCACAGTTGACTTTTGTTGACCAAATTGAGTTAGCAAAAACGGATTATAAGCTTACTAAGAGCTATGAGTAGCTTTAGTAAGCTTATTAGAGTTATAATAAGGCTTATTGAAACCTGGTTTTTAGATTATTTAAACTGCATAAGTAAAAGAAAACTTAAAAACTAGAAACTTGGATAAACTTTGAATTAATACTGAAAATGAGTTACAATAGACTTAATAACTTTGGTTAAGTACAAGGAAGATTAGAATTACAAATTAGAACTTAATTGTGACATAAAAATTAAAAACGACACATATGAAAAATTAAAACTAAAAACTACTCTTTTGCTCTCCTTCTCTTTCTTCTTTTTATACACCAAAATGCTCCCACTTGTACTCTGAGCAAATCTCACTTGTCTTTGGAGCCATTGGATTAGAAAAGATGATTTTAGCCGTTGATGGCTTTTTGGCGGGAAAACGTTTTTAGCCAGTGGGGAGGGTTGAGTGCAAGGAAGGGGATGCATTAAATGCATTTTGTTGTTTAGGTGAGGTGGAGGGGACATGGAGAGTGGGAGTTGAGCTGGAAGGATGGTGAAGGTCTGGTGTTGCAGGCAGTTGGTGAGGAAGATAGGATTTTGGAGGGAAAAGGGGTGTTGATTGCTTTGACCGGGGTATAATAATAGACAGGGGGTTCAAATTGGGGGGTCACAAGACATGGCAGGGGCCAAGGGTGTTTTGATGAGGGGCAAGTCAGGTTTGGTTATAAATAAACAAGGACCATTTTTGCAATTCCACAAAGCCAAGGACCAAATCGCCATTTTGCAAAGTTATGCCAAGGGACCAATTATGACAAGTTTGAATAGTACAAGGACCATAAAAGACATTTTCAAACTTCCAAGGACTATTTTTGCCAATTTTAAACTTGAAGGACCAAACTTGTAAATTCTCAAAACTTTTGAAATTTTTCACCAAATGACTAATTATGACAACTTATGATTTCAAAAGGACCTTTGGTGACTTTCTTTTAAAATAAGTGCTCAGGGACTATTTTGACAAGATTTGAAAGTCGGGGACTGAAGCGCCAATTATGCAAACTTAGCTCGTTTTTCATCTGATTTTAAACATTTTGCATTTGAAACATATAAAATGCAAATTTTGAGATATTTTCAGTATTTTGATGCATTTCGGCGTTTTAAATGTTTTGCAGTTGATTTAAAAATGATGAGTATTTACACACTCATCAATCCCACAAAAACTATTTAGTCCCTAGCAATCTTTTGAGAAAAACTTAATGGATTTGAATCTCTTTACCAAAAGCCATTACTTCGGGAGTAGCCAAATGTTTCAGTTCAAGTAAGAACCTTGTTACACTGATAACCAAATGATTTTGAGCAAATCACCAGCTTCCAACGGATTTGATTTTCTTACTTAATACCAGAAGCCGTTTATTCGGACTAGCCAACTCTTAGATAATATATCTTTGGTGAGTCGATTACCAATTATGGTTTTCCAACTGCCTTTACCACAAGCCATAAACTTTCGGGCTAGCCAACTCTTCACTAATTAAAGATATGGTGAGCTGAACACCATACAATTTGGGCAAATTGCAAGCCGTCAACGGATTTGAGATATCTTTACCAAGAGCGTTTGCTCTGGATTAGCCAATCCTTTATCTATTAGACATGGTTGATAACAAATGGTAGTGAGTGCAAAACACTTTTCAAAAAATTGCCCAAAAGGGGCCAAAAATGGGGAAGGGTGGTATAATTACATGATAAAATTCGAGAATTCCCCTACACTAGAAATGAATATTGCCCTCAATATTCAAAGTACCGGCGGTTATGCCGAAAAGAACGTAAAAGGGAAATATTACGGCCATTATTTGAATTTTTTTTTTTTTTGAAACTTTATATCAACAGTGGGAACTCCCACACTAGGGTGGTAGAAAGTAGAAAGAAGTCAGAAATACGGGTGAAAACCCATATGGTGTGCTATTGTTTTTGATTCCCGAGTTGCTAGCTTGACTCGATCCCCGCATTTATTGGTTCATGGGGAAAGTTTGTAGATTCGGGACAACCACAGGAGGAATGTCCTCTCCAAAATAGTGCTTCAATCGATGACCATTCACTTTAAAATTTGGACCATCGGGTTGAGATAACTCAATAGTTCCATAAGGAAATACATTAGTGATGGTGAATGGTCCGACGGCGGGATTTTAGTTTTCCCGAGAAAATCTTCAATATCGAATTGAAAAGAAGGACTCGATCACCGACGTTGAAAAAGCGGTTCTTGATTTTGGAGTCATGAATCTTCTTTGTCTTTTCTTTGTAGATCAAAGAGTTCTCGTATGCTTGATCACGGAGTTCATTTAATTCATTCATTTGAACTTTCCGGTGATCACCAGGTGTCTGAATATCGAAATTGGCATGTTTCAAGGCCCAGTATGCCTTGTGCTCAAGCTCAATCGGCAGATGACACGCCTTTCTGTACACAAGCTTGTATGGAGTACACCCGATGGGTGTTTTATAAGCATGGAGGAAGGCCCAGAGTGCGTCATCTAGCTTATCGGACCAAGAGGCGGTTTTAAGCCTCTTGTCCTTTCCAGATTCTTTTAATACCTCGGTTGGAAACTTCCACTTGCCCACTTGTTTGGGGTGGTGCCTTGATAGAGAGGTGAGTAACACCATACTTTTGCATGACTCTATCAAACTGGTCATTGCAGAAATGCGTACCACGATCAATGATTATAGCTCGTGGAGTTCCAAACCTAGCAAAAAGAGATTTTAAGAATTTCACAACAACTCGAGCATCGTTGGTAGGTAAAGCTTTCGCTTCAACCCATTTTGACAAATAGTCAACGGCCACGAGTATGTATTTGTTTCCTCGAGATGAAGGAAATGGCCCCATAAAGTCAATGCCCCAGATATCAAAAATCTCACACACTTGAATGGCGTTTTGCGGCATTTCATTTCTTTGTGAGATATTTCCGTGACGTTGACAAGCGTCACAGGTTTTGACAAATTCGTGGGCATCCTTGTAAATCGTGGGCCAATAAAATCCGGAATCAAACACCTTCTTGGCGGTGTAGTTAGGGCTATGATGTCCCCCAGTAGGTCCAGAATGGCAAGCTTTGAGAATGTCATTGGCTTCCGACCATACATACATCGCTGATGACTTGATCCGCAAATTTTGAATAAGTAGGGTCTTCGAAGTAATGTTTAACATCTTTGAAGAATTTGTTCTTCTGTTGGGTCGACATTCCTTTCACTATGAAGTTACCAGCATGGTAATTTGCGGTCGACAAACCATGGGGTAGTAGAGTTTCCGAAAAGTAACGCATTGAGTGTCTCGAGAGGAAATGTTTCATTTATTTCCTTTTTCTCGAAAACATCTTGGTGTGGGTTTTATAATCGGAAGATGATCGCAGCCAGGTTCTCACTCCTTTTATCACGTATAATGATATCAAATTCTTGCAGGAGGAGAACCCAATGGAGCAATCTCGGCTTTGCATCTTGTTTTGCAAAGAGATATTTGAGAGCCGATTGATCCGTATACACCACGCATTTGGTCAAGATTAGGTGCGGCCGAAACTTTTCAAACGCATACACCGACTAATAATTCTTTTACGTGGTGGTGTAATGGGTTCGAGCTTCATCATAGTCTTACTCGCGTAGTGGATAGGCTGAAAATGCTTGTTTCTGCGTTGCCTAGGACCGCAGATAGCAAAATCACTTGCATCGCACATGAGCTCAAAGGGTAAATCCGGTCGGGGAAACAAGAATGGGTGCTTCGAAGGCTTTTCTTTAATGTTTCAAAAGCTTCTATGCACTCAGGTGAGAAGATAAAAGGAGCATCTTTTTCAAGAAGATGGGTCATAGGCCGGCGATTTTAGAAAAATCTTGTATGAACCTGCGATAAAAACCGGCATGACCTAAAAACTCCTAATACCTTTGACGGTAGTAGGATGAGGCAATTTAGCAATAACATCGACTTTTGCTCTATCAACCTCAATCCCGTTTTTTGAAATCTTATGGCCAAGGACTATGCCTTCTTTGACCATAATGTGGCTCTTCTCCCATTTAGACAAAGATTGGTGTCTTCACACCGTTTGAGCATTTTTTCTAAATGGGAGAGACATGTTTGAAACGAGTCCCCAATGACCGAGAAGTCATCCATAAACACCTCCATTGTTTCCCGATCATGTCGTGGAAAATGGCCATCATACATCTTTGGGCGTGCCAGGCGCATTACATAGGCCAAAGGCATAGTCGTAGGCAAAGGTTCCGTATGGGCAAGTGAATGTGGTCTTTTCTTGATCCCTGGATCAATGGGGATCTGAAAATAACCTGAGAAACCATCAAGGAAACAATAGTATTCGTTTCCTGCTAATCTCTCAAGCATTTGGTCCATGAAGGGTAGAGGAAAATGGTCTTTTCTGGTGGCGTCATTCAACTTACGATAGTCAATGCAAACACGCCATCCCGTAACCAATCGAGTTGAAATTAACTCGTTTTCTTCATTTGTGACAACGCTTATGCCACCCTTTTGGAACACAGTGAATTGGGCTAACCAAGGACTATCGGAGATCGGGTACATTAATCCTGCATCAAGAAGTTTGAGAACCTCTTGTTTAATAACATCATGAATCTTAGGATTCACCCTTCTCTGATGTTGGACTGTTGGCTTGAAGTCATCCTCCATCAAGATTTTGTGAGTACAAAACTCGGGGTTGATACCCTTAATGTCGGAGAGTTTCCAAGCAATTGCTTGCTTGTTTGACTTCAAGACCTTTATGAGAGCGTCTTTTCATCCTTTCAAATCTCGAGCAATAATGACGGGTAATTTATCATCACCCTCAAGAAATGCATACTCGAGATGAGGTGGTAAGTCCTTAAGTTCAACCTTAGGAAATTCTTCAGTTTCTCAATGACTTGACTTCCTTGTTATGAAGCTCGACGGGAGGGAGTGATGATGGATCATCATTAAGCAACTTCTCAATGAGAAGAATATCTCCCTCGATGTCAATTGGAGCGTGATCAATTTCCCATGAAACCGAATCACTAGACAAGTATGCTTCAATCTCTTCCAAGATGAAATCACTTTCCTCAAACGGAGTGAGAGAAGGGATTGAAGAGTTGGAAATAATAAGACTAGGAGATGATGGATCATTTTTGAGCAATTCTTCAATGGGGAGAATGTCTCCCATTGGATCACAAACATCATCATCCAATCCGATGAAACGAAGAGAGTTTGGTTTCATCCACAGAGTTAACAAACTCGATACGATAAACTGATTCGGAGGTGGGACGGTGGTGTGCTCTTAGAGCTAGCAATTTCACCACTTCCAGATAAAGTCTCGATTCTAGATCATCATCATCATTAAGAACACTCTTGACTTCCCTGGTACAACTTTCAAACCATTTGTTTGAACCAGGGTTGATTTTTAAAGCTTTTAACTCAGCACGTTTTTGGTGACTCCTCTTAACTGTGAAATTTGAGAGTGTTGCATTGATTCTTTGATTTTGATCAATTATGGCAACACTCTGTTTGGATAGAGGTTTGGAGTTTTGGTTGATATTAAACTTGAGTTCTTCGTTGTCAACCCGTATGGTCAACTCTTCAGCAAATACATCAATTAGAGAACGACTTTCTCAAAAAGCTCTCTAAGATGAGGGGAACTCTAGGATCCGCATCAAAGTCTACTACAACAAAGTCAGTAGGAAAGTGAAACTTCCCTACTTTCACCACGCATCTCGGCTATCCCAAGTGGACGAGTTATGGTACGGTCCGCTAGCTCGAGTGTCATACAAGTGGATGTAAGTTTAGGAATAGACAGTTTCTTCCATCTTGAGTGGCATGAGGTTAATGCTTGCCAAGATCGGCCAGCGGAGCATTGAACCATCCCGGAAATCACACGGGATTAAAACACGGGGTCTTCAAGCTTTTGGGAAGCTTCTTTAGAAGGACCGCTGAGCATTGCTCATTGAGAGGAGTTTTAGCCATCTCAGATAACTTATCTTTGTTGCTCAGTAAGCCTTTAAGCGTGGATGCAAATTTAGGCATTAGAACGAGAGCATCAACGAAGCTTATATCAAAGTGCAGTTCATTGAAAATTTGGAAAATTTTTCCATTTGCTCTTTGGTTTTGTCTTTGAGCTTCTCATCATGAAATCATGATGGGTAAGGAAGCTGAATAGACTTTTGAGCGGGGCGGAAGTTATTTCGTCTCCGTAATTCGTCTTGAACCGGGTTCGGACTTAAAGCTTGGACTACCGAAGGTGGGACGTGTGCGGTACTTCGTGGGCTTGAAAAATGCACCTTGTCTGTTGTATCCTTGGTAACTTGACTCATTGCTCCTGGAGGAGGCATTGGAGTCGAAGGTCCATTGTGCGTCTTACCACTACAGTGGTGACTTTCAACTCGGCATTGGATTTGGAACTGTATTGCTTGGGAGTCCTCCGAAGATGGCGGCTTTGTTCATATTCATGTTCATGAACTGCTCATCATATTCTTCAACTCATTTGTGCGCGAGACAATGTGGTATCAATTTCCTTTTTAGCTCAACTCTCATGTTATTGATCTGAGTTTGCATTGAACGTATGCTTGACTCGATAATTTCATGAAGTCATTTGGTAGAGAGCTTGAGAGGTTGTTGATAACTTTGGCGATTTGGAGCTTGATAAGGTTGGTTGAAATTGTTCCGGCTTTGATTGAAATTTTGAGAGTTATTGAAGTTGTGTCCTTGATTCGGAACAAAGCGATTTTGATTGCCATGGTTTTGCACAGGAGGAAAACAGGTGGTGTCATACCGCTAGGTGCACGGTAGTGAGGATCAGCTTGTGGTCTGTATTGATTGTGGTTTGAAGCTCTAGCTTGGTAAAAGAAGCATCGGTTGCTTGACAATCATAAGACGCGTGTGGACCACTACAAGTTTCACACACCTTTTGATTGGTTCGGCTTATGAATTCGCTTTTGATTTCCTTTACCTCTTTCATCATACAACGGATGACGTCCGTTAGCTTCGGCTATTGGGCGGCTAACTCGGAAGAGTTACCGGATGAAGAAGCAGGAGTGTTCGGAATATTGACTTTGTTGCGAAAAATAGGAACTTTTGATTTTATTTCGCAAATCTCAATCACATCTTTAGGCTTACGATTCAAGATATTGCCACTTGCGGCTGCGTTCAAAGAATCTTGATCGTTACCGTTCAACCCATTATAAAAGATATTAACTTGTTGAAGCTCTGTGAATTCATGATGGGGGCATTTCTTGAGGAGATCTTTGAATCTCTCCATGCCTCTCAAAGTTTTCATCGAAATTTTGACGAAATCAGAAATTTCATTTTAAGATTAGTTGTCTTTGATGGAGGAAAGAAATAATTGACAAACTTTTGAACAAGATCCTCTCAAGTTTCGATGGTTCGAGGGGGTTCTTTTTCCACCAAATCCGGTGCCCCTCAGTGAGAATGGAAAAAGCATCAACTTGATTACTTTTGTGGCACATCCTTGAAATTGATAGTTGAAGTCAACTTGTTAAACCAACGGATGTGTGCATACGGGTCTTCTCGATCAAACCTGCGGAATTGATTTGTAGACACAAGTTGGATCAAATGTGTCTTCAATTCAAAGTGATCGAATTGATTCTGGTAAAATGATGGCATCTCCATAACCCTCGATGGGTGCTTGGAGAATTTCATACATAGTTCGTTCGATGCTCATATTGTTGTTAGGAATAGTACGAATCTCGGTTCGACTATTTGGTAATCTCTGACGATCTTCTAGGAATTTCTGCTAGATCACGCAAGGGACTCAATGATCTAGAAGAAGTCGCATGCACTAGAGCGTAACTCGAGGAAACAAGAGAATTATGAAAATGGGGAAAGAAGAATCTTTTTGGGTTTTATGGTTTTGAAAAGTAGATATAACAATAAATCCAATTAAAACAATATCGAGGCAAAACGACAGTGAACTTAAACCAATAATCACAAGATGAATGGCTTCTTTGAAAAAGGTACACCACTCACAAGGACACAAAGGCAAGTTTTAATCTTTGGTTCGGGAACTTATTATGGTCGTACCCCAGTTAGGTAGTACACTGCCTTGGTTTGCGGTGGTAATTTTTCATGTTGTTATTATTAAACAAAGAAAACGACAAATCTTTTTGTATTTTTATCTTTTATATATATATAAACAAAAGAAAAATATTTTTGTGTTTTATACGTTTTAAGATGTTTTTGGGTTTTTGGATTTTTATAAGAAAATATATATAGATATAGATGGTATAAACAAGGAGTGAATATTAAAATCACTAATCTGCTTAAAAGCGTAGATAATTAGCACGGCTCGGCAAAAATTTGATCGCTTGAACAGTCAGTTTTATCACACAAGCTAACCACTTGTGAATGGTCAACCCTAAATAAACTTCAAACAGCTCAGAAACAATGCAATGAAGATCTAGAGGAGTATAGTGTTTCCCCGGGTCGTTAAATCCCAACGAGCTGTGCGACTGAATAATCAAACGTATAGTGATCGGGTGATAATGAACGGGAAAAGGTTATGATTTTGAATAATTATACCTAAAGAAAAAGTTTGTAAATTACAGGGGCTTAAATGCAAATTAAAGAAAATTGAAAAGATAAATTATATTAAATAAACGCTATCACTATTTTAAATTTGATGTTTTTGATTTTTTTTCTTTTATAAATTTAAATTAAAAACTACGTAACGTCAAAGAAAATGTGAAATTGAAACAGTATTAATCCTAAAAATATAAAGATGACATTTTTACAAACCTAATGATAAGAGAAAATTTAGAGAAAAATAAAATTATTTTTATGACTATTTATTTAATTATTATTAATTAAAAACTATTTTTACCTATTTAATAATACCTTAAAATATAAGAAAATATGAAATAAAGCTAGAAAAGTGAAATTATGACTTAGAAAAATCTAAAATAACTAAAGAGAATTTTCAAAACAAATTTTGTATTTTTATGATTTATATTCCAATTTCTATGATTTAAAAACTATTTAAAACTAATTAAATTGCTAAAAATTACAAATTTCACTAAGAAAAATCTGGAAAAATTATTTTTTTGCTTTTTATATTTATCTTAGTCTATGAAAATTGAAAAACTTATTTTTGAAGTTTTTTGATTTAATTGCAATAAAAGCTATTTAAAAGTCCTAAAAAGATTAAAATAAATAAAAATAGCAAAAAGTAATGGAAAATTATGAAAAATTCAGGAAAAGTCTAAATTAATATTCTAAATCTAAGAAAAATATAAAAACAATGGCTTATGTGAAGGATTATGAAGCTGCAGTCAAACTTTTAAGTAATAAGCACCTAAATTAAGCAAAAGTTCTCAAATGAACCGAAGCTACCGGGCATGAACTAAGCTAAAACTCATTGAAATCTACTTGAAGCAGCTAAATGAGAGCCTAGAATCATAGCTTATAAGCAAATTATCAAATTCCAAATCCTAATAAGCTTTGTTCAAAACAGGTTCAGGCTACTACTTTGTAGCTTGAAAATTAGCTACTCAAATAAGCCGAAACTCAAAACGAGATTTGGATCCTAAACTAGACACGGCAAGGAACCTATGGACCAAAACTGAGCCTGATATGAGCTCAAATGAGCTTTTGACAAGCTCTGCAGAACCTGTCAGAACTCATTATCATCGAGTCAGCACAGTGAGCACTTTTGACAATTGACAAGCTTCTTTGAAGCTTTTACAAAATTACTAAAAATCTACAAAAATCATATTTCAACTCTTGACCAATTGAAGTTGTTAAGTCCACAATTTCACTTGATTTGAACCAAAATTAAAGCTATGAAAAATCAACAAACTTTGGCAAAAACTTCAACTCATTTTGACTTTTGAAACAGAAATGAAAAGTTGACTAAACTGAGATTTGAGTCCAATTTATGAACTGATAATGATGTGTTAAGCTAAAATGAAACTAAAATAAGCGCTTTCTTGAATTCTAAACACAAATCAAGCTTTTGTTCTTTACAAATTCCAACAGATATGCAATTAGGCCAGTTTGTGATTTTGACTTTGAGCTATTAGAGATGCAAAATGAAGGCTAAACTGGTTATATTACAACTAAATGGGACAATAGCAACAGATCTTACCCACTTTCTAAACCTCTAACTCATTTTTAGGCGCGTTTGTACCAATCACTAGTAAATGACTTAATGTAGATTTTAACTAAAAAATACTTAACTAATAAACTAATGCTCAATCAACTATAACTAACCTAAATGAATCTAACTACAATGATTTAAACTAACAATTAACAACAAATAGAGCAATGATATAAATTTGAGCTTAAATGACATAAAGTGAATGAGAGCTTCAGTAGTCCGACTTATTTTGAAGCTCAATCTAGAACCATAACTACCTATTTTAAACTAATTCCAACCCAATCCAAGCTCTGCAACAACCCCATTCCATAACCGAGTCACATTGAGCTTCATGATTGACTTTTGTTGACCAAATTGAAATTAGCAGCTGGATTATAAGCTTACTAGAGCTATGAGTAGCTTTAGTAAGCATTAGAGTTATAATATAGGCTTATTGAAACTGGTTTTTAGATTATTTAAACTTGTATGTTGGATGCTTTAGTTTTGACAAGTTATGGGAGGACAAAATGATTTGAATAGACTTAATAATTTGGTTCAAGTACAAGGAAGATTAGAATTACAAATTAGAACAACCAACCTTCAAATAGAAGGTTATTACATGGTTTATATAACAGGAGCTAGGGCAACACTCCCTCTCCTTCCCTATTCCTTATTGGGCTTGGGTTAAGCTTATGGGCCTTCAACATAAGCTTGACCTTAGCACTCTTTGTAAGGCCATAATAAAGCTACCTATTACATATGAAATATAAATACTTGAAATCCTGTTTAGGAGTGATTCCAACAATCTCTCCCAATCAAGTATATATGAATATAGCGGTGAAAGTTGATGTAATAGTAGCGGTGTGGCGATCTTCAGCATTCTTCTTCTTTCTTGTGAGGAAGAATTGCCTTGGTCGAACAATCTCCCAGGT
>OU343216.1:60850536-60937190 GCA_910596185.1 Chrysanthemum makinoi | reverse complement strand
TTATACATATCAAAGTATTCGTTTATTTACAAGGATGGCGAAATATCCTTGATGGTGTTGTAACAAGGTGGATTTCCTTGAGATTAGGGTGTTGTGTGGAAGTGAAGGGTAGTGGTTCTCGTAGTAATGGAACTAGATGCTTAGCCTAGTACTTAATAAAGGGTAAGCGTTGTGATGGGTTAATTCTCCTAGGTGAAAAGAACTTCGTTGGATTACCTTCTTTAAATTATAAAGGAGTAGAAATGACGTTGTGTTAGGTGTGGATTAGCTATGAGTGTGAAAGAACTTCGGTGTTGCTAGTGCCGAGAAGAAAAGGTTAGCGGCGTTGTGAAGGCTTCTCATGCCACAAGGAGTTGGTGTGAGTGCTACGAACTCTCGGTAGGTGACTTCGAGAGAGGGAGTGGAGTAGACGGAATGTCCTTGTAGCGAATATAAATAACTTGTGTCATGGTGATGTGCTTCTTACTCTTTATGTTTCATTACATTTATATCTATCTATCAATGTCCACATAAACAATCAAATAGATTGAAATAAGATCTAAATACTTAAAAAGAAGTTTAAATTGGTAAAACTATTAACCCCCCCTTCTAGTTTTCCACAATTGGCATGAGCCGTTACCAAGTTTTTTTAAGTATGTTGTACTTTAAAGACTTGTCTGATCGTGTATGTTTGAAAACTACAAATAAAGATTTTTTGTTGGTCATTTTTCTTTTTAAATCATTTTGTTGGACATTGATAGATGATTCTAATCAATTTTTCTCTCAAGAAATCTTCATGCTAGAATCTCTCCAAAAATCTTCATTCAATGAATAATGAAATCAACATTCAAGGAAGGATCTAAAGGTAATCAACTTACGTACACCAAGTACAAAGGATTACCTTAAAAGCTCATGAAGTATTTTTGGTATTATCTACCGAATCGAAGCATAGAGGTATGTTTACTCTTCATTAGATAGGTTACATGAGTTCCATTTATTGTCATAAGTTCTCTTTGCTTAACTAATCACTAACATCATTAGAAGTCTCTTTCGTCACCTTTTCGTCTTTTTCAACATAGGGAATGATATTATTTTTTGTCAAACTAACGCCGTCATCACATATGAACCCTCGATATGTAATTCATCAAAAAGTCATCATTCAAAAACAATCTTCATCTAATACCTCTTTTTTTGGGCAAGCTAATTTATAAGCCTACTACAAAAATAATACCAAACAACTCCTTTACGTCCCACATGGCGGATCCCTCTAGTTGTACTAGCGGATCCCAAATACAAAGTCCGGGGAACGTGGAGCAGAACTTCGAGCTATCGCTTTCAAAATTCTGCCAGACCTTTTCCCTCTATTACATAACACAACCCTAGCTATTGAATCCATCCTCATTGACTTCCATACTCTCAAGTATTCCTTCCTAGAACACCATTGTAAGTAATTACATTAACTTGTTCTAATTTTCATCATCATCATCCTAGGGTTTATGGTTTCTTAATCTTTAATCAATTAATTTAATTAGGGCTCTTTAAATTAATCATGAAAAGGGGCTTTTAACAAAATCACATTGTGTTTACAACATTGTTAATACAAATCAAAACCATAAACCCATCCCATAATTTTTATGTAATTGGAAAATTTATATTTTAGGACGACCCATGCCCAAACTCTCTCAACAAGATCATCATGACGTCCACGCTACCTTACTCATTACTATCATAAAAAGGGATTGACCAAAACCGACCGTAAAATTTTCAAAAGCCTTGTAAAGCGACTTATCCACGAAGGTCGTGTAGTCAAGGAATGTTTCCTTGAAGATACCGACATTAGGTCAAGTTTTCGACAATCAACTTTGATTGTCTCCTTGATATAGATGAACAAATTTGTCTGGTTTTCATTTTTGAATTTTACAAAGTATTAGGATCATTGAAAGCGTCAATGATAGCAATTCAACTTTCATCATCAATAAACATAACTTCACTCTTCCTCTCAACACCTTTGCCCAAATTCTTCGCATTCCTTGTGAAGGAATTTGTATGTACTCCCAAGATTGGGCAATTAAACCAAAACCCTTGATCCTAAGCCTCTCTATAACACTCTTATTGATGAACCGAAACCATCGAGAACACTATTTTCAAAATAAGAGCGACCAAATCCGTTCGACCCGAACAGAAGCTCATTCACCGTAATCCCTTTCAAATGGAACTTTTCGATATGCATTCCATGTTTAGAAAATGGGAAGAAATCCTTAGGGAAAATGTCATTAGCCTAGTTTGAAACAAAGATCATCCAAACGCATGTCTTGTGCAAATGATCTATTGTCCTATCCATCAAAGGTCATTTAATCTTTCCTATTACATGGTAAGGAGAATGGCTGGGGTATTCAAAGCTTCCAACATGGTACTTCCGTATGGTATGCTTCTAACACGACTTTGTAAGTATGTTGGTACATTGCAACCATCTCCTATCAACGATGATCATTATCTTTCCGACCACATCATGGTACCTCTTACTAAGCGACCCTCTAAGCGGTTCATGGTCAATGGAGAGCAGCAGGAAGCTCTCTCGGACTCCTCGGCGGTGAAGAAGAAGATGAAGAATATGTGACCCGTAGCCAACATCAAATTGGAAATCCTTGAATACCATAAACAACTTCCAACCATTCCAAATGAGACCGCGGAATTTAAGCAATTGAGGGGCATGATTCAAAACCTCGCATACAACCTCACTAAGCCGTCAAAAAGGAAAAGAAAGGATTGTGAAAGAGACAATAGGGTGTGCTTGTTTTCTTTATCTTATGTTTGGATGATTACATTTTAGCATGTTCGGTTTATGGTTATTTGGATATTGTCTTTAACTAGTGTTTTGTGATAAACATGCTTGTTTCTATTGTTTGTCTTTGAAT
This sequence comes from Chrysanthemum makinoi, assembly GCA_910596185.1. Lineage (NCBI taxonomy): Eukaryota > Viridiplantae > Streptophyta > Magnoliopsida > Asterales > Asteraceae > Chrysanthemum > Chrysanthemum makinoi. Next base: position 60,934,296 of record OU343216.1, on the reverse strand, counting down.
TTACTAGTGTGCATAAAAGCATCATTTACGTGTTGGTTCGATCTGGGATGCGATCCCAGGATTAGCCTAGCGGATCCCTCCCGAGAGAACCGTGGGATCCGTGACATCGAGGTCACAATACGACATTGATACATCAAAACAACTTTCTATATAACATCACATTAGCTTAGCATATGATTTTAGAACCCAACTAAGTCCACTTCAAGGATGAGAAAGGCTTAGACTCATTAAAGGCTTACTTAAAATCTTAGTCTAATTTTATCAACACATCTAAACTCGCCCATATTTACTTCAACTACTCACAAACTATTTCTCATCTCTTAAAACACTTAAAGAGGACAAGCTAAGCAGGTTTAGGAAATTGCTTCTAGTCATTTCTATCTCAAAGTAAGACAAAATTAGTTTTTCAATTCTTGTGATTTTTAGAATTTTCTTAATATCACCTCAAGCTTAAATCTGATCACTAGGATCATTTATTATGTCTTGATACCTTCATAACTCTTAGTGTTATTCTTGGACATCCATTGGTAGTCATCTTGTCCCATCCCTCTTCCATAAAAAGCAATCATTTGCTATAACACTTATTACCTTTAATCATTCAAGTACCCTTTCATCTTAAACACTTAGGAGAACTGAAACATTCAAAATGAGATAGGCTTTAGCTCCTAGAAAACCTCATTTCAAACTGTCACAAGCTAGAGCCGGATCCCTAGGATTAGCCTAGCGGATCCCATCAAGGAAGGAACGTGGGATCGGGGTGAGTTTATGTCAAACATAGCTAAAACAATCATTTCAACTCATCTTCCTAATTCAAACACTCCATCTCATCTTAAATGAGTTCCTAGATCAGTGAAACTCTGATTCTCAACCTTGTGCATGTTAATCATCACATTTCCAAGAACATTAGTGAATCAAGTCTTAAATGCAATTGCAAAGTTCTTCCCTTTATAACCCATATTGCCAAGAACTGGTCATCAAACACAAACATAATTATCAGCAATTGCAACCATCCTTCTTATCATCTCATCATGAGAAAAGCTCCTAGTGCTTACTCATCCACTCAAGAACCACCAAAGTAACTTGCTAGAATCATACCCATTTCCTCAACCAATCATCTCACGGTTAAGTCCACCAATGCTAGGATTTCCCTACACCAGAAACCAATCAAACTAATCCCCAAGAAGAGTGTTCCCACTAAGATTTCATCACTAAATTATACTATACCAAACATACCCTCTACAACTCAACCAACATCATTAGTGCCTAGAACCACCTCACAATTATCTCCACACTCTCACAATGTAGAAGATTTACCCTCTTGGGCATCTTATCTTTCACCATTACCAACTAATTCACTTGAAAAGATTGAGCAACAAAATCAAAGTGTTGAATCAACACTTGTTCCAAAAGCAAACTCTATCATTCCTCCAAATAGTCCATTTTGGATTATGAGAAGACATCAAAGGCAACCACCGGACCAAATGGAAGTTGATGCTTCTTTACCTCTACCCTCAAACATTGTAGAGCCACCACTTAATGAGCCTCCACCAAATCCTCTTTCAATTGAAGATCCTCGACCCTTTACTTGAACTTTCACTTCAAGAAACTCAAAACCATGACCAGGATTGCTATCATTGTAAACATGTTGAAAGGTTGATACATGAACTACGTGAAGAGCAACGTTTCATGTTTTATCACCTCCTCGAACGTTTCAAAGAGGTTAACAAGCCTAAACTACAATGAGCATCACACTCAAAAGCTCAAACTTAGAACGTTTAGGAAACCTTTCTCATCCTTGATCATCATTTAGCTTTAGTTGAACCTTGAATTGGGGTAACTCATTTAGCATTAGTAGCACTTGTTTGGCTAGTTCATTCTTTTAGTTTTAGAGATTTGGTTGTGTATCTCTTGTTTTATTTAATGAATACTTATATGCTATGATTATTTTGTGTGTTATGCTTGTTATATTGTACATATATCTCATTTCCTCAAATAGCATTCCTTGACATTTCTTCACTGCTGAAGAAACTATCACGAATAATGCGGATCCCTCCCAAATACCTAGACGGATCCCTCCTTGAGAGGAACCGTGGGATCCGTGGTCTGAAGCACAAATTTCTACTAACTTGAGTCTTATTTGCAATAAATTATGCACTATACTCTTGTTTTCTAACCTTTGTTTTGTAGTTATTCAAAATACACATGAAGATATTGACACCATAAAGCTAGGGGGAGCTTTGTGTCAAACAACATTGCAAAATCATTTGCAACTTAATCCAATTTTGGATTACACTTCATGACACCCCATTGAAACATTGCAATATTCAAGGGGGAGCACGCTTTCGTCACTTGGACGAACCATTTGCAAACAATTGCAAAACACAATTAGTTTATTTTACGTTATGTCCTTGATGCCTTTTTTCAAAAGGATGGACTCGTCAAGGGGAGTTAAGGCGAGTACCATTCCGTCACTTGCTCTCTTTACATTTTTTACATTTTTTCTTATAAAAATTGTGTTAGTTTCTTTTAACACTTTTTGTTTGAAAAAAAGGGGAGAAAGAAAGTAAAACTACAAATTCAAACTTTTACGAATTTTAGATTTTTCCTTAAAATAATTTTATGTGTTGTCATCAACAAAAGGGGAATTGTTAATACAAATAAGCCGGTAAAAACGTTTATTTATATTTTATGATCTTCTAATGTTTTGTCGATAACAATCGTAAAATCATTTTATGAAACTAATAAGTGCGTAAATAGTTTGAGTTAATAGTTTTCTAACACTTACGTTTTCACATAAAACACTAAAACAAGCCTAAGTGAATTTATGATTTAGATACATATGTACAACAACTAGTGTTTACATATTGGGTTAACATATACCTAAACTAAGTATACTAAAATGGGTAAAAACATGTAAATACTAAAATGGGTAATAAACTAGCAAATGGTATTGACCCATAACCCATGGTTTTATATATATTACTTAACCAAGTTCATTGTATCTAGAAAGAAAACCATGGATCAACCCATAACCCATGACCCATGACCCATAACCAAAAATACCCATGGGCAAAGAGGAGGGTTCCACGGATCCCTGGCTTTGTGCTAGCCGGATCCCAGTGGAAGGGATCCGTGGGATCGAGGACAAGTAGAGAATTTTCTCTATAAATAGAGAGCCATTTCTTCCTCTCTAGGCATCACTTTACACACATACTTACCCAAAGTATTCTAACCCTCTAACCTCAGATCTAAGTGATCTATGTAGTTTGCCTTTTGTTTTTGTGTGATCTTCTAGGTTCCCCTTAAAGGAGAGATCACCACTTCTTGAAGACGTGCAAGCTCAAGTCCATGAGTTGCCATGCTTCATCATCATCAATACTACTAAGGTTCTCTAGTTGATAGTTCTTCCTTTCTCCATATATGTTGGGTTGAAGGCATTAGTGAAGAATGCCGAAAGTGTCAAGATGAAAGCATTAGTGAAAGGTGCTCATCATCCATGTCAAAGCATTAGTGAAGGATGCTAATGGTGTCAAGACGAAGGCATTAGTGAAGGGTGCCAAGCATTGTGTCAAAGGCATTAGTGAAGAATGCTGAAAGTGTCAAGATGAAAGCATTAGTGAAAGGTGCTCATCATCCGTGTCAAAGCATTAGTGAAAGATGCTAAAGGTGTCAAGACGAAGGCATTAGTGAAGGGTGCCAAGCGTTGTGTCAAAGGCATTAGTGAAGGATTCCAAAGAATCAAATCAAGTAGCATTTTCAAAGAAATGCCTAGGTCGTATAATCGATGAGGTGCATCGTTATACATATAAGTATTTGTTTATTTACAAGGATGGCGATATCCTTGATGGTGTTGTAACAAGGAGTAGATCTCCGTGAGATTAGGTGTTGTTATGCGTGAAGGGTAGTAGTTCCTCCATAGTAATGGAACTAGGTGCTTAGCCTAGTACCTAATAAAGGGTAGGCGACGTTGTGATAGGATTAGTTCTCCTAAGGTGTGAAAGAACTCGGTGGTTAGCCTAGCACCGTATAAAGGGTAGGCGACGTTGTGTTAGGTTTGGTTCGCCTTGGTTTGAAAGAACTCGGTATTTAGCTTTGTACCGTAAAAAGGTTAAGCGACGTTGTGAAGGCTTCTCCGCCACAAGGAGTTGGTGTAGTGCTTACGAACTCTCGAGTAGGTGACTCGGGGAGTAGAGTAGGGCAAGGAAGGTGTCCTTATAGCCGAACCACTATAAATAACTTGTGTCGTGGTGATGTGCTTCTTACTTTTTATGTTTCATTACACATTTATATATCTATCTATCAACGTCCAACATAAACAATCAAATAGATTGACATAAGTTGATCTAAATATTTAAAAGGAAGTTTTAAATTGGTAAAACTATTCAACCCCCCCTTCTAGTTTTCCACAAACCCTCCACACACCGATGGACTAAAGACCATCCTCTTGTTATATATTGGCAACCCGAATCAACGGTCGTAACTAGACAACGCCTTCAGCCTGACGGAGAACACTGCATTTATGCACTCACCGTTTGTTAATCTGAACCCAAAAACATTAAAGAAGCAATAACTTATGACAAATTGATTTAATCCATGCAAGAAGAGCTAAACCAGTTTAAATGTTTAGAAGTATGGGAATTGGTTGAAAGACCAACAGGGGTCTACGTCATTGGTCTCAAATAGATTTGGAAAAACAAGTTAGATGCTGAGGGTACGGTTAAACGAAACAAATCACGTCTGGTGGCTAAGGGTTATAGATAGGAAGAGGGGATTGACTTCAAAGAATCATTCGCACTGGTAGCTAGACTTGAGGTTGTACATATTTTTCTGGCATTCGCGGCTCACATGAACATCACTGTTTACAGATGCATGTCAGAACTGCTTTTCTGAATGGTAAAGTGAAGGAAACAGTATATGTTAGTCAGCCAGAAGTATTTGTCAATCTAGAGTTCCCTAATCACGTCTACAAACTGAACAAGGCTCTCTACGGTCTCAAACAAGGCCCTCGGGCATGTGATGATAAGTTGTCATCCTTTCTCCTTGAACATAATTTTATCAAAGGATCGGTCGACCCAACACTGTTTATTCAATATCATGGGGCACACATTTTAATTGTTCACATTTATGTGGATGACATCATTTTTGGTTCTACCCACAAAAAGTACTCAAACGCTTTTTCAAAACTAATAAAAACAAATTTTGAAATGTCCATGATGGGTGAACTCACGTTCTTCTTAGGACCACAAGTTCATCAATCAACCTGTGGTATTTTCTTAAGTCAGTCCAAATATGCTCTTGAAATATTGAATAAACATGGAATGCAAAGTTGTGACACCTATGCAACACTAATGGCACATACCAACAAACTGGATGCTGATTTACATGGGAAACTGGTTGACCCTACCAACTACTAAAGTATTGTTGGGTCTCTCATGTATCTAACGACCGATGGAGCTGACATTGTATTTTCGTATATCTTTTCTCCATTATCGGTCAAGACCAACTGAAAGACACCACCGAGGCTAAAGAATCATCGATCGTAAAGGGAACCATTAATTTTGGGATCTACATTCCGAGGATTCGGTTTTAAACTAATAGCTTTTTCAGGTGCTGACTATGCAGGATGCTTAGATTCACGAAAAAGTACTTCAGGTTGTTTACAATTCCTTGGTGATAAATTGGTGTCATGGCAATCGAAGAAATAGGATTGTACATCGCTGTCCTCAACTGAAGCAGAATATGTAGCTGATGATATACCCTCCAAACAGGTCAAGGGACACCCCTTCGAACTGTGACGAAGCCCTTCTATACGAAGGCCCAAGTTAGTTCTCTCGAATGATCGTTGGCGTCAAACCATTCGTACACACGAAGGTTACCTATGGTGAATTCGCCATTCGAAGCCCTGAAGCCCTTTGGGGTACGGTTGACGAGGGAACAAGGGACGCATGACTATCCTGACTTGGTTAAACCCGTGATTTCCCTCTCTTTCCCGGCTTTCCCGCCAAGTTTGAGAATGTGGGTCACTAAGCCCTAGCGGTTACCCAAAAACATAAGACGCCCCATGTTCTCCGATATTTGCGCAGAGGTGCCGTCAAGCCTATTTCCTTCACTATAAATAGTTAGGGCCGGGCGAGAATTATGGTAAGCTCATTTGACACTTTACTCTTCACTCACACTCATTTACATCACCATAATTCATACTTACTCTCACGCCGGAGCTGGTTCACAGGGTCCAACCCCTGTGTAATCACTTAACGTAGTATCTTCGTATTTCTTATCCTTAGGTGGAAGACAAACTTGGCTGGAACACACACCTCCTTTTACCTTCGATCACCATTGAAGCCTGGTAGTGCAATTTATTGTACAATCAGTGGCGCCATTTATGGGACCCGCTACTATTAGTCCCATAACCACCAAGTCTTAACACCCTAACTGATTACGCTACTTTTCTGGCATAGAACCAGGATGAGAAGATACACCTACACCAGGTTTTTCTACCCTGGTACCCCTCACCACAACTAACACCGATAATATCGCCCCCATAACTGCCTCCACCTTCACTACACGATCTTGCCTAGAAACCAATACCATACATCACGCCTAAGAACCCATCAGAAGTCCGCCAGTTTCTAGGTTTAGCAGGCTATTACCGGAGGTTCATTGAGGAATTCTACAAAATAGCTAAGTCGTGACCAACCGACATAGAAGGACGTTAAGTATGAATGGGGAGAAAAGGAAGAAGAAGCATTCCAACTTTTGAAGGAGAAGTTGTGTAGTGCGCCCATCCTAGCTTTGTGCGAAGCAAAAGACTTTGTCGGTGTCTTCTGACGCTTGAATAAAGGCTTAGGTGCTGTTTTGATGCAACGGGAGAAGGTGATTGCTTATGCATCCCAACAACTTAAGAAGCATGAGAAAAACTACACCACCCATGATCTTGAGTTAGGTGCTGTAGTGTTTGCTCTTAAAATCTAGAGACATTATCTGTATTGAACCAAGTATGTAGTGTTTACCGACCATAAAAGCTTGAAGTATATCTTAGATCAGAAGGAGCTGAATATGAGACAGCGTCATTGGTTAGAGTTGCTCAGTGATTATGACTATGAGATTCGTTATCATCCTGGTAAGACCAATGTTGTTGCCGATGCACTTAGTCGTAAGGAGAATATTCCACCATTACTCGTTCAATCCCTAGGAATGACCATTGTTTCGCCTCTACCATCTCAAATCTTAGCCGCCCAAGCTGCGGCATTGACGGAACAAAACCGTCCTTATGAGAATCTGCATGGAATGGCAGAAAGTGAAAATGGCTTCTTGAAGCGTTAACGGAACCTTATGCTTCAAAGACAGAAGCTGGATACCATTTCATGGTGGAATCCGTGAGTTGAATATGCATGAGCATAAGTCAAAATACTCTATTCATCTGGAGCCGATGTATCATGACTTGAAGAAACTCTACCGGTGGCCTAACATGAAAGCCGACATAGCTCAGTATGTCAGTTGGTGCTTGACTTGTTCTAAGGTAAAGGCCGAACACCAGAAACCCTCAGGACTCTTAGTTTGACCCAAACTCCCATAATGGAAATGGGATCGAATCGCCATGGACTTTATCACCAAATCACCAACAACAACTAGCGGCAATGACGCTATCTTGGTAATCGTAGATCGTTTGACTAAGTATGCTCACTTCTTAGCCATTAGCGAGGTCGATAGTCTCGACAAGCTAGCTCGGTACTGCATTAAGGAGATAGTATCGTGTCATGGAGTACCTGTATATATCATTTCCGATCGAGATAGCCGTTTTACATCACACTTATGGAGATCCTTAAAGTCAGCTTTAGGAACAAACCTGGATATGAGCACTGTATATCATCCTCAAACCGATGGTCAGAGCGAGAGAACCATTAAGACCTTAAAGGATTTTCTTAAAGCCTGTGTTATTGATTTCAGCAAAGTCTAGGAGAGACATCTCTCTTTGGCCGATTCTCCTACAACAATAGTTATCATTCCACCATTAAGGCCGCTCCATTTGAAGCATTGTATGGCCGAAAATGTCATTCTCCTGTTTGTTGGGCTGAAGTTGGCGAGAGTCAACTTCAGTCCCGAACTTGTCCTAGAAACCGAGAAGATATTTGGATTAGTAACCGTTTGCAAACCGCTCGAGATAGACAAAAGAGTTATGCCGATAGAAGATGTAAACCTTTAGAATTTCAGGTTGGAGAACGTGTTATGTTAACGGTTTCTCCTTGGAAAGGAGTGATTCGTTTTGGAAAGTGTGGAAAACTCAAACCCCGATATATTGGTCCCTTCCAATCTGGAAAAATCGACCAATAGCTTCCGCCTTGAGCTACCATCGAATTGAGCAAAGTACACAATGTATTTCATGTTAGTAATCTTAAGAAATGTCTTTCGGAGGAAAACATAGTTGTGCCTTTAAGAGATATCCGAATTGATGAGAAATTGAATTTCGTTGAGGAACCGATTGAGATCATGGATCGTGAGATTAAACGGCTGAAGCATAGGCGTATTCAGATTATCAAAGTTCGTTGGTGTAGGACCTTACTTTTATCACTTATACCTTATCACACAACAAGAACACGTATAACAAACACCCACGTTATACACAAACAATATGCGTAGAATAGAAGAAAGGAAAAGATGAAGAACTTGGTGACTTGAATATGAATTAGTGTATGTTAGAGATAGAGAAGAAAATGAAAACAATAAGTTGTATATTGCTTCAAGGAAAAACACACACACACACACTCAAGCACACCCCTCAAATGACATACTTGAGGGGTATTTATAGTACAAGAGAAAGGATGCCCTAAGGCTTGGCCATGGGCCGTGAGATGGGCTTGGACATGGATTGGGTTACATGAACTTATACAAGGCTAACTTAACTAAACGTCTAACCATTTAGCTTAGCCCAATCTATGAGCCATTTGACTGTTCTAGCACGATATCTAACACACGTTACAAAGTTCCTAAATGTGAATGACCATCACTTCTAATAAAAACTATTAAGGCTAACAATTTCCCCTAAGGGGTGGTCATTCAAATGATGCTCCACTTGATTAGGTCTTTAATTTTCTCGAGCTTGAACTTTGTGTGTAGATAAAGAATAGTCTTGATTCTTTGTTCCTTCATGCTTTGTGATCCGATAATGTGGTTGTCTGCCGTTGTCAACTTCGTTGGTTAGGTGTCTCCACGCTCTTCTTTCCACCATGCTCACACTTCTATTTGACTTTGAGTTTCCAATGATGAAGTTCTCGAGTCTTTACACTTTGTAGATTCTTTGACATTGATGAAGAATCATTTTAACTTTGAGTTGCCTTTGATTTTGATGAGAACTTTCATGTGTTGTAGGTATGAGCATGTGGTAGTCTGCGATCCATCCGGCCCGGAGCTTCCATAAGAAAACATAAAAACAGGTTAGTAATAAGCGGATTCCGGCACTTACAAGTTTGAACTTCGAGAGTGTTAACAGCATAGTGTGAAAACACAACTCCAATTCTTACAAAGCCGTTCCTGAACTGGAGTCCCACAAGTGAGATAACGCGATATACCGAAGTACATCTACATTCGGATGAGTCAGTGAGGTACACCGGCATCACCCCACGTAGACCGTTTGAGACACACTAAGCGTAATCCGGGAGTTACCAGTGACACTGTTGTCGGTCGCTTGATGTTGACCACTGGCAGGAGTTTCCATTCAATCACTGAAGATCACAAATGTGAAACTTCTCATAAATGTTCTGGCAAATTGCTAAGATCTGCGTAGGACTCTATAATATATCACTTGTGTCCTTATTGATGAACAAAAAGCGATGTCATGACATGTGTTCCTATGAGATCTTTTGATGAATCTCGTGGCTCTAGACTCAATAAGTGCATTTTGGTTTTCTGGCGGAGACTAGGGAGAGGTCTCCTTCTTCAATATCAACAATCTCTAAGAGAAAGTCGATAGATTATGTAGGGTTCCCGGTGAGAATGAAACAAATCCTTTTAAGAGGAATTGAGTGGCTAGAAGGTTAGGTGCGGTGCGTCCTGGGTCCATGCGTCTTTGTCTTCAATACCGTGTCAACTTAGTGACAACCGAGTACAGATGAATTGAACCCGGTTTCTGCCCTAAGGTTGAATATGGAGGCTATTTCTTTTCACCCTTTCATTACATTTCTTTTAATTCTTCAACCCCTTCTTTCTCCTTTCTCACATTTCTCCTTTTTTCAATCATTCCTAAGGACTTCTAATACTAACTATTTGAAATGTCCTTGGGTAGATCCCTCCGGCTCTGGCGGATCATAGGACGAATTTCCTATCCTTAGTCACCTTATAACTTCATGACGGTCCCATGTTGCCATAAAACCATTTTTCTTGAAAATCTCACGGAGTGTTTATGATAGAAAACATGTTTGAAACACTCTGAGAGTTTTATATTTTCAGAAACACTCCCCCTTCACATGTGCTTATAGGTTTTGATAGAAAGATGCACATAGAGGGTAGAGTTTGCACTTTTTGAATTGATCAGCTCATGATAGACAATTCCCCACGAGACACGGTTACGTTGTTTAGTTAAAGAGCTCCATTGTCAGGTTTTAGGTGACAGCTAGCTCTAATAACTAACTTGAAGATGTAAACACTTCTTGAAAAGAAGGTTAGACCCATGTAAGTTCATGTCTATCACGAGTTTCTCGAAATGGTACATATACTGACTTTGATTTCTCGTCAATTCATTGGTTTCAACTGAGTCGAGCTCTTTTGAGATTCAAACAACGATCATTAAACTTTTTGATCACATTTTAATCACGTTTCTCCCCCTCAAAAATAGCATATCCATGATGTTTTTGAAACAAAATGATTAAAAGATATGTTTTTCGAAAAGCATTTGGAGAAACTGATTTAGCATGAATTTTGGAACAATTTTGTTTTTGTTTTATACTCCCCCTTAACGAAAGCATATTTTTCATACCGAAAATTTAGAATCAATTAAGGGTTTAGAGGGAGTTATCTTGGTACCAAATGTGAGAGGTTTTAAAGAATCTTTTTGAAAAATTTCGAATCAATGGTACGCAAGATGAGAAGAAGATTTTGAAAATCTTTTGAAGATATTTAGAGAAAAATTATCTTCATTTGTTTTAGGATAAGTGCTCGATATATATGAAAATCGATTTTACGTAGCACTTTCCTTTCTTTAAGGATCGGGTTGCAGTCAGAAGTAACTGCAAGCCATTATGATTTTAGGAATAGTGCTTGAAAAAATATTTAAAACCTTTGATATTGATAAGCACTTTCCTTTCTTTGAAGCGCGGGTCCTGAACTGATGTGTTCAGAAGCCATTATATTGAAGTCCGGGTTTCGCATCTGAAGTATACAAAGCCATTATTTGAAGAAATGTTGAGAAACGACATGTTTTAGAAAACATTTAAAGAACTCTCGCTCAAGCATCTGTACATACCCGTATCATTGTTGAATGAAATTTCTAGAAATGTACGAATATCGATTATCGAGAGACATGTCGTAGAAAAATATTTTTGAATTTTTTGATTTTATATTGTTTTTGTATTTTTTGAAAAAAATTTCTATTTTTGTATTTTGCTTTTGTTGGTTTTATAAAAGAAATGGAAAATCAAAAATAGAAGATAGAGAGAATGAAGAGTTTACAGAATTGGAACCCTCTGATGAGCTGGGTTCTGAGATATTTGATTCACCTGCAACCAAAGAAGAAGAGTTTTCACAAATAACAGTGTTAGAAGTACAAGATTCCTCACGGTGAGGGTGATCACTATCAACGGTTGTAGTAGTTTTGACTCCCGACATGGACTAGAGTTCACTTGGGAATGTGAGGACGTATTCCGTAAGAAGTATCCTAAACTCTGCATTACATCAAGTAACTCAGAGTGAAACCCGAGACGGGTTTCTTCTGAGGCTGGGAGGTTGTGACTGCTGGCAATTTAGGGAGTCTATTTTAAGTAACCACAATACGTTAAATTAAACCGAGCTTTTGCCTTTATCAATATTTTCATCGACCATGACTTGATTTAATATCGTTTATTGGTTTTTATGATTTATTTTATTATTGGATGAGTTATCGTGTGAGTTTTAACTCTTTTTGATATGCACTATTTGATTCGGCACTATAAAAGCCTAAAACGAGAAATAACGTAACTTTTAGACCGTAACTCGAAACTTGACAAATAAATAGTCAAAACTCGGGAGAAAACTTAAATAAACATAATAGAAAGTCGAATGAACGTCGTGGGACACTGGTAGGACAATATATGATCTTGGGAATGGGTAAACGGGATAGTTTACGAAAAATTATGGCTTCGGCCCCTCCCTTTTTGCTTGAGCCGGCTCCCCCTCCTCCCCATAGTAATTATTTTTAGGTCCCTCATGCCCATGTATATAAACCCACTCCTAGCCTCATTGTTGCTTCCACTTTCTCTCACTAAACACACACACACACACCCATTTTCTCTCTCTACTCTCTCTCTCTTCAAAAATAAAAACCCTACCCCTAAAATACCACCACCACCACCGCCCCACTTCTGGCCAAATTCCAGCCATATTTTGGCGAGTGAAATCTCACCTCCACCACCATTTTGTAGATCTCTCTTTACTCTTTCCATCTATATATAAAACTCTCACAAAAGCCTAGGTTAACACCTCCAAATCTTGAAAATAAGATTCGTGATTCTAGGGTTTTCATTAAATCTTGTAGATCGGGTTGTAAAAAGGTAAATGGAACATGGGTCAACCTTTTTTAAGCTATGACAAGCCACAAATGACTTCTTTTTGGTTCGTACATGGCTCGACCATGGTGGGTTTTGGTTGAAACTTGGGATTAAAACTAATTTACACTTAAATAAACATGTAGTTAGTGATTTAGTATCATGTGGTGTATCATATTATTGAGTTTTTGCATTTTAGGTCATGTTTCATGTTTTTGATTAGGAATAGTTGATGGGTTTGATGTTTGGTTAATGATTGGAGGTTGATTGATTGTGTTTGGTTGTAGTGAAAGTGATTTGGGGAGTGTTTGGATGTGAATATGAGGCTGGCGACCATGACCCACGATGGTCATGGCTTGGTAGCGTACGAGACCCACATGGACCAAGGGTCCGGGTCGGGTCATTGTGGTAGCTTGTGGGTTGATGTTGTTGGTGTTTGGATGAGACGCGTGGAGCCGAAAAGCTTCTAGAGCTTGTTTAGTTCACGTGGTCTTAACCGTGACTGTGTCATGACCATTAGGGTCATAACATTGATTTCGGGTATATTTGGTTGGTTTATTGGTTGGTGAGATTGAATTGGGTTGATTTGAGATTGAATTGCGCTATTATGACTTTTATTTGGACTTATTATATAAATTGTCAACTTTGAGCAATGTCGGTGTTACTTTGACTTTTTAGTCAATAGTTGACCCCGACAACGCCGTAACATGGACTTTAGTATAGTTTGGACTATTGATTGATTAAAAGCCGAGAAGTCATGACTCGTGCTTGTGGACTCGAAACGAATAACGATATGAAACTAATATTGAAGTTGGACGAAATATATATATATATATATATATAGGGAAGGGATCCGGTAAGAAGAAAAACTAAAATGAGAAGAATAAGAAGGATTTCTAGCCACACATTTCAAATAGGAGGGAGAATTTTAAGGGGAGATGCATCTAATTTTGTAGGTGCATCTAAAATAAGTGGTTGTGGTTTCTTCTTATCATTCTTATTTTAATTTTTCTTCTCATTTGATCCTAACTCTATATATATATATGAAAATGCTAATAAACTATGAAACATAAATAATAAAAAGGCTTTTATACCAAAAATATCGATAACAAGACTTGTCTTGTTGTTTATTTTTATGGAAACTAACGACTAAAATGGAAAGGTTTTCTAATAAGCAAGTAATTAATGTTTCGAGTACACGTTTATCGAAATATGCCAATTATGAGCAATTAATACTAGTTTCAAGTATTTAAATTCTTTACGTTGTGTGCATGGGTTACGGATGACCTAACATTAATAGCGTCGATCCACGTGGGTAGCGGACTTATTAGGTTGACGAATCTAATAAGAGAACGCTAGGTACGTAGGATAATGTTATTAATGGGTGAATTATCCTAATGACTCGTTAGGATGCGACCGGTTTATGGGATAATAAGCGACACGAATAAATAATTGAGTTTATCGAGTTGACGCATTCGATAAGGTCTACTATTTATTTCGAAACTTATTGGACTATGGAACTTATCGCTTAGATGTCTCATTGTGTTGCATTGAGTCACATATTGGTTGTTTGCGTGCATTCATGGCATCATATTGAGTCGATACACCCACATGAGGATACCAAACGCTAGGACTAAACGGTGAAACAAGACATTTTTGGAGATAAAGAAAAGGAATACATTGGGGTAGATAACGTTGATTTTGGGAAATATATATTAAAATTGGTTTATATTAATAGGTTATTCCTAGTCGATAGTTGCAGTGCCGTGATTAGCTGTTATCTTCTACTAGTGTTTATTTGTACGTTGCTTGCTTGAGGTGATTTTCATAGCCCCACTTTTATCTACGTTTTTAACTAAATTGGGGTGAGAATCATGCTACTATTTTTGGACCATTAAAACTATTTTGATTTGCTTATGTGCTTGACTGTTTAGATAGATATGTGGTAGCTGTTGCCTTAGTCTAGGGTAGAAATCCTAATTGCTATAACACGTTGCCTAACTAAGAGTAGAATTCTACCTCGACCTAGTCCAGGGTTAGCAATCATTCTAGACTTTGCTACGGCAGTGCTAGCTAGAGTCGATGGGGCCCGTTGTGATATCGGATATGATATGCTTTGTGATTGATGTGTATCTATCTTAGGTCTCGCATAGCAAATTAACTCCTACAGTTCCACTACTTTTTACTTGAATTTAAACCTATGAACTCACCAGCATTAGCTAACATTTTAGCATGCTTTCTCAGGTATTTAAGTAATGTTTGGAGTGCGTGTTCGGTGGAAGCTTGGCAAGGAGCCATGGTCAAGGATCATAATCAAACTCTGATAATTTATGGGGACCTATTTTATTAAATCATGTTTGGGCCTAATATTTACATTTTGGGATTAATGTTTTGAATATTTAAATTCAGGATTGGTTTTGAATGTTAAATGACTATCTTGTTTGCTATACTTGTGTGAGATACCAATCTAATTGTAACGCCCCAAAAACTTGATTAAGTCTTCCGCTGTACCGAGATTTGGGGGTGTTACACCCCCTTTAGCCTAACATACGGAACAGAAGTGGTCATCCCTTCAGAGCTGAGTGTGCACACAGAGCGTGTGGCTACATTTGAAGCCTCTCAAAATGATGAAAGGATCTGGGAAAACCTTGATCTGTTAGAAGAAAGGAGAGAAATAGCCTGCATCCGAGAAGCCATGCACAAGCATAAGATCTAAGGCTACTACAACAAAAGGATCAGGCCTTCCACCTTCAAGCCTGGGGAATATGTCCTACGCCTTAACAGTGCAAGCAAATCAGAATACCAGGGGAAGCTAGGACCTACTTGGGAAGGACCCTATGTCATAGCTGAAGCCTACGGCAACGGAGCATACAAGTTGGTTACTCCTCTCGGAGAACCCATCGACAGGACATGTAATGGTATGAATCTCCGAAATTTTTATGTTTAAGAAGTATTTTTTACTTTTCATTCTTGTATTAAAAGCTTCTCATGGGAAAGCAAGCATTATTGGTAGTTTTCTTAGTGTTCATTTCAAAATGATGTAATCCTCTCTTCCAATTCAATGATAAATAATATATTTCCCACAAATCTCTTGCTTCGTTTCTTAAACACAAAGGTTTGTTCAGCCAAGTCGTTCGTGAGTTTTAATGTCGAATTGGAAGGCATACGGTGTAACAAACACCTCATACCACTACTTAAGCCTACCAACACATTCACATTAACTCTCCTAATAGTTTATGGCAAGGATTTAAGATAGAGTGGGTCGCAACCCCTTATCAGTGATTAAAATTGGTCATAATATTTTTGGTGTTGTAATTTACACACAATGAGGTTCTTACACCTTAGGTTGTAAAATTTAAGCGTCGGAAAAATGGTGTACGAGAAGTGCACAAGATAAATATTTCTAAGTACGTAGAAATATTTTCCTATATCATTTCATTCAAAATAAGCGCCTACGCACTAATACCTGCAATAGAGGCCGAAGCCCAGTTCAAATTGTTTTTCTGCCGAAGCCGTGCATCACAACCATGAAATTGTTTAATTCACAGACAAGCATAATAAGAAATTGTTTTAAAGAAAGGTACATGCCACCCTTTTAGACCAAATTACTATCAACACGACAACCTTCATTCCTTATTCTTTGGAGACGGGGTTGGAGATGGTAGAGCTGACACAGGCTTTGCAGAAGCTGTCTTCTTCGTTGGAGTCGCAGGCTTGATCTTCTGAGGATTTTTCGAGAGAAGGTCTTCGAGAGGTGCCATGGAATCTTTTGTAGCTTCGAGCAAGTAGGGGTACTCTGCGGTTGCAAACACATTTCCTGCCTCTTCATACTTCGCCTTCAATGAGGGATGGTAACAGTCAAATTCGAAGAGGTCCACGGGCTTACCTGTCTTAGCCACCTCCTCCAGAGTGAGACACCGTCCATGGAAGATATCTGCTTTAATCACCTTCCACATAGCAGCTCCAACCTCATTGCTATGATACACCTCCATGACGATATATGGCAACACCTTCGATACAACCTCTGCATGATCCTTTTGTAGCATCTTGTATCGCATCTGTAGGCCATCCATTTCCTCTCTCATTTTGACCTCTAACTCTCCATGCCTAGCCCTTTCACTTTCCAAGCCTGCACACTTAGCCTCTAACACAGCATTTTGACCAGTGAGGCCCACCACCTTGGCCTCTTCAAATTTAAGCTTGGGGTGGCAGCCAACCCGTTCTGCTGCTCTGCGATCTTGTCTCGGAGGTCTTGGGCGAGAGGACTTTTCCAAAAATCTTTTTCAACCTCCTCACATTTTGCCTCCAGCTCAGCACACTGTTGATCCCTTTGCTTTTCCCTCTCCAACATCATGTCCATTTCCTGCCTTGCCTTCATCACAGTACGAAGCAACTCCCTTGTACGAGCATTCAAATGGTTGTCCAGAATAGCCTGCCTTGCGACACTCTCATCATGTAGATCACATACCCCTTCGATGGACATATTTTCTAGCAGTCCTTTCCAATTAGGGGGTGACATAATCAATGATGCGATGGCAGGCTAGGGCATTGGGAAGCTCATTGGTGTTAGGAAGGCCTGTGATAAATACAGTACATAAGGGAAAAGTTAGACGTGACAATTAGTATTTTCTATAGCTTAAGAAGCAAGTTCTTACCATGCATTTCTTCAGTGTCATCCAATAGTTTGAAAGCAGACTTCACAGCTTTCCTGCTTTCGACAACCTTCTGTTGAACAGCCCTTGACCCAGTTGCGGGAAGAGGAGTCTTCCTCTTGGTGGCAGACTTGATAGCTTTACCAGAAGTTCCCTTCCTACTCTTTAACCTGTCTGCAATACCTGTAGAGCCAGTGATCCGTACTTCATCCTCTACTAGATCGTCCGAATCCGCCACGTTCTCAACCAATTGGGAGGGACCCTCCAAGAGTGCTTGTGGGGGTGCTGAGGTGACAGGCTCAATCCTGGGAGCATCCACATCATTGTTGTTGTCAGAAGTAGATGGTCAACCAACACCATAAGATCCTTTGGCTTGCTCCATGAGCATAAAACTCAAGTCTTCATCCAAATCCTGATGCATGAAGTTCCTAAACGCCATCTCTGCGAAACAAGGAACAAGAAAAGATAAATATCAACGCTACATTGGTCATATTTAAATAAAATTGGAAGTACACATACTTTTTCCATGATACATGATCATGGGCTTCTAGGGAGACCCCTCCCAGCTTTGTGCAATCCCAGCCATATACAGTATTGGTTCAGGAAAGGCTTGAACATCAGCAGGGTACCTAGCCAGACGTTGGTATAACGGATTCCTTCGAACTTCATAAGGAAGGGGGTCATTGAAACGTTTTGCATCAAACTTAAATGCCTAGTTCAGCAATGCTGGATAGTTGGGTGAAACAATGGTGTTCTTAATATAAAAGAAACTACTCTTCCAGTCTCTTATGTTCGTGTAAGGTCTCAGAATGAGGTTAAGAACATCCCCTTCAAGCCTCTTTGCCAGGGTTAGCCAGTTTCCACTAGGATAAAGGTTCAAAAACCCCCTCAACACCTTAAGAGTTGGCTTAAAGCCGTACGCTTTACACATAATGATGTATGTGGTAAGTTTAGCTAAGCCAAATGGGTTAAACCGAGAGATATGTACTTCATAGTACTGCATTAACTCTAGAATCAAAGGGTGGATAGGAATGTTAAGATTCGAATGGCTAAACGAGTGGGAATACAGCCCTACGAAGTTTTCAGGAGCATAAAAAATTCCTTGGTTTGATTTTGGAAGCATAACTTTAAACTCTTTAGGCATGGGGTATTCAGCAAGATGATCATGTAAATCTTTAGCAGTCAGGGTGCATTTTTGTTGTTTGATTATAAACTTGGAATCCATAACTATATTAAGCTACGAAAAGATGGAAAGAGGACTTTATCTTTGGTGTTCAAAGCCGGTGAATGATAGCAAGTTACTGCGTGTAAAAAGTATGCGGAGAGGGTAAAGTGATTTAGGGTTCCATCTTCTTAATCTTAGATACCCCTTTCTAATCCTTTTCTAAACCGAACACGTGTCCTTATCACTTATCTTATCCGGATTTCAAAGGGTTCTTTTTTTTAATTTTGAAATTTCGTTTTGGTCAAAACGAGTTACTTGGGAAAAGGCTTTACTGTAGCGGGTAGTTAGTTGGGTTTAGGTAGCATTTAACGCGTCTTTTGAGGCATAATCACCTTAGTTACGCACCATTGGAACACGCAGCTGATTTTTCTCGCAGGATGAAGTCGAAAGCAATGCCTTCTCGTTCATAGACATCACTTCCGACTGGGGGCTTGATGATGTACCCTACGACAGGTCGAGGGACACCCCTTCGAACTGTGTCGAAGCCCTTCTGTACGAAGGCCCAAGTTAGTTCTCTCGAATGTTCATTGGCGTCAAACCATTCGTACACACGAAGGTTACCGACAGGGAATTCGCCACTCGAAGCCCTGAAGCCCTTCGGGGTACGGTTGACGAGGGAACAAGGGACGCAGGACTATCCTGACTTGGTCAAACCCACAATCTCCCTCTCTTTCCTGGCTTTCCCGCCAAGTTTGAGAATGTGGGTCACTAAGCCCTAGCGGTTACCCAAAAACATAGGACACCCCCATGTTCTTCGATATTTGCGCAGAGGTGCCCTCAAGCCTATTTCCTTCACTATAAATAGGTAGGATGGGCAGAAGATTATGGTAAGCTCACTTGACACTTTACTCTTCACTCACACTCATTTACATCACCATAATTCATACTTACTCTCACGCCGGAGGTGGTTTGCAGGGTCCAATCCATGCGTAATCACTTAACATAGTGTCATCGTATTTTTTATCCTCAGGTGGAAGACAATCTTTGCTGGAACACACACCCCCTTTTACCTTCGATCACCGTTTAAGCCTGGTAGTGCAATTTATTGTACAATCAGTAACCATGTCTGCGTGTTGTGCTCAAGTCATTTGGATGAGAACACAACTCAAGGACTATGGTTATGTTTTTGACAGAATTTCGGTGTACTGTGACAACCGAAGTTCTATTGCAATCTCGTGAAACACCGTTCAAAACTCGAAGTCAAAGCACATCGATCTTCGATATCATTTCATCAAAGAGCATGTTGAAAAGGGTACCGTTGAATTATACTTTGTAGGTACAGAACACCAATTAGCGGATCTTCTCGCTAAAGCCTTGTCTCCCGCATGATTTACTGATTTGATTCACCGAATTGGTATGAGGTGTTTGACTCCGGTAGAACTGGACGAACTTTTAACACATTCTTAAAACAGTCAAACACGCAAACCTCTTTTGTAAATATTTTTCAAAAACAAAATACAAAATATAAAATCTGCAAAAATCCAAAAATATTCTTCTATCTTAAAATCAAACAATGCAAGTACAAATCTTTCGTCAACACTGCGTTCTATCAAACATTTCATAATTTTCCTGAACAAGTGTTGAGGGGGAGATTGTAAATATTTTTCAGTTTCATATAACCTTATACTTGCATGTTACCAAAAATATGTTGTTTCTTCAAAAAATGGTGGATATGTTTCTTGTTAAATACTCTCCTCAGACTCAAATGTTTACAAATTTCACTATTTCTAAAGTCGAGGGGGAGTATCGTTAAGTTTTCTTTCCTTAAATGGTATTTTGTCTAACCAAAATGTAAGTTAATGGGTCTTGGTTGAAAACATGTGAGGTTTAGGGACTAAACTTGTCAATTTGGAAAAACAATTTTAACAAAAATCCCAAGCCTAACTCATTTAATACATCACCTACTTGCATTTAATATTCAAACCCTCCAAGATCCATCGGCTGAAATTTGATCTTCAAATTCGTGCTACAAAATCATAAATTGTAAGTGTCAAAAGATTTAGATCATGTTTTTACACATTGGTTTTCAAAATCTTTCAAATCCAACGGTTAAATCTTTCAAAACCATTGATTTTGTATTTACGCGTATGCGTAGAACTTGGATCATGCCTTTGTGTGTTTATGATGAAATGGATAGTCTCAAAACCTTGTTAAATGAATCATGAAGCTATTTCTATCACTTGGTTTTACCGAGAAACACGTTTTGATAATTTTTGAATAATTAGGGTTTATGAACGAATTTGGGGGTTTTCGCATAAGCTTGTTCTGATGCAATTAAATGGTCTTAGTAGCTATAGAACATGCTTAATTATATGAAATAGGCCTTAGATTTCACCCGGAAACATCAAAAAGGTTGATAATTCGATTTTAGGGTTCATAGGGTCGTGGAACTTGAATCTTCTGATTCTTTGAGTGTTTCATGTTAAAACTTGTTGTAGTCTACTCATAATACTTCAAATAGCAGGATGAAACAAATCTTGATGATTTCCTATGGCTAAATCAGATAGGCATAGACTCTAGGTTTAGAGTTTTAGAGCTCTTACGCGTAGACTGTTCTTTGCATAAGTTGTTCAATCTTATGCCTGTTTTGTGATTCTAGAAGTGTTAGGATTGTGTTGTAATTATGTTATTGTGTTTATGAATTTCAGGTTGATTACGCGTAAAGAATCAGAATTAAGGTGTTCATGATGATTACGCCTATGGAATACCTTATGTGTAACGGTTACGCATAAGAGCAATCTTCTTACGCGTAAACTTACGCATAAGGGTCTACAGTGGGACTACACGTATCCTGGAAGGATATGCGTAAACTTGGATGTTTACACCTAAGGGCTACTCTTACGAGTAAACCTTACGCGTAACTCCTTTTGCCAAAGCTTACGCGTAAGCATATAAGCTAAGGGTATGCTTTTACGCGTAAGAAATTCTTACGCCTAAGGCTTGCCTTTACGCTTAAGCTTACGCCTACGCCTAAAGCACTGTTTTTATGCATAAACTCACATTCCTATGATAAGCCAACTTTTCACCTTGTTTTGACATGTTACGCGTAGTATACTTGTAATTGTTACTCTTAAGTCACAAAAACCAAAATATTACTCATAAGCTACCAAAAGTTAAAATGTTGTGTGTTTAAGTGATATTTAGACATTAAAACTTCAAAATTAACATACTCACGTAACTTATCACATCAACTTTATACAATTGGACTTAATGTGACTTTGAACTCGTAACATTCATAAACATGATAACTTCAATCAAATAATTGGACAATAAAATCACACTAAGGCTAACATAATATCTTTCGATATGTTGGTTCTTTTGTCTCAATACCTTTCAGATCGCGAAATGGATGTCAATCAGGAAAATCTCAATGCCCCAAATGAGCTCACAATGGCAGATATATTCCTTGCGGATTACCATAAAAAAATCAGAAAGAACAATCTCAGGGTCGAATTTGACAACTTCACCTGTTTTGAATCCTCATGCAGAGTTGCAGTTGATATTCTCAAAGATCATCCCTTCCGTCTCATGCTATCTAACTCTGCTTCTGTGCCCGAAATCTTCATTTATCAGTTCTGGCACACCATGGACAAAATCGACGGTCAAGATGCAGTGAATGTTACCATTGGAACCAAAGAAGTCAAAGTTACAATGGCGGATCTTCGTGTCATTCTTCTTCTACTAGTTATTCGCTCTACCGAATACATTCCAACTCCAAGTGAAGAGTAAGTATTGAAGTTCATGGTTGACATTGGATATGACGAAGCTTCTGGCATCATCACCAAGCATTCCAGTGTCGATCTAAAGAACATCCCACAACCCTGGAGGACTCTCTATATCATGATCGCCAAGTCAGTCTCAGGGAGAGATAGTGGACATGAACACCCAAAGTTGATGCATCTTCAAACCTTTTGGGGAATGGTTAATAAGAAACACATTGACTATGCATGCTTAATTTGGGAAGACATGATGCAACATTACAGGAAGCCTGGTTCCAAAATCCCTTTCATAAGATATACAAAGTTGTTGATCCACAATCTTCTCGGGAAGCATAAGGACATCTCAATTAGACTTAATGACCCCAACACACACTCAATGTTGTATGAGCCTACCTTGAATACAGTGAGGTTCAAACACTCCTCAACTCGTAAACAAGGTGCATAATTACTTGATTTCTTGATCACTAATGAAATCAAGGTTCTTCCGTCATACCTTCGTCATAAGGAAGCAATGCGTACTGGAAGAGTTGGGTTCATGGATGAAAAGACAACTTCAGTGGCTACCACAAGGACAAGGAGAGCAGGAAGCACTGGAAGCACTAACAAGTGTAAGAAAAGGCATCATAGCCTAAAGAAAAGAGTCCCAGCTCAAATCGTTCGTCCTAAAGTTGAAACATAACCAATTCCACATGATGACGACTCTGAAACTAAGTCACATGATGTGACTATCTATTTTGAAGAGCCAAAAGATGATACATCTACCCAAAAGTCAGAGGACCAACCTGCCAGTCCCTCATCTGACAAAGGGAAGAAGCCAGTGGAAGAAGAAGAAGAAGAAGACTCAGTTGTTGAGTATGATCCTAAGGATGGAGACAAAGAGTACCAGAAAACTCTGAATCAACTCAGGAAGGAGCATGCTGCTAAAGAGTTCGAACTTCAACAATTGAAAGGCCCTGGAAGTTCTAGTGGTGGTGTTCCTATTACATCAGTTCTTGATACGGTTAATCAACCCGATAAGGGAACTGGTGCCACCACCAAGGAATCTACGGAGCAAGAGCAGCAAGAGGATCAAGTGATGTTCGACTTTGAACATGAAGAGCAAGAGACTGATGAGAGAATTACAGAGAAAGATGTGTTGGAAGCGGAGAGAGAAAGGGTTGCTGAAGAAGAAATTGCTTATAAGGCGGAAGAGGAACACATTAGAAGGGAAACAGACAAGTACATTCTGGACAATCCTGAACACAACCCTCAGCAATCTTCCGAACCACCCCATGAAACTTCCAAAGATGAATCATCATCTCACTCATCACCACCACCATCCAAAGAAACAACAACAAAATCATCGTCAAAATCGATCAAGAAGAAAGCCGATACTTGGGCATCTCGCACAAAAGCTAAGATCCAGAAGGCATCGAATCAATCTAGAAAATGCAAAAAACGTTTACAGGAACGAAGATTGAACATGCTGGCTGAAAAATTTATCGAGCTTTTTAAGGATATGGAAACTTTTCAAGGAGAAAGAGAACAAATTCAGGCATTTCTCAACAGAGACGTAAACGGAGAAATTGACGAGTACATCAGGAATTATACTCATCACTTCCTTCTCCAAACTGTCCCTGGAGTGACTAAAGAAATGTTCTCAAGACAACTCTACCCACCGCTAAAGACACTGGTTAGGCAAACGATTACCACAACACCGGTGGTCATGCAAACCCGACTAGTCCCGCCACCTAATGTCACTGAAGCTAATTTGATTTCAAAGTTGATATTACAGATGTCTCCTCGAGCTCCTACTTTCACACCTGATGAATCGAAGCTTTATGAGGTACTTCTCGCATATCAATTAAAGACTACGTGCAAGGAAGCAGCTTGTCAGGAGAAGCGACCAAGAGATGATGATGACACAGATAAAGACCCGAATGCAAAACGTCAAAAGCAGACTGGCGGGTCATCAACATCCATGCCACCACCACCGCCAAAGACCACCACCACATCAACAAGTCAAGCTTCTCAACAACCTCTATCATCTGAAAAGTCTCGGGATACTGATTCTCCACCACCACTGGAGAAAACCGGTGAATACTTTACCTATACCGGTGGTGAAGATGAAGAAATTCCGGAGCCCCAACAACAACCATCACCTCAACCATTACCTCAACAACAACCGGAATCATCCTCCCAACCAAAGAAGAAGAAACCAAGTTCGGTCGACTCCTGGTTAGACGAAGACGACACAGAGGAGTATGATTCGTTCAGTCAGTTGGTTGATGCGACGCCTAGATTACCTGAAGGTCAAGAACCAGTAGACGGTCATACATTGGAGCAGGTAAAGATTATCCAAGATCAGTTCAAAGTTAAAAAGATGACGAAAGCGGAATTGCGCAGGATCAAGAACGATGCGTTCAACTTGTTGAAAGACAGATAAATCAGCGTAATTGAAGTAGAATATCATCTTGACAACATTGCATGTGCAATTTATAACAACATTGACTGGCTAAATCCCTAATCGAACGTCGATGTTTCAAGAAAGGATAACACTCCATACTACACCGATTGGATAAAACCGCTACCAACCATTGGCCGACCCGAGTAACCCAAGATTCCATACCACTTCTGCTTCAACAAAGACCTCGAGTTTCTTCAACACGGCAGTAGCATCAGCCAAAAGTATGCTACATTACTCACCTTCAATATTCCAGCTGCAATATTTTCTACAAATATAGCCATTGAAGAGGATGCCACCAGGTTGTATGTTGAAAAAGTGGTGGACTATGACCAATGCGAAATACGGAATTCATCATTGGCCACCAAAGAGAATATTGTATTATAGAAGCTGCCAAGTTTAAAGATCGAACAAGGAGGTTAAGAGTGATAAGATGAGTTTTATTAATAAGGGAAAACAAACACACACCTAATGATTAACCTCACCCCTCATGGAGAGTCGTGAGGGGTATTTATAGGCTCAACTAACAATTACTTTGCCACTTAAACAATACTAGTCCCTATGGGCAAAGTATACTACGCATCTAGTCAAATGCAAGTAAGTGACATTATCTTTATAAAAAAGCGAGGCTAACAATCTCCCTCCACGATATCGTCACACGTGAATGGTTACAATGAGACCTACAAATACAAAACAATATAAATTACAATAGTAATGAACAATGTTGACTTTGTTGAAGCGCAGAGTCTCTGTAGTCTAGATACTGAGTCAAACATGAAGTTCTCTCTTCCGACGATCTCGGCATTTGATCTTTGGCGCTGACGGCACAAATCCTTGTAGCTCGGAACTTCAACTGTAACGGTCTAGTTAGGTTATTACTCCCTCCTAACTAGTGGTCTTTTTTCTTTCTTATGCTCCCTCTTGAACCGAAAACACTCTTTCTTAACATTTCTTTAGTCTTCAAACACGCAGCAGAGAAGATAGACTCTTGATAAAAGCACAATGGTTGTCGTTCTGGGAACATCATAACAACATAACTCACTTAGTATTGCATCCAAGTTGGTAAAAATCCCCGATGTACACACACTACTTCTCCTTCTTCGGTATTAAGCACAGTTACCTTCGTTAATCCAATTACAGAAGATGAAACACCAACTTCTCCCTCCCGATGGTTGCGAGCTATCGGAATCATCATAATGTTGCGTACATGTCGTAGATTACCTTTTTCTTGATGCAATTTTAATACCTTAGCTTGATCAAATTTTTGTGAGAATATGTCGCAAAAATACTCTCAATAATTCTCTCAAACCAACCTGAAAACGAACCTCCTTTGATTCATCGGCTAATAGTAATGAACACATATGGAGATAACCCGATATGACTAACTTGAAAAGGAAGTAAACATCCTAAATTTGTGACTTACTGCTTGTTCTATATTCTTGATTGATGCAGGTTTTACTGACCAGGTTTTAATATTTATAATGTGTCGTTATACCTATGGTCTACCCTAATGCAATAACGGGCAGTGTACCCGGTCGTGTGTAGTGTAGTAAAATGTAAAACCAAGGTCGTCCCAAGAGCTATGTGTGTGGATTAATACTAAGTCTAGGTGTCACATATTTTATTAGGATAATGATAAGGAATTAACTAATTAAAGTAGATAAAGGCAAAGATGTAATCAATAGAGGAGAGTGGCGCTAACCTAGTCATGCAGGTTTTACTGAACAGGTTTTAATATTTATAAGTCTCGTTATACCTATGGTCTACCCTAATGCACTAACGGTCAGTGTACCCGGTCGTGTGTAGTGTAGTATTTGGTAAACTCGTGGTCGTCCCAAGAGCTACGAGGATCGGAAATTAACTTAAGTATATGTCACGATTTTAATTGCTTTTAAGATTGAAATAATAAATTAACTAATAAAACAAGGAAATAAAAGAAAGCAGATAAAGGAAAGAGTTGTGATCAATGAAGGAGAGTGGTGCTAACCTAGTTACTCATCCTAACTAGTAATGTTTACATCTAATTACTTCCAATTACTTCAGGTGGGGTCAAAGTCGAAAGGACATCATTTGGTCAATTCGCCCTAACCTATCAGCAAAGATGCCACCACTGGAGAAGTCAGGTGTCCCCTCATAAGTCCATTTGTTCCTGGTCCCCTAAGCCGATTCATTAAGTTCCGCTACATGCTAGAGTTATAATAGTGAGTGCCCGGGCTTTAGCAACTTAAACACTCACCCCTTAGATCTTAAGTTCATCCAAACGGTAGGTGATCAATTGGTCAAATCACACAAGTAGAAAGGGTCGTCAGTTGGTCCTATCTTACTATTCCCATCTCAGTCTACTCACTTAGGGTCAGTTGGGCATATCTCCTAAGCAACTAGCCTCTACCGCCATTCAAAACTACCGAAACAAGGGTAGCTACCAATAAACTATGCATGCATACACTTAGAAATAATTATACGGAACCAATGTAAACGCAAATAAAACAATTAAACAATCATAACTAGGCCAGCACCAGGGTGCTTAGCCAAACATATAGTAAATCATAGCAAAAAAATGAATAAATCATGAATTGAATTGAACATAATGTTAGATACAAATTACTTGATGTAGTGCTAATAATGATGATGATTGTGAGTGAATTCTTCCTTCCAAACTGGCTTTGGACTGCTGGAAAATGCCCTGGAGTGGTGCCCTAATCGACTCTTAGGAGAGGGGTGAAGAGAGATACCAAAAAATGCCGATTTAGGGCTGTTTTTATAGGCCGCGACATAGTTACGGCGTAATTAAATTTACTAGTTACGTCGTAAATAAAGTTACGCCATAACTAAATTAGAATTATTCCGTAACTTATGTAACTTCGTACTTTTCATCATCCTATCTTATATTTGAAACTTTATAAGCCTTCAATACGACTTAGGCCCCTGAAGTAGCGCATGGATTCATATCAAGTCTAAAAGCCTTAATAATACTTATAAGATATTTACGGCTTTAGCCCCTCGTCGTTCTTCATATTTATAAACTTGGTCCTTGAAGTGAATAAAATAAATATTAACCTGCAGCTTCCAGTCCCTGGACTTCAAAACTTTGCGTCCAAGTAATTAATTTCGGCGTAATTAAATTGCCGAATTACACCGTAATTCTTCAACCATATATTCTTATCTGCTCCATAATTATCTCTACGGCGTAACTAAATTGCTATGTTACGCCGTAACCTTCACAGAAATAATTACGGCGTAACCATCAGAATTGGTTACGCCGTATCCTTCAAAGCATCATATTTACGCCGTAACATTATTAATGAGTTACAGCGTAATCTTCACACTGAATTCATAGGCCCACACAAATCAATCTTTAGTGCATATATTTGGCCTTATATCACATCTTTTCCGCTCCAACGCCTCATTTATCCTGAAATGCAATTATGAACGAATTAAGTACCATATTAATACAAATGAGGCCATAAACACGGGAATTTGATATATAAAAGATCAGGCTAATTTGATGTTATCAAATATCTCCCCACTTGAATACTACTTGTCCTCAAGTAGACCCTTTAAATAATTCTTAAAAAGATATCTCCCAAGATTAATTGGAAGATATGAGTCTAAAAGTTACCTAAGCTAGGTAATTCCAAACCGAGCACCTCACGAAAAGGGAATTGAAATCACACGCTCTCTCATAATTCACGTGTTTATTTTTGGGTGATCACTCAACTGCTCAGTCATGGCGAGTATTCTATCATAGGCTTGGCAAAGATACTAATTTCCACCACTAGAGTCTATAGATGCAGCTATTCTAAATGGCAATGGGTTGACACAACATAAAGGCGTATGGGGTTATTTTGTCATTACTAATGAGCTACGACGAAGGGGACAAAACCAATGATACATGACCAAATCCATGGGCAAGACACCAATGATTGCTCGCTTCCTCACCTAAGCTCGATTCATGACTAAGGGTAGGATAAGACATGGGAACACATTTAATGGGTGTAAATAAAAAGACACGAAACAAATAGATTCCTAAGTCCACATTCGCCCCACCACTAGTCGATTTTAATCCCATAGCAAAAATCAAGAGTCAAGAGTCAAGGGGTCTTCAATAATCCAATACACGAGTTAATGCATAAGAAATGTAACGTTGTGCCTCATAAAATCCATAATCTAGGCAAATAAGATGCATTAACTCGACCTTCATCATCAATGAAAAAAGTATGTGCTATAAAAAAATTTAAAATTTGTGTACTTTTAGCACATAATTTTACCAAAATCAACCATTTCTATATCCCATCCCCCCACTTGAAATGTACAATGTCCACATTGTACGAATATTGATTAAAATTTGAAAGGCGAGATAGAAATGTTCGGGTTTCTAATTTTATCTGTAAGACAAAACGGATTTGTAAAAATTTGCGCCTAATTGAACAAGGCGAGCATACTTAACACAATACGACACATAAGCTGATTTATAGTACCAGCTATAAACTAACAAATGCTTGCTTGCATTCTCATATTTTTTTCTTTTTTTTTGATGTAATACAAGGTATACATGAATAAAAACAATACGAACATATAAACCACCCCCCACTTGAGATCAATTATCATCTACACCCGATCTTCATCCACAACCCTTTATTCAAAACCCGCGACTTTCACCAGTGGAACAAAAATTAACCAACAGCGCCCGGACCATGGACATAAGGAAACCAGAGGGTAGGCTAGGCGATAGGTGTAACGAAACAAATATATTGAGTGAACAAAATGAAAGCAAAGGCTCTGAAGGGTGTATCTAGGGGTATCTTGCACTAATGATGAATGCAACAAAAAGGGTTTAACAGGGGATTGACTAATCAATGTGAGAAGTCAATATACACAAACATAAATGGATGACCTATTTGGGTTTAATCCTAAAAATTGCCTTTTATCCTAGCTGCACTGATCACATCAAGTTACCTCAGTGTAATGCTCATGATAATGGTCTCGAAAAGATATACAAGGCCAAGTTCTAAATTCTACTACAGCCACCGGCACACTCATTTTTATGGTGTTATGTATAAGGGGAAAGGCTTATCCTCACACAATGGAAATATAGGGTAGGTGTGCTCAGTCTAGATTAATCCAGTTAAGTAATGAAAAACATGTCAAAATTTTATTAATGAAACACTTTTTATCAAAAACTAGAAAAATAAAGGCAAGTAAAATCAAGTGGGAGTCTATGTCTAATCCCTTCCCCCCACTTGGGTCATACTAAGCCTATAATTGAAAAATAAGAAGGGTTATAGATGGAATGGAAAACTCCCATGGATTTGCTCGGCATGATCGAAGATACACGAGTAAACGTGTCCCGCTTTGAGATTTATGAGCAAACTTTAATAACCTGAATTCACTTAACACAACCAAGTGCATCATACTGGAAAAACAACAAGCAATAAAAAGAAAATGAAAAACCTAACTCACTTTCGTAGGAATCACGGTTGCATTTAGCAAATGCAACAAGCCTTTTAAACCACTTGGTGTCCCAAGCGAACGAGTGTAGTCTCGTGAGGGTTTACAGGGAACACACCCACAAAGTTCGTTTAAAACTAATACAAGGTTATGGTATGTAAGTTTAAAATGAAAATTTCGGTTACACGAGAGATTACGGCGTAATCACATAAGTGAGTTACGCCGTAATTAGATAAAACCTGGAGACCTTCGATACTGGAGGAGGTTTACCGCGTAATTCAAGGTTATGGTTACTCCGTAACAATTGCACAGAATGGAAATTCCATACTGGTTCCGAATTTTGGTTAGCTTAAACGCTATCCTCCTTGCTCCATTTCCTGCAAAAAATAGATACAAACATACCAAACCCAACTATTCTGATAAAATGGAAAAGAACAGATAGGCATGGGGTGCCTCCCATGAAGCGCTTATTTTTGTTCGAGTCACGAGCTTGACTCCACCCTTATTTACTACGTAAAAGGGTGTTCATCCCCTCACTTGAAATCAAGTGTGGGTGAAAATAGCAATAAACACCATGAGGGTGTGAATTTGCTATAGGATGGGGAAATGATAAATTATGATCATACCTAAAAGGAGATGTCATTTCCCTCCATACTTTACCCATTTTAGTTGATGGCATTGATGATTGGTTCACCTCGTGACGTGGCTGATTAATTGGCTCGTATGTCCCCATGTTAATCACTGAAGTGTCCAAGATTTTGTCCTCTAATTCCTTTGCAAGAGCAACTAAAATTGGTTCAGTAGCCGAAGCTACATAACCATTATCGGGTGATGTGATGGGTTGCACGATTTCGTCCATAATTTCAGCATCCTGAATAGAAAAACAAGCAAGATTGTTAGGAATAAAAGAAGAGCTAGAAGTAATACCTTTTTGTGTTGTGGTTGATTCCTCATTAGCTTATGGTGTTGCTTCATCACCCTGTAAGTTCTTTGCTTACATTTTCTTCAATTGATCGTCGCTTGTTTCTTCTTTTCTCACAGTCTTCAAACATCCAGGAAAGGGGATAGGTGGTACATAAGGTCTGATATAAGGTAAATCATGAGGAACCGGCTCCTTGTTGACTTCTTTCATCTTTCTCACCGTTGCTTCGATAGTTCCAACCGCATTCTTTTTACTTTTCAGGACCTTTTGGTTTAATTCTTCAAGCTTAGCCTCCAAGCTTTTCCTCTTAGCGTCAAGCTTTTTTAAATTTAAGTTCGCGCCCTCCTTGAATTTCCTAATCATTTCGTCATTCGAGTCGTGCATCCTTTTTAAATTATCTGAGTATTTATTGACGGCTTCTTCTAATGACTCAATATACCTGACCTGCTCATATTCTTCTCAGAGAGAATGCTCTTGTATAGCATGAATGTTCTCCTTAGCCATCTTCATATCACATCCAAGTCTATCAAGCTGCTTGGTGATGTTGCCAATGCCATCCAAGCCTTTGCTATTTGTCACCCAAGTGGTTGCTCCATCATACCAGTTTCGTGAATGGTCAGCCATCTTTTGAATTGCGCTAAGGGCTTGTGCAGGTGGAATCAAAGGGATAGGTCCTTGGGAATCTAGCAACATGCGGGAAGGGATGTTTAAATCATTGTAGAAAATAAGGACCATCTGATGGTTTCTGATATCATGCGTTGGGCATCTGTAAAGAAGGTCATTATATCTTTCCCAACCTTCATCAAGCGCTTCATCCATCTTATGTCTGAAACTTCTTATTTCATCCATCTTCTTGGCAATCTTTGAAAGAGGACAATATCTCCGAATGAATGCTTTCTTTAAAAGATTCCATGTATTGATCAACCCAGCAGGAAGCATCTTCATCCATCTTCTGGCGGCACCAGTGAGTGTAATTGGAAACACTCTAAGCATTAATGCATCTTGAGTGACTCCTAGAGTGTGGAAAAGATCTACGATCTCTAATACTCTTCGCACATGCAGGTGGGCATCCTCATCATTAGTTCCCGCAAAGAGCTTTTGTCTAAGTTCCCTCATGAACTGGCAGCTGATCTCAAAACTGATGTTATCATTCAATTCAAGGCATAGTACGCCCGATCATTGGTTATCTCGAGTCAAAGCAATATATTCTTCCATAGTGAGCATGTCAAAATTTGAATTTTCCATATCCTAAAATATCAAAAACAAACAAAAACAGAAAAGAAGGGAAAAAGAAAACACAAAAAAATATAAAAGAAAATAAAAGAATAAAATCCTAAAAAGCTCCCCGGCATCGGCGCCAAAAACTTGATGCAGGTTTTAATGACCAGGTTTTAATATTTATAAGTCTCGTTATACCTATGGTCTACCTAATGCACTAACGGGCAGTGTACCCGGTCGTGTGTAGTGTAGTATTTGGTAAAATCGAGGTCGTCCCAAGAGCTACGATGATCGGAAATTAACTTAAGTATATGTCACGATTTTAATTGCTTTTAAGATTGAAATAATAAATTAACTAATAAAACAAGGAAATAAAAGAAAGCAAATAAAGGAAAGAGTTGTGATCAATGAAGGAGAGTGGTGCTAACCTAGTTACTCATCCTAACTAGTAATGTTTACATCTAATTACTTCAAATTACTTCAGGTGGGAAAGTCGAGAGGACAACATTTGGTCAATTCGCCCTAACTTATCAGCAAAGATGCCACCACTGGAGAAGTCAGGTGTCCCCTCATAAGTCTAGTTGTTCCTGGTCCCCTAAGCCGAGTCATTAAGTTCTGCTACATGTTAGACTTATAATAGTGAGTGTCTGGGCGTTAGAAACTTAAACACTCACCCCCTAATTCTTAAGTTCATCCAAACGGTAGGTGATCAGTTGGTCAAATCACACAAGCAGCAGTTGGTCATATCTTACCCTTCCCGTCTAGATACTCACTTAGAGTCAGATGGTCATATCTCCTATGCAACTAGCCTCTACCGCCATTCAAAACTACCAAAACAAGGGTAGCTACCAATAAACTATGCATGCATACACTTAGAAATAATTATACGAAAGCAATGTAAATGCAAATAAAACAATTAAGGAATCATAACTAGGCCAAACATATAGTAAACCATACCCAAAAAAATGAATAAATCATGAATTGAATTGAACAAAATGTTTGATACAAATTACTTGATGTAGAGCTAATAATGATGATGGTTGCGAGTGAATTTTTCCTTCAAAACTGGCTTCGGACTGCTGGAAAATACCACGAGTGGTGCCCTAATGGACCCCTAGGAGAGGGGTGAAGAGAGATACCCAAAAATGCAGATTTAGGGTTGTATTTATAGGCCGCGACATAGTTACGGCGTAATTAAATTTACTAGTTACGTCGTAACTAAAGTTACGCCGTAACTAAATTAGAATTACGCCATAACTTATGTTACTTCGTACTTTTCATCATTCTATCTTATATTTGAAAGTTTATAAGCCTTCAATACGATTTGGCCCCTGAAGTAGCGCATGGATTCATATCAAGTCCAAAAGCCTTAATAATACTTATAAGATATTTACGGCTTCAGCCCCTCGTCGTTCTTGATATTTATAAACTTCGTCCTTGAAGTGAATAAAATAAATATTAACTGGCCGCTTCCAGTCCCTGGACTTCAAAACTCTGTGCCCAAGTAATTAATTACGGCGTAATTAAATTGCCGAATTACGCCGTAATTCTCAACCATATATTCTTATCTGCTCCTTAATTATCTCTATAGCGTAACTAAATTGCTATGTTACACCGTAACCTTCATAGAAATAATTACGGCGTAACCATAAGAATTGGTTACGCCGTATCCTTCAAAGCATCATATTTACGCCGTAACATTATTAATGAGTTACAAATTAATCTTTACATGAATTCATAGGCCCTCATAAATCAATCTTCAGAACATATATTTGGCCTTATATCACATCTTTTCCGCTCCAACGCCTCATTTATCATGAAATGCAATTATGAACGAATATGAACGAATTAAGTACCATATTAATACAAATGAGGCCATAAATACGGGAATTTGTTATATAAAAGATCAGGCTAATTTGATGTTATCACCTAGTTACTTATCCTAGCTAGTAATGTTTACATCTAATTACTTCCAATTACTTCAGGTGGGGTCAAAGTCGAGAGGACACCATTTCGTCAGTTCGTCCTAACTTATCAGCAAAGAGCCACCACTGGAGAAGTCAGGTGTCCCCTCATAAGTCCAGTTGTTCCTGGTCCCCTAAGCCAATTCACTAAGTTCCGCTACATGCTAGACTTATAATAGTGAGTGCCCGGGCGCTAGCAACTTAAACACTCACCCCCTAATTGTTAAGTTCATCCAAACGGTAGTTCATCAGTTGGTCAAATCGCACAAGTAGAAAGGGTCGTCAGTTGGTCATATCTTACCCTTCCCGTCTCAGTCTAATCACTTAGGGTTAGTTGGTCATATCTCCTAAGCAACTAGCCTCTACCGCCATTCAAAACTACCGAGTAGCTACCCATAAACTATGCATGCATACACTTAGAAATAATTATACGGAACCAATGTAAACGCAAAAAAAACAATTAAGGAATCATAACTAGGCCAGCACCAAGAGGTGCTTAGCCGCTCATATTAACCATACAAATCTGTTAGGTTCCCATATTCATAACACAAGCATCAATATAAGAAAGAAAGATTAAGAGTGATCGGTTGAACATGATAATCACACACACGAATGAATAATGAAAGGTTACGCATAGAGAGTGAATTAAATGAACAACCAACCTTCAATAGAAGGTTTACAAGAGTATTTATAGGAGGGAACTAGGGCAACACTCCAAGTTCCCATCCTTTTACTTATTGGGCTTGGCCTAGGCTTATGGGTTTTCTACATAAGCCTAGCCTTCATTACTAACATAAAAGCCATATTAAGCTAACTATTACATATGAATCACTAACACTTGAAATATGGTTTAGGAGTGATTCCAACAATCTCCCCCTAAGTGTTGGTGATGAATGAAAGAGTGATAAACGTTGTAGGTGCTGATGTAATAGTAGCTTTGACGTCTTCTAACATTCTTCTTTCTTGTGAGAAGAAGTGTCTTGATTCGAACAATCTCCCCAGTGTAGAGAAATTGTTTCCTTTGAAGTATTCTGCTTTGACATCATCATTATCTTTGTTCTTTGATCTTTGTTCTTTGTGATGGTAGTGATAGTATGTTGTTGTTGTTGTCTGCGAGTCCGCTTCGTTGCTCAGTGTCTCCATGTCTTTCTTCAACATGCTCACACGCTCTTTAACGTTGGATTACAGTACTGATGAAGTTCTCTTAGCCTTTAAACTTTGAAGATTCTTTGACTTGACGAAGAATCATTCTGACTTTTGTGTTGCCTTTTGAGAGAACTTCCATTAGTGATGATGTTGGTATGAGCATGTGAAGAATCTGCACGATCAGTCCGCTCTAGAGCTTCCATAAGAAGAAAAACATAAGAAAGGTTAGTAATAAGCGGATTCCGGCACTTACAAGTTCGAACTTCGAGAGTGTTAATAACATAATGTGAAAACACAACTATAATTCTTACAAAGGCCGTTCCTGAACTGGAGTCCCACAAGTTAGATAACACGATGTACCGAAGTACATCTACAGTTCAAATGAGTTGCTAAGGTACACCGAAGCATCACCTCACGACTGTAGACCGTTTGAGACACACTAAGCGTAATCCACGGGGAGTTACCGAAGTGACCTGCTGTCATGGTTGTTTGATGTTGACCACGGCAGAGTTTCCATTCAATCACTGAGGATCACAATTGTGAACCTCTCATAAATGTTCTCGACAAATTGCTAAGATTTGTGAAGGACACGATAAAGTATCACTTGCGTTCTTATTGTTGAACGACAAGCGATAAAATGTTAAGTGTACCTAAGAGATCTTTTGATGAATCTCGTGGCTCTAGACTCAATAGTGCGTTTTGGTTTTCCTGAGCGGAGACTAGGAGAGGGTCTCCTTCTTCAATACCAGCAATCTCTGAGAGAAAGCCGATAGATTATGTAGGGTTCCCTGTGAGAATGAAACAAGCTTCTGTTGAGAGAAACTTGTGTGGCTAAGAAGGTTTAGTGCATGCGTCACTGGGTCCATTAAGACTTTTAATCTTCAATACCGGCGTCATCAAGTGACAACCAGTAGCATATGAATTGAACCCGATTATGCCCTAAGTTGAATAATTCGGAGGGCTATTTCTTTTCACCCTTTTCTTTGCATTTCTTTTTAATTCTTCAACTCTTTCTTTCTCCGATTCTCATTTTCTCCTTTTTATAATCATACCTAAGGACTTCTAATTCTAACTATTGGTAATGTCCTTGGGTAGATCCCTCCAGCTCTGGCGGATCATAGGACGGTTATTCCTAACCTTAATCACCTTATAACTTCATTGCCATAACACCATTTTCATGAAAATCTCTCGAAGTATTTATGAGTAAAAACATTTTGTACCACTGTGAGAGTTTTAGATTTTGTAGAAATACTCCCCCTCCACACATGCTTAAGTGTTTTGACAGAAATTTGCATGGTGAGAGAGGAGCGCGCACTTTTTGAATTGATCGACTCAAGGTAGACAATTCCTTGCGAGACACGATTACGTTGCATAGTTAAAGAGATACATTGTCAGCTTTTAGGTGACAACTACCTCTAATAACTACCTTGAAGATGTGGACAACCCTGAAAGGTTGTCAAACCCGTCAAAGTTCATGTCTATCAAGAGCTTCTTGAATGGGTATAATTTACTTCGATAAGTCGTGGAAGACAAATCTTTTCAATGTATGACTGTTCAGTTCCCGTCAATTCATGGGTTGAAGTCTTTTCACGCGAGGATTCAATAACAAAACACAACATATTTCTTATCACATAATTTTTCTCCCCCTCAAAAATGGCATATAAATATGTTATTTTTGAAGAAATGTTGAGAATAAATATGACCATTTTGAGTTTTGTAGGAAGATTACACGAAGAACAATTTGTGAACAAAGTTTTTGATCAAATAATCCCCCTCAACAAGAGATGTTAACAGTTGAGGTTTTGAAAAAAAACATAAGGGGAAGTACTTGTTCGTTTGAGCAAAACCTTTTAAAATTGAAAGGTTTGATAAGTTTTACTCAAAAGTAAGAAGCTTTCGCTCCTTTTATAAGGATTGTGACACTGAAGCGTACCACAGGGTCCTTTCATTACAAGTACGGGTTGTACACTGTTATGTGTGCACAAACCATAGTCATTATAGAATCAAACATCAAAATTAATATGAAATTGAAACAGTTTAAGGGGTACCAGGTAGTCCATCAATCTTTCCAGGAATGCGAACAGGGAGTTGATAGCCTGTGAGAGTAATCCTGGGACGACCACCTACGGCTCTCTAGAGTTCGGAACGGTCCCTTCGTACAACCTTTCATCGATCCTAGTGATGATCCTCTTAACATCCCGTCTGTCCTGAGAATTCCATCGCTTTGGAGACCCAATGCCTGCATGTATCGCCTTCAACCTATAAGCCAAGCCATCCCTGACCTTCTTCAATGTGTGATCCCCAAATTCGTGAAGATCTCGACACGCCATCAAGCGGTTGCGTTGTAGTTCACTACGGTAAACTACTCGAATGGTTTGTCGAGAGTGTATTGTGGAAGCTGGTTGATGTCAGGAAGTTCTAGCTGAGGTGCGGTGAGGTTGACACGAGTCGATACAATTCAACACAAGTTGTAAATCCTCTACACGTTCTGGATCACTATGCTTCTGATGAAGATGAGCAAGGACTTGATGTATTCAGGTTGAATTTCAGTCGAGAATTGTCTCATTCGTCCCTGTACTTTGGCAAGATACAGATCTTCAATGTCATTGAGACAAGTTACGAAAGTCCGCTTCACGAATTCATAGTCCCTTTCGTCTTTTCTTTTGACCACGATTGTCTTGAGGAAGGTGTAGTCCCATTTAGATGAAAGAGTGACATGCTTAACAGCAACGATCCCTTTATCACTGTACACTTCATGTTGAGACTTTCGAACCTGGTAGCTTTTGTAGTAGATTCGTCGGCGTTCCAGCCAATGGTGAATCCCGTACATTACATCAATGTCGTACCGTTCCACGCTGTTGGAAAACATGTGGGTAGCCTTTTCTTCAATGGCTATGCAGTTGGAGTATATGGCTGCCGGGAACGGAAGTGTAAGTCATGTAGCGTATTTCTTTGAACCATCGCTACCGTGTAGAAGAAATTCCAAGTCATTGTTGAAGAAGTAGCGAAATGGAATCTTAGGTTGATCTGGTTGGCCAATCGTCGGTAGAGGTTTAGACCAGTTGGTGTAGTATGGAGGGTTGTCTCTTCTGGTGAAGTCAATGTTTGCTTCAGGGTTGAGCCAATCAATGTTGTTAAACATGGCTCATGCTATGTTTTCAAGGTGATATTCGACTTCAATAGCACTTTTCGAGCTGCCTTTGAGTAGTTGAAATGCTTCATTCTTGATTTGTTTCAACTCTGATTTCGTCATCTTCTTCACACGGAACTTTTCTTGCAGTAACTTAGCATGCTCCAACGTACGACCTTCTACCATATATTGATCATCAGTAAGGGCGGGAGTAGCATCAACAAGTGTAGAGAACCATTCAAACTTGCTGTCATCTTCGTCTAGCCATGAGACGACATCAGCCTTAGGAGACTTATTCTTCTTCTTTGGTCTAGATGAGGATGTTGGTTTCTTTGTTGAGGCGGGAGAGGTGGGTTGTTGTTGGAGCTCAGGGACTTCCTCATCGTCACCACCAATATACTCAAAGTGATCATCGGTTTTCTCTGTCTGGGGTGGTAACTCAGAGTCCTGAGGTTTGTCAGCAGAAGAGCGTGGAGGAGATCATTGTTAAGCTGGAGTCCTTTGGGGGGGTGGCATAGAGGAGGATTCTCCAGTTTTCTTTTGACGTTTTGGTGCAGAATCTTTGTCCTTGTCATCGTCATCTCTTGGTCGTTTTGGTTGACCTGCTGACTCTTTGCATGAAGACCTAAGTTGATAATCTAATAGAGTCTCAAAAAATTTAGCTTCATCCGAAGTAAAGGTTTCAGCTCGTTTAGAAATTTACATCACTAATTTCGTAATTAACTTGGCTTCAGAGAGATCAGGTTCTTTTGCCATTGTATGTTTGACCAATGCAACGATATTTGGAGTAAGTAGTCTGGAAAATAACTCCCTTGTCACTTTAGGAATAGTGTCGAGTAGGAACTTGTGAGTATAGCCCGTAATCATTTCGTTCATTTCCCCTTGAAGATCACGATGCATGAACTTCTGGACGTACTCCCTATCATTAGACATATTTTATATCTCGTCATGAAGATGTTTGATGTTGTCAGCGAGTATATCTAACTTTTTATTGGTCACATCTTTCCTCCTGACCTGCTTGACAGCTTTAACAATCCTTGTCTTTGCCCGAGATATCCAATAGTCCGTTGGCTTCTTCACAGATTTGGATGTGGATCTGGTTGTTCTTTTGGATGATAGAGGTGAAGAGTGAGAAGATGAATCTGATGATGAGGAGTCGTGAGGTGACTCTGGATCCTTTGGAGGTTCAGAGGTTTGTTCTTTGGAACGTGCTGGACAATCTTGAAGAAAGTCATCATATTCAACCTCGTCATCCTTTGCAGTCTTAGCTTCTTCATCTGCTTTAGCTTTAGCTTCCATTTCTGCTTTTGACTTTGCTGCAGCGTCAGCATCTTCATCAGTCTTTTCTTTTTCAGACTTCTCCATTTATGGTTCCTCTATGTCAAAGTCGATAGATTCCTCAGTTTGCCTTTGTTGTTGTTCGTGGGTGATGGTGGTACCAGTTTCCTTATCGGGTTGATTAACCGCATCGGAAACTGGTGTGGCTTGAGTTCCACCACTTGACCCTCCGGGGCCACGAGTTTGTACTTTTACGAATTCATCGGCAAGGTATTTGAGTCTGAAGTTCTTCAACTTCTTTTGATAGTCTTTTTCTTCATCAAATGGTTCTTCTTCAGAAATTTCCTTATCATGCTCAAGTACTGGAGTCTTCCCTTTGCCTTGGTCAGCTTTTGGACTAGGAGGTTTAGCTACTGTTGGAGTGACATCGGTTGCAGTTTCAGAGTAGATGACCTCTTTGTCTGATTCGGTTTCCTCAGAGCTTTCATCCACTAGCTTTCTTTGCGGTTCAGACTTGGGAATGGGAATAGGAACAGCTTCCTTAGAGGGAAGTTTCCTTTTGAGTGCAGGTTTCCTCTTAGGGAACTTTCTTTGACTCTTAGTGCTTGTAACACTTCCTGCACTGCCCCTTCTAGTTTTCCTAGTAGGTGTACCAGAGGACTTGTCATCAAGAAAGCCTACTTTGCCTTCATCAACCGCTACCAGATACCTTTTGTATGAATAGAGTTGTTTGACTGCATCGGTTAGAAGGTGATCTGGCAACACTGCACCCTGTTTCTTTGTTGTAGATTCCTTAAATCTGACTGTTAGTGTAGGCTCATACAACATGGAGTGATTGTTGGGGTCATTGAGTCTCAAGGGGATATCAGGATTATTCCCTAGAGCTCTTTGGATCAACAGTTTGGTATATCAGATATATGGGATCTTGGAGCCAAGCTTTTTGAGGAATGACATCATGTCTTCCCATATCAGAGCTTCAATTTCAATATGTTTCATGTTGACCAAAGCCCAAAAGATCTGTAGTTCCATGAGTTTGGGATGCTCATAACCACTATCACGTCTAGAAACAGATTTGGTGATGATGATGTAGAGAGTTCCCCATGGCTGAGGAATATTCTTAAGATCCACGTATGAGTGCTTTGTGATTACTCCTGAAGCTTCGTCATAACCAATGACGATCATGAATTGCAGAACAGTCTCTTTAGTTGGTGCGGCATTGTATTCAGTTGGTTCGATGACAGGGATAAGGAGAATAGCTCTTAAGTCTGCAGGTGTGATGGTGACTTGTTTGTGGTTGAGCGTCACCGTCACAGCATTTTGACCTTTGATTTTTTGCATTGTATGCCGAAGGCGGTGAATGTAGATCTCCGACAATCAGCGAGAATTGGTGAGCATGTTCTGATAAGGATGATTCTTTATAATGTCCATAGCAATTAAACACGAAGATTCTGAGCAGGTGAGACTATCAAAATCAACACGAAGGTTATTATTTCTTATCTTCATCGGATAGCCATTAGGGAAGATATCAGCAATGGTGAGAACATTTGGTGCATCCACATTCTGCATTTGAACGTCCATGTCGTGATCCGAAGATATTTAGCCAAAAGAACCAACATATCGAAAGACATTATGTTAGTCAACAGATGGTTTTATTGTCTAATTATTTGAATGTGATATGTCGATGATTGTTACGAGTCCAATGTCACTTGTTTGTCCAATAGTCCAATGACGTCGTGATAAGTTTCGTGAGTTGACTAACTTTAAGTTTTAAAGTCCATGTTTTCACTTATTTTTCACAACATATTAAACGTTTAAGCTTATTGGTGACATTATTGGTTTCGTGGCGTTATTATTTATTTATTTACAAGTTTGCACGCGTAACAATTCATAATTAAGGTTAAAACTAGGCTTAGGCGTAGAAATGGCAAGCTTATCCGTAAACAGGAGTGGTATACGCGTAAACATAAGCTTATGCGTAGGTTCTTGACTTACGCATAAGAAATATTACTCATAGGAAAAGAGGGCCTTATGCGTAGAGCTTACGCATAAGCATATAAGGAACCTTATGCCTAAGGCTTACTCGTAAGAGTCAACCTTATGCGTAGAGGTTACTGTTTACGCATCTCCTTCACAGGATACGCGTAGTCCCCAATGTAGAACCCGCTGGCGTAACGTTACGCGTAAGATTACTCTTACGCATAACATGCTACGCGTAAGGTGATCCTTATGCGTAGATTGAAAGAAACCTTGATTCTGAATTTTTAAGCGTAGAGAACCTGAAATAAATTCATCATAACATCAACATTAACATCTACATTCATTTTCTAACAGTTTAAAACACGAATACTCAATCAAACGGTTATGTAGATAATGTTTTATGCGTAGACCTTATAACCCTAAAGTTCAATTTCTACGAGTAAGATATCTAGCCATAGGAAATGCACCAAAATGATTTTGGGATGTCTAGGAGGCCTATTGAGTTGTTATGTGCAAGTTTTAACATCAAACAAGCTATGAATCAAAAGTACCCAATTCGTATGAACTAAAACCCTACAATTCAATTCTTTCACATTTGTTGTTACTGGGCAAGTTCTAAGCATGTATATCATCAGTTCATCATATAAACAACATCTTACAAGCAACTAATTAACCAGAAACAATCACACAAGAAAATACCCAATTCACGCATAAACCCTAACTTTTCAATATCCATCAATTCGTGTTTCTGGGTGAGTTTTGATGATGGAAATGGTTTCAAAGTGATTAATTGAGCGTTTTGACTCTATCATTTTAACCAAAAACACACACCATTGATTATGTGTTCATATGCTTATGCGTAGAACACAAAATCACTCATATATGAAAATCTAACCGTTGGTTTTTGAAATGATTTAAAACTTTTGTTTGTAATCATGTTAAGAACACAAAACCACTTACAAAATGATGATCCAAAACACGGATTTGAAGCTTGAATTTTAGGCGTAGGATTTAGTTAGGTTGAGTAATAAATGTGAAGAGTTAATGTGTTAGGTGGAGGTTTTATTAAAATAACTTTGAGCTTTTGACAGTTTTAGCCCCTCCACCTTTTCCATTTACATCTAATGTCCATAACTTCCATTTTGGTTACCAAACGAAGGATATTTGGAAAGAATTTTGATTACTCCCCGACTTGAGAAATAATGAAGATTTATGAATTTTAGTCCGAGGAGTGTCAGTAAACCCGAAAAGTGACCACCATTATTAAAGAAACAACCGGGATAAAGTAACATGCAAGTACAAGGTTTTATGAAACCG
The DNA here is from genome assembly GCA_910596185.1 of Chrysanthemum makinoi. Taxonomy (NCBI): domain Eukaryota; kingdom Viridiplantae; phylum Streptophyta; class Magnoliopsida; order Asterales; family Asteraceae; genus Chrysanthemum; species Chrysanthemum makinoi. The sequence goes on along the minus strand of OU343216.1, from coordinate 60,891,126 downwards.
AAAAATATTTTCTTTCTCCCCATCAACACGTGATCGAAAAAATACTGAATTTTGAAAGATTTGAGTGTTGACGGAAGATTTGTACTTGCCATGTTAAAAGAAATATAGATAGAAGAATATTTTTATTGTTTTATCTGATTTTGTAATTTTGTATTTTATTTTTGAAAATATTTACAAAAGAGGTTTTGGTGTTTGACTGGTTTTTAAGAATGTTTTAAGAATTCATCCGTTCCTCTTGAGTCAAACACCGCATACCAATCCGGTGGACCAACTCATTAAACCTAGCGGGAGGCAAGGCTTTGGTGAGGAGATCACGCCAATTGGTATTCAGTACTCCACAAAGTATAATTCAACGGTACCTGCTCCACATGTTCCTTGATGAAATGATATCGAAGATCGATGTGCTTTGATTTTGAATGTTGTACTGAGTTTCACGAGATCGCAATAGCACTCCGATTGTCGCAGTAGATCGGGATTCTGTTAAATACATAACCATAGTCTTTGAGTTGTGTTCTCATCCATATGACTTGAGCAAAACACGCCGACATGGCTACATATTCTTATCGCTGAGGACAGCGATGTACAATCCTGCTTCTTCGATTGCCATGACACCAGTTTGTCACCAAGAAATTGTAATGCTCCTGATGTACTTTTTCGTGAATCTAAGAATCCTGCGTGATCAGCGTCTGAAAAAGCTATTAGTTCAAAACCAGAATCCTTCGGATACCAGATCCCCAAATTAATGGTTCCCTTGATGTATCGAAGGATTCTTTTAGCCTCGGAGAGGTGGGTTTCAGTTGGTCTCGACTGATAACTAAGCGAGATATACAGCAAAAACAATATCAGGTATGCTAGTTGTTAGATACATGAGAGACCCAATGATACTATGGTATTTGGTAGGGTCCACCAATTTCCCATGTAAATCAGCGTCTAGCTTCTTGTTATGAGCCATTGGTGTGGCATAGGTGTCATGAGTTTTCATTCCAAATTTGTTAAGAATTTCAAGGGCATATTTGGAGTGACTCAAGAAAATACCACGGGGTGATTGATGAACTTGCAGTCCTAGAAAGAATGTAAGTTCACCCATCATGGACATTTCAAAATGTTTCTTCATTAGTTTTGCAAAAGCGATTGAGTACTTTTCATGTGTTGACCCAAAAATGATGTCATCCACGTAAATTTGAACAATTAAGATATGTGCCCGTGATATTGTATGAAAAGAGTTGGGTGTAACCTTTGGTGAAATTATTGGCAATGAGGAAAGATGATAACTTATCGTACCACGCCCGAGGAGCTTGTTTGAGACCGTAGAGAGCTTTGTTCGGTTTGTAGACATGGTTCGGGAACGCGGGATCAACGAACCCTTCGGCTCGACATAAACCGTTTCTTTCAGTTGACCATTCGAAAGCGTTTTGACGTCCATCTGAAAGACCGTTATATTCATATGAGCTGCGAACGCTAGAAAGATCCGAACAGCCTCAAGACGAGCAACCGGAGCGAATGATTCTTCAAAGTCAATACCCTCTTCCTGTCTATAACCCTTAGCCACCGGGCGTGACTTGTTTTCGATTCACGTTCCTTGCAAAGATCCAATTTGTTCTTCCAAATCCATTTGAGACCAATGACGTAGACCCTCGTTGGTCTTTCAACCGCCTCCATACTTCAAGACGTTTGAATTGGTTGAGTTCTTCTTGCATGGATTCAATCGGTTGTCCCTTTGTCATTGCGTCTTTAATGTTTTAGGTTGATTGGCATACAAAGTGAGTGCATATATGCAATGTTCACCGTCTGTGTGAAGACGTTGTCTTGTTACGACTGGTTGATTCGGGTTGCCAATTATGTTTTCAAGAGGATGCTCTTTTGTCCAACGATGTGTAGAGGGTTGATGTTAGTATACATTATGCAGATTTTGAGGATGCAAATGGCTTGTTGATGATTCGCAACATCAAAAGGTGCAGCGGTTTCATTGGCAAACGGGTTAAAGAACGCATTTGGATCAAAATCTGCAGGTGGGGGTACTTCATTAAGAACATCATCAGATGGATCCGCGTCGTTGGATGCAGTTTGTTCAACTGTTGTTTACTTCGAAGAAAATAAACCGAAGTCCATCTTGAGTAGTCATCAACAATTACCAATATGTAGCGTTTGCCATTAATCGTCTGCACACGCATCGGGCCACACAAATCCATGTGAAGAAGATGAAGCACATGCTGAGAGCTGTGTTCCACCTTTGAAATAAAATGAGCACGAGTGCTTTTTCCCTGCTCCTTTGGGCCGGCGAGGTGATCTTTAGAGTACCGGAATCTCGGGAGACCTTCAACAAGTTTATGTCGAGCAAGATTGGTGATGGTTTGAAAGTTTAAATGTGAGAGACGATGGTGTCATAGCCAATATTTTGTAGATGTTGCCTTTGAAAGTAGACAGATGGGTGATGAAGCAACCATGTCTTGCATTGAGATTGTGTACAGACTAGAATTGCGAGAGCCAGACATAAGATCGTTTCCTTGTAGATCACGATTGAAACAAGTTTTCTCCCTAAAAGCAACTTCCAAATATCCATCACATAATTGACCGACTAAAAAGAGATTGTGACCGAGGCCTTCCACATAATAAACCCTGCTAATTTTGATATTTCCATTGATATAATCTCCGTAGCCCATGATAGCTGCGAAGTGATCATTCCCAAATCTGACAGTACCAATGAACTTTGCAACAAAGTTTGATAACAGTTTGAGATTGCCTCTCATGTGTCGGGAACATCCTCTATCAACAATCCAAAGGATGATTTCTATCACCTACATTACACACAGACGGCTCAGATGGAATAGAAGTATATGTGGAACCCGAAGAGTTAGAGGGTTCCGAAGCAGTTATGTTAGAAATACACACATCAATGATTTTAGGTATCCATTTAAATCCTAGTGTATTGTATATCCATTTCTGCCATCTCCAACTAGTCTTAGCTTTAGTCTTAGTGAATGCACTAGGTGGTACTACATTCCTTGGAGGTGAGACTGGAGGTACAGGGACATCGATGCGTTTCTTAGAATCTAAAGTGGGCGGTTTACCAAGCACAAACTTAGAAGCATGAGTGGGGCTAGAGGTATTCCGATTCTTAGGATTCCTTAAACGAGACAAGATAGCTCTAGCAACATATTTATCATGACAATCAGAAAGCATAATTTTACGACAAATAACACAAGAAGCTTCAGACTGAATATCAAAAGTACTTAAAGGTTTAGCATTCGTTACAACACTTTGTCCATTACATTTGTCGAGCTAATATCTAAAGTGGGTGCAACACGAGTCTTATTCAAAGTCCTAGGGTGTTCTTCTACTTCAGCATTCTTTATTGTTCTTTTCTTAGGTCGCAACTTCCTATTCTTCCTTGTATTACCCCTAGGCTGTGAAGTTCGGACGTTTGGAAAAGAGGCAACTATTCCTGTTTCAGTTCCCAAAGAAATTTGTTTTTCAAAGACCTTAATTTGTGTACGACAAGTGGCCAGAAAAGGTCTTCCAACAATTAAGTTGTAAGTCTCCCGTTTTCCAATATGAATAACCACAAAATCAGTGGGAAAAAGGAATTTTCCAATTTTAATGAGGACATTATTAACCACCCCCTTGTTACAGCCTTAGAGAAATCAGCCATTTCTATCATCATTGTTGTTCCTTTTAAATTGATGAGTTTTATTTTATCAAACAAAGTGGTAGAAATCAGGTTTACCCCCGCCCCCAAATCAGCTAATGCGAGATTTTTAAGATTATCGATAGTGCATGGAAAAAGAAAACTATCCTGATATTGTTGTTTCTCAGGAAGTTGGCTTGGCAGGTCCTCGTCGTCTTTTGATTTATCATCTCCTTTTAGGTAGTTAATCCCGGGTAGATCATTGGTGACAGAAGAGGTGCACTGCTCTTTCTTCCAGTCTTTGAGTCTATCGCCTTTCTTTGTAGATTCCTCGATATGCTTATGCATTATTTCTTCAAGACTTGGTCTTGGAAGATTGTTGTTGAATCTAATATAGAACCCTGGTGACTTTTCTCGGCTCTGGCCCCGTTACCATTATATCCGTTGAAGGGATTTCCACCTCCATATTTTACTTCTTCGATTCTTTTAACTTCCTCGTTGGAGGAGCATTCCTTAGTAGGGAGAGCTCCATTGTGTCCACTTCGTTCAACTTGAATGGAATGCACATTTTCCTTCAGCTTTTTTATGTCCCTTCCGAGACTTTCTAATTTGTTGTTTATTGCTGCAAGGCTTTCCATATTTCCACTCTTACTTCGATTGCTTCCCCCATTATCCCACTTGTGAGAGTGCTTCCCCCATTGTGCCACTTCAAAACTACCGAAACAAGGGTAGCTACCAATAAACTATGCATGCATACACTTAGAAATAATTATACGGAAGCAATGTAAACGCAAACAAAACAATTAAAGAATCATAACTAGGCCAGCACCAAGAGGTTCTTAGCCGCTCATATTAACCATACAAATCAATTCAATGTTTAATGTTACGAAATACATGAATCAAAAGTAAAGAAAAGATAAAATGCTAATACTTATCGTAGGGGAGTGATTTCTCCCTTGGAGATAGCTCCGTATGCTCCTCTAGATCTGCCTTTGGCTTCTTCCCATGTTCTGTGATTGTTGCGTGTGAAATGGGATGCTTTGAAATGCTGGAAATCGTGGGGTATTTATAGGCCAGATCTTGGTTACGGCGTAACTATTAAAAGAGTTACGCCGTTATCATCTAATTCTTCGTAAATTGAACCAGAAATGCTGGTTACGGCGTAACCTCAGGAAGGGGTTACGCCGTATCTTCAATAAATCCTTGTTACGCCGTAGTTTATGCATGAGTTACGGCATAATTATCAGTGGCGCATAACCTCATTAGACCTAATATGGTTACGTCGTAATCTTTGGGAGAGTTACGCCGTAATCTTATGATAAATTGGTTTTCTGAGCCACGCTTTAGTTACGGCGTAATGTGAGAGAGGAGTTACGCCGTAACTTCTTCAAAGTGAGCAAACTATGATAAATCTTCAATAAACTCTCCAATTCCGCGTCTCTTTAGCTCCAATGCTCGTAATTTACCTGAAAGTGGAATATAATGGAAAACAAGCGTAAATCCATATAAATGATACAAATTACAAGCATTATCGAGGGAAATTGACACTTAGTATTCAGGATTATTTGATGTCATCATTGATGAATCCATAAAAACGTGTGACATTGAGTACAACAACGTAACTCCATAAAGTGATGGTTATACACTGTGAGTACTACAACGTAACTCCTTACATCAGTTATAACCAGATTGTCAAATTCATAATTACTTATGAAAAATTCCCAGACAATTTATCTTGAGAGTTTCAATAAACAAACCAACGTCTCAACGATAAAGGAGATCACCCGTGAAATATCGCTTCAATTTCTCGTAAGCAATACCGTACAAAAACACCGTAGTCAGTTTTTCAAATTTGTGCTCAAGCCGTGAATCTGTATCCTCCGTGAAATTTTTAATACCAAAGTACCACTATTAATATCAAATATTATCAAAGAAAATGTGTAGCCACAAAATAATGCGGATAACATTTAGAATAGTGCAATAGCAGACAGCCCAACGTGTGATACCAGTTCATCAATCTTCATCGGAAACAAATCTACCATATCAAACAAGTGACAAGGCCGAAGTGATAATAGTCCAAACCCGATCCAATCACACATAGGGCCCGATCCATATCAATAAAAAATTACAACTGGTAATATAAATGATACTCTAAACACACATTAACCCTAATATTTCTCATCCTCAAATATACGCCTACCACAAAAAACGTGTCTCTCACCAATCTATTCTCTCAACTCAGATAAATCTCATCTCCATCAAAACCTCCGCCCCTCAACACTTCAGATCTAACCTAATTTCCAAAATCAAACCGACTACATCTTTTAAGCACATCATCTCACACATACGAATATGATTTTATGGAACCATGGCATCAAGATCAATACTTTGGTATCAGGTAGGTTTTATTTCTTAATTTTGATATTCGTTTGTGGTTGAGGAACGAAACATGAAACCGATTTTTAACAGACTTGTTATAAATCCTTTCATACAAGTTTCAGATATTTAACAGGAAGCATAGCTTCATATGGATCAATGAGGATAATTGTTTCAATTAAAACAATCTATAAAAGATTGCAAAAAAGATAGAAACTAATCTGAGATCTCTTTTAATTTCATTTCGATTTGAGTCTTGTTTCTTGATTGAATGAGGTGAGTTGGTATAGGATTGATGTATTGGATGTGATGAGATACGACTAGATTTGGCTTTGGTTAGTTAACAGTCGAGATGATGTTTGATGATGTTGGATTGACAACCTTTTTCCTTGTCGATTGCTTTTCTATTCAAAGCCATGGACTGATGATGGTTAGATGAACCTGAGGTCGCTTAAGCTTCATGTATTTGGTATTTTTTTTGGTCATGGTAAGTTATAGTTTACGCTTAAGCCTTTTTTCATTCTTACTCGTAACAAAAACATTCTTACACGTAACCTTTTTAGCAACCTTAAGCGTAAACTTAGTTACTCGTAACCCTTCTTTTTCTTTATGTGTAACCGATGCTTAGGCGTAAAGACTTTCAAGTTATATGTAAACCTGGTCTAGTTCATGCGAAAACAATTGTTACGCATAACATTTCTTATGCGTAAAGCGTGTTTACTCGTAACCATTTTCTTACGCGTATTCCATACGTGTAAAAATTTCCATAGGTGTAAGATTAAGGTTTTGGCCCTTTGACTTTTTGCTCCGGCAAATTTTCCGACCATTTTCCGACCATCTTCAAAGAAACCCAGAAAAGTGACTAAAAACTCTTCATATTTGCCTCGTTTTTACCGCATAAACTGACCATATTTTTTTTGAACTAATAAACTGACCATATGACCACTGAATATTTCACAGATAAGTAACAAAAAGTCATATTAGGAAGATACTGTTTGGACAACAATGACACAAGACAGATATTGACTTTGAATGGACCATAGAATTTTTTGAACAAAAAAGGATACAAAAAACTTTGTTGAAAACTGTTAACAATAAGAGATACAAAAAAAATTCAACTATAAAAAAAGCTATGAAAACAGCTTCAACAACCACACAAATCAGCAAAAAATAACCTGGGCTCGTTAAACCACTTGTTAGGAGGTCAAGGTTGGTGGAAAAAGATGAAAGAATTCATGTTTCCTAGTGAGAGAAAGTAGAGAGAGGGTGGAGAAAACCCAAAGTCTTATTGGATGAAACAAATGAAATACAAACCTAATGCTTAACCATACCTCTCATGGAGAGTCATGAGGGGTATTTATAGGCTCAACTAATAATTACTTCGCCACTTAAACGATACTAGTCCCTATGGGCAAAGTATACTACGCATCTAGTCCAATTCACGTAAGTGACGTTATCTTTATAAAAAAGCGATGCTAACACTTTTTTCTCTCACAAAATTGTTTCACCATATAAATATAATTAATAATTAAAGGTGTTAGGTTTTGGCAATAATTTGTTTTATCTTCTTAAGAGAATCCTTGTTTTAAAAATTGGGTATACATCAAAGTCACGTAATAAATAAGTTTGAATAATCAAGTTATGAGCTGTGGTTCGAGATCGGGTCCTTGGATCCTTATTTCCAAAAGGTTTTAGGTCTTGGCTATCCTCTTGCACTGGCCCTTGGACCTCTATCCGGGATTGTGTGACGTCTTGTTCTAACACCCTTGGATCCTCATTTCATGAAGGTTTAGAGTCTTGGAATTCTTCGTTATAACAGCCCTTGGATCCTTTACTCCGAGTAGGTTTAAGGTCTTCAAGTTACCCCGTAAAGCTCCGTAGTTTATGTTACATGTCATCAATAAAAAGTAAAAGTGTAAAAAAAAATTGAAAAAAAAATTGGAAAAGTCAAAAATATAAATGAATAAAATCACTTTGATGTGGACCTCATTTTTAAGACAACGATTCTTAAAAGAAGATGGAAAACTACTTAGCGTCTAAACTTTGTATCTTTATCGGACAAAAAACTTATCGAAACGAGAAAATATGAAGAAATTCATTTCTCACCAAAAATTAAATAATTAGAGGAAAATAAGAAAATGGGAGCAAAAGGTAATCACACAATTAACTTTCATGGGTAGCGTTAGCATCTAAATTCATATTGAGCAATGATTTCGATTTTAAGCTTAGTTTGGGAACTTGTGAAAAATCAAATAATGTACGTACAAAGGAAATTAGTAATATGTTAAAAAATTAAAATATGAAATATATATTAGAAGCTCTTTCAAATCAAAAAATAGAAATAGAAAATGATAAAAACATCATATCACCCGAACCATTTATACCATATAAACAAACTTTATTTAAAATACCTCAAAATCTACCTGTTGGAACATTATACGGTGTCAATGATGAGTGTCTAAATACTCATCATTTCTTTCACATTTAAGCTACAAAAATATCTGAAAACATATAAATATGCTTCAAAATATTGGAATTATCTCCAAATTGTGTTTTTAGGTATTAAAGTGCAAAAGGGATGAAAATTGATGAAAAACATGCAAAACATACATAATTTACAGTTTCAGTCCCTGAACTTTGATAAATTGGCAAATTTAGTCCCTGGTTAATCAAAACTTGTAAAAATATCATTTTAGGTCCTTGGGATTCACAAGTTGTTAAAAATAATCCTTTGAAGTTTAAAATCACAAAATTACAACTTTGGTCCTTCAACTTTGAAAAGTGTCAAAAATAGTCTTTAAGGTTTTAAAATTGGAAATTAATCAAAATAAACCTTGTACTATTCTTATTTGACATGATTGGTCCTTGTGATTACTTTGGATATTTTACAGGTTTGGCCCCTCAATTTGCAGGAATTACATGATTGGTCCTTGGGCTTTTAAGACATACAAACCAAACCGGACCCTTAAATATATACTCCCAAAGTCCAAATCCAACCCAGTTATAACCCTGGCCCAACACCAGCCCAAACCACCCTTTTGTAAATAAATAAAACAGACCCAACACCCTTCCCCGTTTTCCTCTTCGTCTTCCACTCTCCCTCCACCTGTAACTCAACACCTCACCATCTCCAGCTCATCCCTACTTTTCACCCACTCTCCTCCACCTCTCACAGCAGAAACACCCCCACAATTAATGCCATTCCCACCCCATTTTCACTGCAATACCACTCGTACCCATAGTATTGAGCAAAACCACCTCAATTTAGTCCAAAACTTCACCAAACGTGTCCCTTACTCCTCCATATACTCCCAAGAATCCTTAATTAGGTCGTAGCCTCAATTACACGTGGAGTAATTTGCGCCAAAATTGATTTGAATGGTCAAGATGAATTTGACTCTTTCAAGGGCTAAGATGAAGTGGGATGAGATATTTGTTCTAGTGGGATGCAAATGGGTGATAAATACAGAGGAAGACGTAAGAAGAATATCTATCATAATAATAATCTAGTTTATGATCAATCGTAGTTAATCAAAGTAGTTTGTATCATTAGTGTAATCTTTAAATTTCTGTTTTCAGTTGTTCATTACCTTTGCTAAAGTGTAATAACATACTTGGTTTACTCAGTTTTAATCTATCTTTCAAGTTTTCAGAATTTCCATTTTGTCCCATTTTCAATTCAAGTCATTTTATTTCTGTTTGATACTTGTTAATTAGAGGATTCTAATAACACTACTTGGTTCTCAGTAAGCCATAGCAAGCTTTTAGATACTCAAAATCAGCAAGGATCACTAAAAAAGGAAAACACCAAAAAGAAAACAAGTAATTAGGAATTTAATATAAAAGAAATCTGTGAAGAAGCTTGGAGCAAAGTGTATTCTGGATTACTTTGGTATTAGTGCTCTGTGGAGAGCATATAGGAAAGGAACTCAGTTCTTGGTTCTCAGTTGTGGCCTAAAACTCAAGTTGTAAGCATATTTCTTGATTTTTGGCATTTTCTCAGATTAGTTCTTAATTTAGTATAATCTTTCTTGTTTCATGCTTAGTTGATATTGATTAGTGATAATCTAGTGTTAAATCAGTAGGTTGATAGTTGGAAATCATAGTTAATAGTTGTTAAAGTTAGATAGTTAAATTAGTGTAAGTAGTGATTCATAGGTTATTGTTGTTTTTATCTGTGTTCTTGTGTTCATTTAACCTTTTATCATCATTAACAAGTGTTAGGATTCAATTTCATGCTTTAAATTAGTGTTGAGTAACACTAATCAATAAACAGTCCTTGCTAAGGGGTGTTTGGATCAAGCTGCCACACTGGTTATAGGCCTGTTATTGCTACTAGTATTTGTTGCTTCATGTTAGTTTAGGTCACTTGAACTCATATCTGTCATAATAAATAGGTCATATTAGAGTAAAAGTCAAAATAGAACTTAATCTAGTCTAGTCTGTTAACTGTTAGTATAATAAGTCCCATATTCCACATATTAGCTTATAATCTGATAACCTAGCTTATTTTCACCATATCATAGCTTAATACAACATACTTAATCAAGAAATTAGTATCAAAGCTCACTTTAGTCAAACTTAGTGTTAACTTAAAAAGTCAAACTTGCAGCCTAACTGATTTTTGAATCAACTTTGGATCTAAACTGTGAGCTTGTTATTTGATATTAGGACTAGAGCTTGTAAGTTTATATAGTCTTGTTGCTAATCTCCTTGTTGCTATTTTTATTAATCTTTATCTAGCTGATTGAAGTGCTTAAATTGTGCTTATCTTTTAGTAGTTCTTCACAAAACTCCCCTATACTCAGATTTGACACCCTCTTTATCAAGCTTGCACAAGCTTATGTATTGAGTGTTAGCCTGAGTATTTTGGTTGTTTGTGATGCCCATGTGGCTAGTTACTTGAAATAAGTGCTTATTTGCCTTTAATTGCTTATTTGGTCTGATTATTCTTGCTTAACTTGTGCTATCAAAATCAACACTACACTGATCATACAGTGTAAACAAGCAAAATTACAAGCCCATCAAAAGCTTACCACTGAGCTTTGGCTTGTGATCTTTGGCTCATTAAGAAGCTAAGCAGTCCATTAATCAAGTTCAAGCTTTAATTCACCATTACAAAGCCTTTACTAGGGTGCATCTAAGCTTAAAGCTTGTCCATCCATCAGCTTCACTGAGTGAACTCAAGAAACCACCCAACTTCATAAGCCCCTCACAAGCTACCCAGTGGTCCCCATTGGTCAAGCTTTGGTATTTTGGAATCCTTAGCAGCCCCACTTTATAGTTCAAAGCATTCAATAGTTCTATTGAGCTTATTTCATAAGCTCAATTTGGCCATCTTGGTTGCCTGTCTAGGGTGTTTGGATCTCATTTTCATTGGAAGTGCTTAAAAGCTTATTCCAAGCTTATTAGCCAATCCAGTGATTCCACTTGTTCATACTTGTTAATATACCATATATACACAGTACTAATCTTTTTTATTTCTTTATTAAGCTTGTTTTAAAGCTTTTACCAAGCTTACTAGCTTATTTCACTCACTCAAAATCGAGTGAACTCAGTTTGGACCCCTCACTTCACAAGCTCTTTCTGAGCTCATCAGTGGGTCCCATACCTTCAATCTTGGTTCTTCCAACCCCCCTCCTACCAGGCTTGAACCATTGACCCTTTGTTTGACCTTGGAACCTGTGGACCCCATCTGGAATTACCTCACAAGGTTGTCCCATTTTCTGTCTCAGGAACCAAATAAGCAAGTGCTTCTTGTGGTCTTTTGGCTTATTCAGTGAGCTTATATTATCAGGTCCAGCTTATTAAAGTCCAAGTAACTTATTGGAACCAGAATTTACCCTAGTGGATCCCACATAAGCTCATTTGAGCTTATTTCCTTCTAAGTCAACTTTTGGGGTAATAAGCACTTTCAGTGCTTATTCTGAGTTTCCAAGCTAGTTGTTTTTGTAATAGTTTCTTATTTTAAGTATTTTAATAGTTTTATAAAATAAAAATAAAAAAGCCAAAAATACTTATAGTAATAGTTTCTATTTATTAGAAAATATCTATTTAATTTTCTTTTTAGCTTATTTATAAGCACTTCTGTAATTTTTTTATTTTTAATAAATCTCTTTTATATTAAAGTAGTTTTAAAAATTTTTCTAGATTTTTCTTTTGTCATCTAGTAATTTTTAGAATTAATTTTAGTTTAATTACTTAATAATTAATATTAAATAGAATAAATAGTATAATAAATATATTTTTAGTTTTAAAATAAGTTTTATAATATTTTAGATTTTTCTAAGTTTTTATTTTATTTTTCTAGCCTTATTTTAGTTTTCTAATTAAAATAGTGTATTAATAAATAGTATTAAATAGTAATTAATTAAATAATAAATAATATATAAGTTAAATAAATAATTTTCTTTTTCTAATAATTTTCTTTTATTCTTAGGATCTCAAAAATATAAATTTCACATTTGTGGGGTTTATATTGATCACTTTTTACTTTTATTTTTGTATGTTTACGTAATTTTATTAAAACGTACGTTTTAGGTTTTAAACGTTCATCACTTTAAAAATAGTGATAGCGTTTATTTAATAGATTTTAACTTTTTAATTTTCTTTAATTTGCATTTAAGTCGCTAAGACGTGCAAATACCTACTATAGTTATAATCGATTTGTTTTTAATACGTTTTACGTTTCTAGGTTTTGATCAGTACTTATTAGTTGTAATAACTCATTAGAGTTATTCATACTTTTAGTATTGTGACAAATCATTCATAACCCTATTCCTAATCAACCAAGTTATATAACACATTTGTTCAATCACAGGATATCACAACCTCGTTGGGGAATAAACGACCCGGGAATATAACTGTACTACCTCGGATTATTGCATTTGCCTCTTTCTAGTTTGACTTGCCTAGTTGACCTCTCACAAGTGGTTGACTAAAAAAGTAGGCTAGTTTAAGGCGAATCAAATTTTGGCGCCGCTGCCGGGGAGGCTGTGCTGCGTTGAACAATTTTTGTTGGCTGATTATCTATCCTTTGTATATATATTATATTTTATATTTTAATCTTCTTTAAACAATATAAAAAACAAAAATATTTTCTTTTTCTTTTTATATATATAAAAGATAAATAATCACAAAAATACTCTTCGCACCCCTCTTGAGTTTCCTTTTCTTCAAGGATCCTTAGTCACGTCTTAGTGCATGCGCACTCGTTCTTCAAGGTCATCAAGTCCTCTTCGCGAGCTTGTAGCCATACCTCGAAGAAGTCGTAGACTTTCTGCTCCATCAGTCGCACCCGAGATACGATCTGAGCCAAAAATTCTGTCAAAATGGCGTAAGAACAAACGATGAATGAACTTCTCCAGGCACCCACCGATGGGTACGGAGATGCCATTGTTGTTCCGCCATCGTAGCCGAACTTTGAGCTTAAAACAGGGTTAATAAACCTAGTGAAGACGTCAATTCTATGGGTTTGAAAGGGACGATCCTCACTATCACATTCGGTGGTTCAATAAAATCACATCCACCTTGAAATGTAAAAACGTCCCTGAGGATGCAATCAAACTTCTTCTTTTCCCGTTTTCTATCGATGGGCCCGCCAGATCTCGGCTTGATAAACAACCCCCTAAGTCGATTGAAACGTGGAAGATTTAGTACGAAGTTTGTGCATAAATTCTATCCTCCTTCAAAAACCACGAATCTCCAGAATGAAATCATGAAATTCACACAACATTTTGATGAAACATTCAGTGAATCATGGGATCGTTTTAAGGAAATGCTACGCAACTGTCCTCATCATGGATTTACTGAGTTGATATATCTGGATACTTTCTATAATGGCATAAGACAAGCTGATCAAGATTCTCTTAATTCCTCCGCGGGAGGTAATTTTTTAAATCGAACAACAAAGGATGCTTTAGCCATTATAGAGAACAAAGCCGAGGTCCGTACCTCAAGAAACAAACCAGTTGTTCCCAAAGCAAGTGATTCACCTTCTACTTCATCTCCCATGACTCAAACTATTGACAATACTCAGTTTGCTCAACTCATGGATGCTCTTAAAAATTTGACTCTTAACCAAAAGAAAGAGTCATCCAAACCAATTGAAGTCAAAAAGATTGAACCATGTGTCACTTGTGGTGGTCCTCATGCATACTACAATTGTACTGCCACCGATGGCAATGCATTTGAAGTTGACGCTCTAGCCGGTAATTTCAATCAAGGAGGTAACCAATACCATCCTCAAGCTGAAACAAACTACCGTGCTAATAACCAAGAGGGACCATCGGATTATATCACCCAACAATTCAAATAGGTCTAATCCTAATCATCCAAGAGGGCATAATAACCAAAATCAATATCGTACTTAGAACAATCAAATTGTTCCTGTTCAATACCCACCCCATAGGGGAAATTCAAATCCTAATCAAGGGTATTCAGCTCCTAATAATCAAATGGTTTCGTTCCAAGAATCTCAATCTGCTGAACTAGCTAACCACATCAAGGCTACTGATGCTAAAATGAGAGTGGTTCAAAACCAAATCTCCAATTTGAAGAATGAATTTGATTCTTCAATTGCAAAGAACAATAATGAGCTGAAGAACGATCTTAAAAGTATGATATCTGATTTGGTGAAACAACTCGTTCCACCTTCCACCTCGGGAAGTCTCCCGAGTAATACTATTGCGAATCCTAGGGGTGAACTCAAAGCTGTTACTACTCGTAGTGATACAGCTCAAGTTGGAGCAACCACGGTTGTCCCAAATTCTACACCTCCAATTACTCCTACATCATCAAAGATAGATCCCACTCTTTCACGATTCAAGGTTAAAAGTTTGTCAAACAATCTTTATGACCAAAGGGCAGCTATGACTTATTCTCATATGCTTAATGCTTCCCGAAAGAGTGTTCTTGATGATAGTGATGATGAGGAGGATTCCAACATCATAAAAGCTATTACCACTCGTAGTGGTGCTGCTTATGAGGGACCCTCTACTCCTATTCCACTACCGTTATACGATGTGGAAAAAGAACCAGAGGTTGCCAAGGACCAGGTGCAAATTCCAAGCCCACGAAGTACCGCACACGTCTAACCGCAAGTTATCCCTCGAAAGAAAACCAAAACAGGAGTTGTCTTTGAGACTGATGAAACTCCTGAGCCTACTGTCCCTAAATCCAAACCTTTTAAGCCTACCATTCCTTACCCTTCACGCTTGAATGAGCAAGAACACCGCGAGAGGTCTAATTACCAAACAGACAAACTCTTGCAAATCTTTAAAGATTTGCAATTTGACATAAGTCTTGCGGATGCTGTCATCTTGATGCCCAAATTTGCATCAACAATCAAACAGTTGTTAAACAACAAAGAAAAACTGGTTGAATTGGCAAAAACTTCTCTAAATGAGAACTGCTCTGCAGTTATCTTAAAGAAGCTTCCCGAGAAGCTTGGAGATCCTGGGAAATTTATCTTACCTTGTGAATTTCCATGAATGGTTGCATGCAACGCCTTGGCCGATCTGGGCGCCAGCATCAACCTAATGCCTAATTCAGTATGGAAGAAACTTTCTCTTCCTAAACTTACCCCTACCTGCATGACTCTTGAGCTTGCGTAGATCGTTCAAGATCTATGCCCCCCGGTATTGCCGAGGACGTATTTGTGAAAGTAGGGAAGTTCCATTTTCCAACTGACTTTGTGGTTGTCGAATTCGATGCTGATCCTAGGGTTCCTCTCATTCTTGGAAGAGGATTCCTAAGAACGGGCCACGCTCTTATAGATGTATTTGAGCGTCAAATCACATTGCGTGTAGGTAATGAGGCTATTACCTTCAACCATGATCAAACTTCAAAGTACTCCTCCAATTATAACTCTGCGTTGGTTAACCGAATCGATGTCATTGATATTACCTTACAAGAGTACTCTCAAGAAAATCTTGGTTATGTTTTTGATTTGGTGAGTGGTGATCCCATTACATTGTCTCATTCCATCATTCCCGAATCTTCATCTTCCCTCACTCTGAATGAGGAAAGTGATTCTATTATGGATGAGATTGATGATTATCTCAATCTGGATACATTTCTTCATGGTATTGATGATACCGAGAGTGATCAAGAGGAAGATGTTATTCTTCTTCTTGAACAACTGCTGTACCCAGAAAATTATACCATCCCCACTCCCAAACAACTTCATAAAGAGGAATCCAAATCAGTTGAACCAACTGATAAAATTCTTGAGATCAAGCATAAGACCTCCCCTCCTTTAATTAAATTTCAAATTCTTGAGGAGGAAGTTCTTGTGATTACTGCTGCCATGATCTCCCTACTACCCTTCACCTACCCGGTGATTTCTCCTTCTCTTCATTCATTCGGGAGTGAAGATGTTACCTTTGACCCTGGGATATTCCATATAACATTGGTTTAGATCCAGATACTTCCCCATGGATTTTTTTTAAATGCTTTTTCTCCCCAACCTGTTCAGGAACCATTTGTTACAGTTAACCGTTCACAAGCGGTTAGCTTGCGTGACAGACCTGACAGTTTGGGAGGAAAGAAATCAAAAACGGGGTCGAGTCCAGCTAGTGACTCGGGAATCAAAAACATTAGCACAAACATGGGTTTTCACCCGTGTGTAACACCCTAGTGTGGGGGAGATGCCCACATGTTGTATAAAAAAAATAAAAAAAATAAAAAAAAAAAAAAAAATAGATAGATATAATAATTGTTGTGTTTCTACACTTAGCTAGTAATGTTATCTTTTTATGTTCTAAGTTTCGGCATAACAGCCGGTACTTTGAATATTGAGGACAATATTCATTTCTAAGTGTGTGGGGGAAATTCGGCAATTTTGATCATAAATGTACCCTTTTAGTCCCTTTTTCCCCAAAATGGCCAAATTTTAAAAATTTTTATTTAGTGGAAGTACTATGTACTAAACACAACAAATGGTAATCAGTCCACCATTTCTAACCCACATAAGGATTGGCTAATCCAGGAGCAAACGGCTCTTGGTAAAGATAACTCAAATCCGTTTACGGCTTGCAATTTGCCCAAAATTGTATGGTTCCTCAACTCGCCATATCCTAATAAACGAAAGAGTTGGCTAGCCCGCAAGTTTATGGCTTGTGGTAAAGGCAGTGGAAAAACCATAATTGGTAATCAACTCACCAAAGATAATATTTATAATTTATCTAAGAGTTGGCTAGTCCATAAGCAAACGGCTTTTGGTAAAGACAAATCAAAACCGTTGTGACTTGTGGTTTGCTCAAAATCACATGGTTATCAGGTGGACCATAGTTCTTACTTGAACTGAAACATCTTGGCTACTCTAGAAGTGATGGCTTTTGGTAAAGAGTTCTTTCAAATCCATTAAAACTTCATAAAATATTGCTAGGGACTAGCAATAGTTTAGTGTGGGGGATTGATGAGTGTCTAAATACTCATCATTTCTTTCACATTTAAGCTACAAAAATATCTGAAAACATATAAATATGCTTCAAAATATTGGAATTATCTCCAAATTGTGTTTTTAGGTATTAAAGTGCAAAAGGGATGAAAATTGATGAAAAACATGCAAAACATACATAATTTACAGCCAGTCCTGAACTTTGATAAATTGGCAAATTTAGTCCCTGGTTAATCAAAACTTGTAAAAATATCATTTTAGGTCCTTGGGATTCACAAGTTGTTAAAAATAATCCTTTGAAGTTTAAAATCACAAAATTACAACTTTGGTCCTTCAACTTTGAAAAGTGTCAAAAATAGTCTTTAAGGTTTTAAAATTGGAAATTAATCAAAATAAACCTTGTACTATTCTTATTTGACATGATTGGTCCTTGTGATTACTTTGGATATTTTACAGGTTTGGCCCCTCAATTTGCAGGAATTACATGATTGGTCCTTGGGCTTTTAAGACATACAAACCAAACCGGACCCTTAAATATATACTCCCAAAGTCCAAATCCAACCCAGTTATAACCCTGGCCCAACACCAGCCCAAACCACCCTTTTGTAAATAAATAAAACAGACCCAACACCCTTCCCCGTTTTCCTCTTCGTCTTCCACTCTCCCTCCACCTGTAACTCAACACCTCACCATCTCCAGCTCATCCCTACTTTTCACCCACTCTCCTCCACCTCTCACAGCAGAAACACCCCCACAATTAATGCCATTCCCACCCCATTTTCACTGCAATACCACTCGTACCCATAGTATTGAGCAAAACCACCTCAATTTAGTCCAAAACTTCACCAAACGTGTCCCTTACTCCTCCATACCCCAAGAATTTAATTAGAGAAGCGCCTCAATTACACGTGGAGTAATTTGGCGCCAAAATTGGATTTGAATGGTCAAGATGAATTTGACTCTTTCAAGGGCTAAGATGAAGTGGGATGAGATATTTGTTCTAGTGGGATGCAAATGGGTGATAAATACAGAGGAATACAGAAGAAGAATATCTATCAAAATAATAATCTAGTTTATGATCAATCGTAGTTAATCAAAGTAGTTTGTATCATTAGTGTAATCTTTAAATTTCTGTTTTCAGTTGTTCATTACCTTTGCTAAAGTGTAATAACATACTTGGTTTACTCAGTTTTAATCTATCTTTCAAGTTTTCAGAATTTCCATTTTGTCCCATTTTCAATTCAAGTCATTTTATTTCTGTTTGATACTTGTTAATTAGAGGATTCTAATAACACTACTTGGTTCTCAGTAAGCCATAGCAAGCTTTTAGATACTCAAAATCAGCAAGGATCACTAAAAAAGGAAAACACCAAAAAGAAAACAAGTAATTAGGAATTTAATATAAAAGAAATCTGTGAAGAAGCTTGGAGCAAAGTGTATTCTGGATTACTTTGGTATTAGTGCTCTGTGGAGAGCATATAGGAAAGGAACTCAGTTCTTGGTTCTCAGTTGTGGCCTAAAACTCAAGTTGTAAGCATATTTCTTGATTTTTGGCATTTTCTGTATTAGTTCTTAATTTAGTATAATCTTTCTTGTTTCATGCTTAGTTGATATTGATTAGTGATAATCTAGTGTTAAATCAGTAGGTTGATAGTTGGAAATCATAGTTAATAGTTGTTAAAGTTAGATAGTTAAATTAGTGTAAGTAGTGATTCATAGGTTATTGTTGTTTTTATCTGTGTTCTTGTGTTCATTTAACCTTTTATCATCATTAACAAGTGTTAGGATTCAATTTCATGCTTTAAATTAGTGTTGAGTAACACTAATCAATAAAATGTCCTTGCTAAGGGGTGTTTGGATCAAGCTGCCACACTGGTTATAGGCCTGTTATTGCTACTAGTATTTGTTGCTTCATGTTAGTTTAGGTCACTTGAACTCATATCTGTCATAATAAATAGGTCATATTAGAGTAAAAGTCAAAATAGAACTTAATCTAGTCTAGTCTGTTAACTGTTAGTATAATAAGTCCCATATTCCACATATTAGCTTATAATCTGATAACCTAGCTTATTTTCACCATATCATAGCTTAATACAACATACTTAATCAGTAAATTAGTATCAAAGCTCACTTTAGTCAAACTTAGTGTTAACTTAAAAAGTCAAACTTGCAGCCTAACTGATTTTTGAATCAACTTTGGATCTAAACTGTGAGCTTGTTATTTGATATTAGGACTAGAGCTTGTAAGTTTATATAGTCTTGTTGCTAATCTCCTTGTTGCTATTTTTATTAATCTTTATCTAGCTGATTGAAGTGCTTAAATTGTGCTTATCTTTTAGTAGTTCTTCACAAAACTCCCCTGTACTCAGATTTGACACCCTCTTTATCAAGCTTGCACAAGCTTATGTATTGAGTGTTAGCCTGAGTATTTTGGTTGTTTGTGATGCCCATGTGGCTAGTTACTTGAAGTAAGTGCTTATTTGCCTTTAATTGATTATTCGGTCTGATTATTCTTGCTTAACTTGTGCTATCAAAATCAACACTACACTGATCATACAGTGTAAACAAGCAAAATTACAAGCCCATCAAAAGCTTACCACTGAGCTTTGGCTTGTGATCTTTGGCTCATTAAGAAGCTAAGCAGTCCATTAATCAAGTTCAAGCTTTAATTCACCATTACAAAGCCTTTTACTAGGGCTGCATCTAAGCTTAAAGCTTGTCCATCCACTCAGTTCACTGAGTGAACTCAGCAAACCACCCAACTTCATAAGCCCCTCACAAGCTACCCAGTGGTCCCCATTGGTCAAGCTTTGGCATTTTGGAATCCTTACCAGCCCCACTTTATAGTTCAACATTCAATAAGTTCTATTGAGCTTATTTCATAAGCTCAATTTGGCCATCTTGGTTGCCTGTCTAGGGTGTTTGGATCTCATTTTCATTGGAAGTGCTTAAAAGCTTATTCCAAGCTTATTAGCCAATCCAGTGATTCCACTTGTTCATACTTGTTAATATACCATATATACACAGTACTAATCTTTTTATTTTCTTTATTAAGCTTGTTTTAAAGCTTTTACCAAGCTTACTAGCTTATTTCACTCACTCAGAAAACTGAGTGAACTCAGTTTGGACCCCTCACTTCACAAGCTCTTTCTGAGCTCATCAGTGGGTCCCACACCTTCAATCTTGGTTCTTCCAACCCCCCTCCTACCAGGCTTGAACCATTGACCCTTTGTTTGACCTTGGAACCTGTGGACCCCATCTGGAATTACCTCACAAGGTTGTCCCATTTTCTGTCTCAGGAACCAAATAAGCAAGTGCTTCTTGTGGTCTTTTGGCTTATTCAGTGAGCTTATATTATCAGGTCCAGCTTATTAAAGTCCAAGTAACTTATTGGAACCAGAATTTACCCTAGTGGATCCCACATAAGCTCATTTGAGCTTATTTCCTTCTAAGTCAACTTTTGGGGTAATAAGCACTTTCAGTGCTTATTCTGAGTTTCCAAGCTAGTTGTTTTTGTAATAGTTTCTTATTTTAAGTATTTTAATAGTTTTATAAAATAAAAATAAAAAAGCCAAAAATACTTATAGTAATAGTTTCTATTTATTAGAAAATATCTATTTAATTTTCTTTTTAGCTTATTTATAAGCACTTCTGTAATTTTTTATTTTTAATAAATCTCTTTTATATTAAAGTAGTTTTAAAAATTTTTCTAGATTTTTCTTTTGTCATCTAGTAATTTTTAGAATTAATTTTAGTTTAATTACTTAATAATTAATATTAAATAGAATAAATAGTATAATAAATATATTTTTAGTTTTAAAATAAGTTTTATAATATTTTAGATTTTTCTAAGTTTTTATTTTATTTTTCTAGCCTTATTTTAGTTAAATAGTGTATTAATAAATAGTATTAAATAGTAATTAATTAAATAATAAATAATATATAAGTTAAATAAATAATTTTCTTTTTCTAATAATTTTCTTTTATTCTTAGGATCTCAAAAATATAAATTTCACATTTGTGGGGTTTATATTGATCACTTTTTACTTTTTATTTTGTATGTTTACGTAATTTTATTAAAACGTACGTTTTAGGTTTTAAACGTTCATCACTTTAAAAATAGTGATAGCGTTTATTTAATAGATTTTAACTTTTTAATTTTCTTTAATTTGCATTTAAGTCGCTAAGACGTGCAAATACCTACTATAGTTATAATCGATTTGTTTTTAATACGTTTTACGTTTCTAGGGTTTTGATCGTACTTATTAGTTGTAATAACTCATTAGAGTTATTCATACTTTTAGTATTGTGACAAATCATTCATAACCCTATTCCTAATCAACCAAGTTATATAACACATTTGTTCAATCACAGGATATCACAACCTCGTTGGGGAATAAACGACCCGGGAATATAACTGTACTACCTCGGATTATTGCATTTGCCTCTTTCTAGTTTGACTTGCCTAGTTGACCTCTCACAAGTGGTTGACTAAAAAAGTAGGCTAGTTTAAGGCGAATCAACAACATAAATAAAATACAGCCAAGCTCCCGGAGAAAAAGTAAACATATTAAATTCAACACTCAATAATATAATTGAGATATTAAGTTTTTTAGTACTTAGACAATTACCAGAAGTATCAGCAACTATATAAGAAAAGCTAGATTACATATAAATATTATGGAATAAAAAAACAGAAGAATTTGAAAACATAATTGTTGAAAACTCAACAATCTCAGAACACAATCGATAAGTTACACGAATAGTTGAGCAAGATAAAAGAAGTATTATTAAGTAAATCATCTCTAAAAATCATTCCTCCTTTACGTTTAACATAATGGAGAATCTTGAAGAACAAATTGAAACTCTTACTAAATTAATGGGATCACTAGATATTCCATTTAACGACGAAGAAGCAGACATTGTTCTAGACTACAGTTCAGATGAAAATCCATACAAAAACCCTTTTGAAAATCCATACGAAAGTGCATATACAAATTATAATTTTGAGCAAAAGTCAAAAAGTCAGACGTAGATGAAGATCTAAAAAGACAATTTGA
This sequence comes from Chrysanthemum makinoi, assembly GCA_910596185.1. Classification (NCBI taxonomy): domain Eukaryota; kingdom Viridiplantae; phylum Streptophyta; class Magnoliopsida; order Asterales; family Asteraceae; genus Chrysanthemum; species Chrysanthemum makinoi. The sequence continues at coordinate 60,868,664 of OU343216.1, read as the reverse complement.
TTACGAACCCCCAACACCATCCTAAAAATATTTATATCAACAAGGAATGGTTAAAAACAAGAAGAATAAATGGGAACAAATATCCCCTCAATACATACCTAAAATACCAATAACCAGGATGGGCAACGATATTTTAAATATAGACTATGTATCTGATATGGATGATAGAATACAAGATTGGAGTAATAGACTAAATGCGCAAATACAATTAACTGAAGAATTACGAGCTTTACAGCCAAGAGATTTACTCAATTTTATAATTCACAAAACATCAAGGAATGTTTATAGATTTATAGAATCTTTAGACGAATTAGAATTATCAAGAATAGCAACAACTGATGCTATGACAACTTTTAAAAATGTTGTAGCATGAACAGTACAAGAATTCACTGGGAGAATTACAGGAGTTGAAATATCTAATGAAGCTTTTAGAGAACAAGCATATTGGAGAATAGTTAATCTCATAATATGTGACATGTGTTATCTAGATTCTTTCATATGGGAATTTTCTGATCAATATTACAAATTAGATCCTATTAGACAAAAAACAGCATTAGAATTTTTTTTTAATAAACTCCCTGAATCAGTATAAACAAAATTAAAAAATACGTATACAGTATTAATACAAGATGGAAATAAAATACATTATACTTTAGGAGCTCGAATCACTACAATAAAAGCTTAGATGACAAAAGAATGTCTACAAGAAACCGATAAAAAAGAAGCACAAGTCAAGCTTTGTTGTGAACAACAAACTTACAAAATAGGTTTATACAGTTGTTCTTGGAAAAAATACAAGAAACAAAAGAAAATATGGAAATAACAATTATACGACCCAAAATACAAAAGTTATTATAAAAACAATTCAAGACAAAACTATTTTAGAAATAGAAAACAACATCGACAAAAATACTACAAACAGGACAATTCAAAATATTGCCCATCCGAGAAGAAAGATTGTAAATGTTAGTTATGTCATGAGATAGGTAACTATGCAAATAATTGTCCAAAAAAAGGATAAAAGAAGGAAACATAAATATTAAAAATTGCATATAATCTAGGATACGAACCACTCGAAGATTCAGATATCGATTCAGAAATTGAAATATATGCATATACAAATTCTAGTGATACATCTTCTGAATACGAATAAAAAAATCCTAATAATTATTTCTTAAATGGAAAGTTTCAAATCAAAGTTAGAATTTAAAACAAATAATTCATATTTGATTTTTAACATATTATTTGAATTTTATGAAAAAAGAACTAGGTTGGCAACAACCAGACTCACTTAGAGAAATATAGGAGAATATAACGAGGTTTACTCGATTCAACTTATTTTCTTACCACCATTTCCAAATTTAAATGAAATTAAAAATCCATTAGCCCTTATGATTTCAAGAATGAGGATAGTTGGATATTTAAATAAACACAATTTAAATTCTGTTAATGAAAAAGAATTGAAAAAACAGTATTTAGATTATAATAAAAAAAAAGGAAAAACACTATAGACATAAGTCGGAAGGACTAGATAATTATAATGATTAGCTCATTTTGAGCAATGATGACTAAACATCTATTAATTAGCTCTCATGAGCAATGAATTAGCTCTTTTGAGCAATGATTAAACATCTATTAATTAGCTATTTTGAGCAAAGAATTATCTTTTTTGAGCATTGATTATTTAGCTCTCGCGAGCAAAAAATTAGCTCTTTTGATTTAAAAAAAATGTCGACAATTACAAGTATAAAAGTCAACAAGGATGATGCATTTGTTAACACTCTTACACTCACTTAAAAATGGAGTGCGTAGAAAAACAAGTTCGATATTTACTACAACAAAAAAGAGAATGAATCCTTTCTCTACAAAAGCAAATAACTATCATTGAGAAAGAAGAAAAGGAGTTATACAGGTCACTACAAAGTTCAACTCTAGAACCAAAACTACAATTGGTACATATCCCATGCGATATATGTTTTTGTAAGGAGTGCTTGTGTAACAACGCGCATTTTTCGGGTTACTTTTCATATTTTTGAAAAGTTACTATTCACTTTTACTCTTCATCCCGTAAAATTTTTATTTCACATTCTCGTAAGTTAATTTGTTTTAGTAATGACCTGAGAGTTTGACAATCGTTAGATCATCTTCGCAAAAGTTATTAAGAAAACATCGTCTTAAAGTTTTATTTTGGTCGGAACACCATTTAAACATCCCGCGCGTAACGAAAATCAACTCTGACAATTTTCCTCATAACAGATTAATTTTTAGATCACTCATAATCAATTTGAGAATTTTTAAGATTTCATTTAAATGTTACCAAATAAACCCTGAGCCGTACGAGACTAAACTTACGATTTAAATAATTCTACGTAGACCGAGACTTAACCATTCCTGCACTGTGTTTTATAAGATATTTTGACACTTTTACATTTTTTGGAAAATTCAAACATATTTCCCTCCTCCTTTGACCATAAAGAAATTAACCTTGTACGTTCTACATTTTTGCTTAAATCGCGTAACTTTTAAACTTCACGTATAACTGTTAAGTTATCCCACTTATAACAAAAAACACATTTTGACATCTCATATCACTTATAGACTAATTTTAGTCTACTTTAAATAAATTCACGGTCATTTTCCTGAAATCTCGTTCTTTTCTGATAAATTGCATTTTTCACGTATTTAGCTTACGTTTCCGCTTTTAGAAGTGTTTACGTAACCCATTAAACTTATCACTCATTTTTATAAGATAATAATGAGTATATTGATGAGTTTAATCATTCCTATAAGTTTCATATTTTACGATACCGGTTTACGTTTCGTGACTTTAACGGCCACGTTAGCGATTAACGGAACCAAAACTCACTCCGTAACCAAGATAATATCAAGACTATCCACCTAAGTCATCTTATCTTCATATGGCCGACTTTAGGGGTAGGGGGATTCATCATTTTAGTGGCTCGATCCTAACCATGCTTCATTTAGATCATTACATGTGTCCTAAATTAACCATGGTTAACATTTAACTCAATATATGGTTAACCAAACTTACCCTCCTATAAATAACAAGTGAAAGACATCTTAAAAACCCTCATACACTTACTTGGGTCGTTAATATCATAAAACAATCATATCTTCCATAATTTGATCTATAAACTCCAAGTTTATGCTAAGAACTTTCAAGTAGTAAGTTACTACATCAAATCTCTAGCAAGTTTCAGTGATCTTCTTGAGTTTAGATCCACTCAAGTCACTTAGAACTTCATCACCAATCCTTCAAGATTACAAGGGTGCCAAGGTGTGGAAGTCTTGCTCAATACAAGGTCCTAAGTGTTCAATCAAACTCCTATCCTTACTAGTTACTCCTTTCTTGATTGAAAGCCAAAAGTTGTAAGCAACTAATCACCACCATCATCTCATGTTTATTATTCATAATCTTGACAATTTCATGCTATATATATAGTTACTATTTTGATCATGATGTACATATACTCAATCACATGTTTTAATTCACATATTGTCGTAAACGTAACAAACAAGTAAACTAGTCATAATCTACACATTTGAAACCATTAAAACCAGTCACATATGGACTTTCTAACTTACACAATATGGTAGACAATATAAAAAGGTAGACATAGCAACTTGAATCACCCGAAACGGACAAACGAGTCAAAAGATACGGCCAAAAGAAGTGGTACTTCTTGTCCGAATCATCAAAAAGTTAAAACACGAAAATTGTCCGGAACGACGCTTTCCTTTAATAACTAAGAAGCTCGGACCCTGAAAACGCTTAAATAGGCCATTATCTTTCAAAAACTGAAATTGCCCTATATATAGTCTCACGACTATACTTTTGTCACAAATAAAAGCAAACCAAGAGGCCTAATGTTGGGAATTATAAGTTTGAGTTGATAAGACAAAAAGAATGAAACAAGAGGGACTTAATACGACAAGAAGGAAACCTACCAAAAGACAGAAGGACTTGCTTGCAAAAGAAGTTTTATTTATTAGTCATTTGTAGTATTTTGTAAACCCTAATCCTCTAGTATATAAAGAGGACATGGGGTGTAGGTTTAAAATAAAGTCTTCCAAGATGTAGTCGAATTAAAGGTGTGTGTGGGAACCTAGGCGTAGGGAAAACGCCTAGGGTTTAGTTAGTTTGTGTTAGATCAAGTCTTTGATATTTATTATAGTTAGTTAGTTTATGATAATAAAAAACCTTGTTCATAATAATGTTGATTCTATGTTTGAATATTCCGCTTTCATTATTATGTGTTCCTAGATATAATATTAGACCTAGTCTAAGAGTTTCAACGATCTTCACATGTGGTATCAGAGCTTGGGGCTCGTGATATCTAAGATCTACAAGGTTTTTCGAAGAGAAAAGAAGAAAAAAATCCGAGTCTAAAATTTTCGTATTACTTCTGCAGCACTGTTTTCAAGAGGGCATAACTTTTTATTGAACCGTTCGATCGAGCTAAAATTTTTTTCTGCGCTGCCTCAAGATATCCATCTAAAGTTACCGGGGATATTCAATTAGAGCTTCGTGAGAAAGTTATAGGTGTCAAGTCTGCGTAAATTTCTATAAGGCTTCTGCAGATTGTTTTGAAACGATCATATTTTTTCGCTAACCGTTGGATCGTGATGAAATTTTGGTTGGATGTTCTCTATATATAAATCTAACTTTGCACCGGAGGGATCTTCGATCGGAGCTTCTATGTGAAAGATATATGCTATCGTTGGCTTGCCGTGAAAGTACTGCTGAACACGCAGTAATCTAGCCCTTTTTCAAAGTATCTGTTAGGGTTTTACAATGTACTACTCGAGTTCGAAAGTACCGCTCTTGGACACCTAAAAGTATGCTCAATAGGATGAAAGTATCGCTCACCGGACGAAAGTACCGCTGGAGTTTTAAAGTACTCGCCCGTATATTTTCAAAGCTATCGGCTGCGTGAAGTCTTATTCAAAATACCGCTTCTCAGTATTCATTCAAAGTACTGCTCATACAAAGTACGCTCAAGGTTTTACAAGACAAAAATTTATTTGGATTGGCAAGATAATGGTTTATTACAAGGAGATTTGGAATTAAGGGAAGTCAAGCATAATTATTGTTATGGTTTTGGACTAACACACACAGGTTATTGTTCACACACACAAGGAGTTTGGTGATTTGTTCTTAAAGGGATTCAAAAAGGCTCGTATTTGATTCTTATGGATTAATTGATTACGAAGAAGGTTGAATATCATTTATTTAATGTTGTAGTTGAGTTTCACAGGTTTGTGTTCTTATCATATAGCTTGATGAATCTAGCAATGTGTGATTTTTCTGATTATTCTCTATGCACACATTGGCAATCACTTAAAGGAGTTACATTATAGTACTCAGTGTCTCATATTAGTTGAGGATTTTTTCAAGGGATTGCGGTCTACTTATGTTTGGTGATTCGTATAAGTATGGAGTTCCGTGGATTGTACAAGATGTAAGACACAAGTTTGGGAAATACTACTTCTTCATCAAATTCGTTATACTCGGTTTTCTTCACAATTAATCATTACATAAAGCCTACAGATTTGAAGAATCAAGAAGATGGTTAACATATGGGTTTTAGGGGAAGCTTATTGTTAAATGTTTAATCATCTACATGCACCACTCAAGGGGAAGTGTTTGATTTTTACTACTGTTGATCATTATTACTACCGCTGCGCTTTAATGTTTTGGATCCATTTTTCTTATGGTGCGTAATGGAGGCGATTTGAAGCTTGGAAGTCTTAGATTGGAAGTATGATATTGGTTCGTGGTGGTTAAGATCATTATTTGCATACGTTCCCTATTTGGATAATAACAAAAAGGGGAATAGATGTTTGAGTGGCGTGGCATGGATTAAAGGGAAGACAAAGGAAGACATACTTGTTTCATTCATGGTGAGATCCCTGATCTCAATTTCTCTACTTCGTCTAGGAAGTTCGTTTCAAGAATGGTTTTGTCATTATCAACTAGGGGAAGATTGTTGGGAATTATACGTTTGAGTTGATAAGGCAAAAAGAATGAAACAAGAGGGACTTAATACGACAAGAAGGAAACCTACAAAAAGATGGAAGGACTTGCTTGCAAATGAAGTTTTATTTATTAGTCCTTTGTAGTATTTTATAAACCCTAATCCTCTAGTATATAAAGAGGACATGGGGTGTAGGTTTAAAATAAAGTCTTCCAAGATGTAGTCAACTTAAAGGTGTGTGTGGGAACCTAGGCATAGGGAAAACGCCTAGGGTTTAGTTAGTTGGTGTTAGATCAAGTCTTTGATCTTTATTATAGTTAGTTAGTTTATGATAATGAAAAACCTTGTTAATAATAATGTTGATTCTATGTTTGAATATTCTCGCTATTATTATGTGTTCCTAGATATAATATAAGACCTAGTCTAAGAGTTTCAACAATCTTCACATGTGGTATCAGAGCCTGGGGCTCGTGATATATAGGATCTACAAGGTTTTTCAAAGAAAAAAGAAGAAAAAAATCCGAGTCTAAAATTTTCGTATTACTTCGCAAAGATCAAGCAAGAGGGCATAACTTTTATTGAACCGTTGGATCGAAGCTAAAATTTTTTCAAGCGCCTCAAGATATCTATCTAAAGTTTTACTGAAGGGATATTCAATTAGAGCTTTCAGTAGAAAGTTATAGGGTGTCGAAGTCTGTTGCAGAAATTTCTATAAGGCTTCTGCAGGACTGTTTTGAAACGATCATAATTTTTTCGTTAACTGTTGGATCGTGATGAAATTTTGGTTGGATGTTCTCTATATATCAATCTAACTTTGCACCGGAGGGATCTTCGATCGGAGCTTTTATGTGAAAGATATATGCTATCGAAGTTGGCTGCTGTGAAAGTACTGCTGAACACGAAAGTATCGCTACCTTTTTCAAAGTATACTGTTAGGGTTTTACAAAGTACTACTGAGTTCAGTACGCTCTTGGACACGAAAGTACTGCTCAATAGGATGAAAGTATCGCCTCATCGGACGCAAGTACCGCTTTGAGTTTTTAAAGTACGCCTCGATATTTTCAAAGTACCGGCTGCTGCTGCAAGTCTTATTCAAAATATCGCCGTATTCATTCAAAGTACTGTTCATACAAAGTACTGCTCAAGGTTTTTACACGACAAAATTTATTTGGATTGGCAGTATAATGGTTTATTACGAGGAGATTTGGAATTAAGGGGAAGTCAAGCATAATTATTGTTATGGTTTTTGGACGACACACACACAGGTTATTGTTCACACACAAGGAGTTTGGTGATTTGTTCTTAAAGGATTCAAAAAGGCTCGTATTTGATTCTTATGGATTAATTGATTACGAAGAAGGTTGAATATCATTTATTTAATGTTGTAGTTGAGTTTCACTGGTTTGTGTTCTTATCATATAGCTTGATGAATCTAGCAATGTGTGATTTTTCTTATTATTCTCTATGCACACATTGGCAATCACTTAAAGGAGTTACATTATAGTACTCAGTGTCTCATATTAGTTGAGGATTTTTTCAAGGGATTGCGGTCTACTTATGTTTGGTGATTCGTATAAGTATGGAGTTCCGTGGATTGTACAAGATGTAAGACACAAGTTTGGGAAATACTACTTCTTCATCAAATTCGTTATACTCGGTTTTCTTCACAATTAATCATTACATAAAGCCTACATATTTGAAGAATCAAGAAGATGGTTAACATATGGGTTTTAGGGGAAGCTTATTGTTAAATGTTTAATCATCTACATGCACCACTTAAGGGGAAGTGTTTGATTTTTACTACTGTTGATCATTATTACTACTGCCAGTTGCAGTTTCTACTGTTTTGGATCCATTTTTCTTATGGTGCGTAATGGTGGGCGATTTGAAGCATTGGAAGTCTTAGATTGGAAGTATGATATTGGTTCGTGGTGGTCAAGATCATTATTTGCATACGTTCCCTATTTGGATAATAACAAAAAGGGGAATAGATGTTTGAGTGGCGTGGCATGGATTAAGGGGAAGACAAAGGAAGACATACTTGTTTCATTCATGGTGAGATCCCTGATCTCAATTTCTCTACTTTGTCTAGGGAAGTTCGTTCAAGAATGGTTTTGTCATTATCAACTAGGGGAAGATGGTTGGGAATTATACGTTTGAGTTGATAAGGCAAAAAGAATGAAACAAGAGGGACTTAATACGACAAGAAGGAAACCTACAAAAAGATGGAAGGACTTGCTTGCAAAAGAAGTTTTATTTATTAGTCCTTTGTAGTATTTTATAAACCCTAATCCTCTAGTATATAAAGAGGACATGGGGTGTAGGTTTAAAATAAAGTCTTCCAAGATGTAGTCAACTTAAAGGTGTGTGTGGGAACCTAGGCATGGGAAAAACCTAGGGTTTAGTTAGTTGGTGTTAGATCAAGTCTTTAATCTTTATTATAGTTAGTTAGTTTATGATAATGAAAAACCTTGTTCATAATAATGTTGATTCTATGTTTGAATATTCTGCTTTTATTATTATGTGTTCCTAGATATAATATTAGACCTAGTCTAAGAGTTTCAACGATCTTCACATGTGGTATCGTGAGCTGGGCTCGCGGATATCTAGGATCTACAAGGTTTTTCAAAGAGAAAAGAAGAAAAAATTGAGTCTAAAATTTTCGTATACTGCAAAGACTGCTTTCAAGAGGGCATAACTTTTTATTGAACGTTGGATCGAGCTAAAATTTTTCTGTGCGCCTCAAGATATCCATCTAAAGTTTTAGCAAAGGGATATTTAATTAGAGCTTTCAGTAGAAAGTTATAGGGTGTCGAAGTCTGTTGCAGAAATTTCTATAAAGCTTCTGCAGGACTGTTTTGAAACGATCATAATTTTTTCGTTAACTGTTGGATCGTGATGAAATTTTGGTTGGATGTTCTCTATATATCAATCTAACTTTGCACCGGAGGGATCTTCGATCGGAGCTTTTATGTGAAAGATATATGCTATCGGGTTGGTCAGCCGCGGAAAGTACTGCTGAACACGAAAAGTAACGCTACCCTTTTCAAAGTATCCGTTAGGTTTTTACAAAGTACTACTCGAGTTCGAAAGTACTGCTCTTGGACACGAAAGTAACGCTCAATAGGATGAAAGTATCTCATCGGACGCAGTACTGCTTGGAGTTTTTAAAGTACTGCCCGTATATTTTCAAAGTACTGCCGCCGCTGCAAGTCTTATTCAAAGTATCTTGCTTCAGATTCATTCAAAGTACTGTTCATACAAAGTACTTCTCTGTTTTACATGACGAAATTTATTTCGATTGGCAAGATAATGGTTTATTACGAGGAGATTTGGAATTAAGGGGAAGTCGAGCATATTTATTGTTATGGTTTTTGACCCACACAACACGGTTATTGTTCACACACACAAGGAGTTTGGTGATTTGTTCTTAAATGGATTCAAAAAGGCTCGTATTTGATTCTTATGGATTAATTGATTACGAAGAAGGTTGAATATCATTTATTTAATTTTGTAGTTGAGTTTCAAGTGTTTGTGTTCTTATCATATAGCTTGATGAATCTAGAAATGTGTGATTTTTCTTATGATTCTCTATGCACACATTGGCAATCACTTAAAGGAGTTACATTGTAGTACTCAGTGTCTCATATTAGTTGAGGATTTTTTCAAGGGATTGCGGTCTACTTATGTTTGGTGATTCAGATAAGTATGGAGTTCCGTGGATTGTACAAGATGTAAGACACAAGTTTGGGAAATTCTACTTCTTCATCAAATTCGTTATACTCTTCACAATTAATCATTACATAAAGCCTACAGATTTGAAGAATCAAGAAGATGGTTAACATATGGGTTTTAGGGGAAGCTTATTGTTAAATGTTTAATCATCTACATGCACCACTCAAGGGGAAGTGTTTGATTTTACCGTTGATCATTATTACTAATTGCCAGCCAGCTTCTAATGCTTTTGGATCCATTTTTCTTATGGTGCTGTAATGGTGGGCGATTTGAAGCATTGGAAGTCTTAGATTGGAAGTATGATATTGGTTCGTGGTGGTCAAGATCATTATTTGCATACGCTCCCTATTTGGATAATAACAAAAAGGGGAATAGATGTTTGAGTGGCGTGGCATGGATTAAGGGAAGACAAAGGAAGACATACTTGATTCATTCATGGTGAGATCCCCGATCTCAATTTCTACTTTGTCTAGGAAGTTCGTTCAAGAATGGTTTTGTCATTATCAACTAGGGGAAGATTGTTGGGAATTATACGTTTGAGTTGATAAGGAAAAAAGAATGAAACAAGAGGGACTTAATACTACGAAGGAAACCTACAAAAGATGGAAGGACTTGCTTGCAAATGAAGTTTTATTTATTAGTCCTTTGTAGTATTTTATAAACCCTAATCCTCTAGTATATAAAGAGGACATGGGGTGTAGGTTTAAAATAAAGTCTTCCAAGATGTAGTCAACTTAAAGGTGTGTGTAGGAACCTAGGCATAGGGAAAACGCCTAGGGTTTAGTTAGTTGGTGTTAGATCAAGTCTTTGATCTTTATTATAGTTAGTTAGTTTATGATAATGAAAAACCTTGTTAATAATAATGTTGATTCTATGTTTGAATATTCTGCTTTTATTATTATGTGTTCCTAGATATAATATAAGACCTAGTCTAAGAGTTTCAACAATCTTAACATGTGGTATCAGAGCCTGGGGCTCGTGGTATATAGGATCTACAAGGTTTTTCAAAGAAAAAAGAAGAAAAAAATTCGAGTCTAAAATTTTCGTATTACTTCTGCAGCACTGTTTTCAAGAGGGCATAACTTTTTATTGAACCGTTGGATCGAGCTAAAATTTTTTTTGGTGCGTCTCAGTATATCCATCTAAAGTTTTACCAAAGGGATATTCAATTAGAGCTTTCAGTAGAAAGTTATAGGGTGTCGAAGTCTCTGTGCGTAAATTTCTAAGGCTTCTCAAGGAGACTGTTTTGAAACGATCATAATTTTTTCGTTAACTGTTGGATCGTGATGAAATTTTGGTTGGATGTTCTCTATATATCAATCTAACTTTGCACCGGAGGGATCTTCGATCGGAGCTTTTATGTGAAAGATATATGCTATCGTTGGTCACCGTGAAAGTACCGCTGAACACGCAGAAATCGCTACCCTTTTCAAAGTCTTATAGGGTTTTTACAAAGTACTACTGAGTTCGAAGTTGCTCTTGGACACCAAGTATCTGCTCAATAGGATGAAAGTACTGCCTACGGACGCAATCGCTTTTGGAGTTTTAAAGTATGCCCGTATATTTTCAAAGTATCGCTGCTGCTTGCAAGTCTTATTCAAAGTAATCGCTTTCAGATTCATTCAAAGTACTCGTTCATACAAAGTACTTCTCAAGGTTTTACATGACGAAATTTATTTGGATTGGCAGTATAATGGTTTATTACGAGGAGATTTGGAATTAAGAGGAAGTCAAGCATAATTTGTTTGGTTTTTAATACGAATAACAAAGTTATTGTTCACACACACACAAGGAGTTTGGTGATTTGTTCTTAAAAGGATTCAAAAGGCTCGTATTTGATTCTTATGGATTAATTGATTACGAAGAAGGTTGAATATCATTTATTTAATGTTGTAGTTGAGTTTCACAGGTTTGTGTTCTTATCATATAGCTTGATGAATCTAGAAATGTGTGATTTTTCTTATGATTCTCTATGCACACATTGGCAATCACTTAAAGGAGTTACATTGTAGTACTCAGTGTCTCATATTAGTTGAGGATTTTTTCAAGGGATTGCGGTCTACTTATGTTTGGTGATTCTATATGGAGTTCCGTGGATTGTACAAGATGTAAGACACAAGTTTGGGAAATACTACTTCTTCATCAAATTGTTATACCGTTTTCTTCACAATTAATCATTACATAAAGCCTACAGATTTGAAGAATCAAGAAGATGGTTAACATATAGGTTTTAGGGGAAGCTTATTGTTAAATGTTTAATCATCTACATGCACCACTCAAGGGGAAGTGTTTGATTTTTACTACTGTTGATCATTATTACTACTGCCAGTTGCAGTTTCTACTGTTTTGGATCCATTTTTCTTATGGTGCGTAATGGTGGGCGATTTGAAGCATTGGAAGTCTTAGATTGGAAGTATGATATTGGTTCGTGGTGGTCAAGATCATTATTTGCATACGTTCCCTATTTGGATAATAACAAAGAGGGGAATAGATGTTTGAGTGGCGCAAAGGGGAAAAAGGAAGACATACTTGTTTCATTCATGGTGAGATCCCGACTCAATTTCTCTTTGTCTAGTGTTCGTTCAAGAATGGTTTTGTCATTATCAACTAGGGGAAGATTGTTGGGAATTATACGTTTGAGTTGATAAGGCAAAAAGAATGAAACAAGAGGGACTTAATACGACAAGAAGGAAACCTACAAAAAGATGGAAGGACTTGCTTGCAAATGAAGTTTTATTTATTAGTCCTTTGTAGTATTTTATAAACCCTAATCCTCTAGTATATAAAGAGGACATGGGGTGTAGGTTTAAAATAAAGTCTTCCAAGATGTAGTCAACTTAAAGGTGTGTGTAGGAACCTAGGCATAGGGAAAACGCCTAGGGTTTAGTTAGTTGGTGTTAGATCAAGTCTTTGATCTTTATTATAGTTAGTTAGTTAGTTTATGATAATGAAATACCTTGTTCATAATAATGTTGATTCTATGTTTGAATATTTTATTATTATGTGTTCCTAGATATAATATAAGACCTAGTCTAAGAGTTTCAACAATCTTAACATGTGGTATGAGTGGGCTCGGGGTATATGAGGAGGATTTTCTTTTCAAAAGAAAAGAAGAAAAATTCGAGTCTAAAATTTTCGTATACTTCAAGAAAGATTGTTTCAAGAGGGCATAACTTTTATTGAACCGTTGGATCGAGCTAAAATTTTTTTGGTGCGCCTCAAGATATCCATCTAAAGTTTTACCAAAGGATATTCAATTAGAGCCAGAGAAAGTTATAGGGTGTCGAAGTCTCTGCGCGAAATTTCTATAAGGCTTCGCAGGATCTGTTTTGAAACGATCATAATTTTTTTCGTTAATCGTTGGATCGTGATGAAATTTTGGTTGGATGTTCTCTATATTCAATCTTTGTAACCGAGGATCTTCGATCGAGCTTTTATGTGAAAGATATATGCTATCGGTTGGCTGGCTGTGAAAGTATCGGCTGAACACGCAAAGTACCGCTACCCCTTTTTCAAAGTACCGTTAGGGTTTTACAAAGTACTACCGAGTTGCCGCTCTTACACGAAACTTGCTCAATAGGATGAAAGTACGCTCATCGGACGCAAAAGTATGCTTGGAGTTTTAAAGTACGCCTCGTATATTTTCAAAGTACCTGCTGCCGCGAAGTCTTATTCAAAATAAATCGCTCTCGTGATTCATTCAAAGTAATTGTTCATACAAAGTAATCTGCTCAAGGTTTTACACTACAAAATTTATTTCGATTGGCATGATAATGGTTTATTACTAGGAGATTTGGAATTAAGGGGAAGTCAAGCATAATTATTGTTATGGTTTTGGATCGACACACACACAAAGTTATTGTTCACACACACAAGGAGTTTGGTGATTTGTTCTAAAGGGATTCAAAAGGCTCGTGATTTGATTCTCTTATGGATTAATTGATTACTTAGAAGGTTGAATATCATTTATTTGATGTTGTAGTTGAGTTTCACGGGTTTGTGTTCTTATCATATAGCTTGATGAATCTAGCAATGTGTGATTTTTCTGATTATTCTCTATGCACACATTGGCAATCACTTAAAAGGAGTTACATTATAGTACCTGCTAAGTCTCATATTAGTTGAGGATTTTTTCGGGATTGCGGTCTACTTATGTTTGGTGATTCAGATAAGTATGGAGTTCATGGATTGTACAAGATGTAAGACACAAGTTTGGGAAATACTACTTCTTCATCAAATTCGTTATACTCGGTTTTCTTCACAATTAATCATTACATAAAGCCTACAGATTTGAAGAATCAAGAAGATGGTTAACATATGAGTTTCAGGGGAAGCTTATTGTTAAATGTTTAATCATCTACATGCACCAATTTAAGGAAGTGTTTGATTTTTACTCCGTTGATCATTATTACTACCTCCGATTGCGCTTTCTCGCTTTTGGATCCATTTTTCTTATGGTGCGTAATGGTGTTTGATTTGAAGCATTGGAAGTCTTAGATTTGAAGTATGATATTGGTTCGTGGTGGTCAAGATCATTATTTGCATACGTTCCCTAATTGGATAATAACAAAAGGGGAATAGATGTTTGAGTGCGGGCATGGATTAAGGGAAGACAAAGGAAGACATACTTGTTTCATTCATGGTGAGATCCCTGATCTCAATTTCTCTACTTTGTCTAGGGAAGTTCGTTCAAGAATGGTTTTGTCATTATCAACTAGGGGAAGATTGTTGGGAATTATACGTTTGAGTTGATAAGGCAAAAAGAATGAAACAAGAGGGACTTAATACGACAAGAAGGAAACCTACAAAAAGATGGAAGGACTTGCTTGCAAAAGAAGTTTTATTTATTAGTCCTTTGTAGTATTTTATAAACCCTAATCCTCTAGTATATAAAGAGGACATGGGGTGTAGGTTTAAAATAAAGTCTTCCAAGATGTAGTCAACTTAAAGGTGTGTGTGGGAACCTAGGCATAGGGAAAACGCCTAGGGTTTAGTTAGTTGGTGTTAGATCAAGTCATTAATCTTTATTATAGTTAGTTAGTTTATGATAATGAAAAACCTTGTTCATAATAATGTTGATTCTATGTTTGAATATTCTGCTTTTATTATTATGTGTTCCTAGATATAATATTAGACCTAGTCTAAGAGTTTCAAAAATCTTCACATGTGGTATCAGAGCCTGGGGCTCGTGATATCTAGGATCTACAAGGTTTTTCAAAGAGAAAAGAAGAAAAAAATTCGAGTCTAAAATTTTCGTATTACTTCTGCAGCACTGTTTTCAAGAGGGCATAACTTTTTATTGAACCGTTGGATCGAGCTAAAATTTTTTCTGGTGCGTCTCAGTATATCCATCTAAAGTTTTACCAAAGGGATATTCAATTAGAGCTTTCAGTAGAAAGTTATAGGGTGTCGAAGTCTGTTGCAGAAATTTCTATAAGGCTTCTAGATCGCTTTTGTTTTGAAACGATCATAATTTTTTCGTTAACTGTTGGATCGTGATGAAATTTTGGTTGGATGTTCTCTATATATCAATCTAACTTTGCACCGAGGGATCTTCGACGGAGCTTTTATGTTAAGTACTATCGGTTGGCTGCCGGAAAAATAAACACGAAGTACTCGCTACCCTTTTTCAAAGTATTGTTAGGGTTTTTACAAAGTACTACTCGAGTTCGAAAGCACGCTTCTTGGACACGAAAGTACCTTCAATAGGATGAAAAGTACGGCTTCATCGGATCTAGTACGCTAGTTTTTAGTAATCGCCCGTATATTTTCAAAGTATCGCCAAGCTGCCGCAAGTCTTATTCAAAATACCTTCTCGTATTCATTCAAAGTACTGCTCATACAAGCCGCCTGTTTTTACACCTTATTTGGATCAAAAGCGATAATGGTGGTTTTCGTCACGGGAGATTGGAATTAAGGGAAGTCAGCATATTATTGTTATGGTTTTGGACCCATTAATATCATACTGGTTATTGTTCACACATACAAGGAGTTTGGTGATTTGTTCTTAAAGGATTCAAAAGGCTCGTGATGGATTCTTATGGATTAATTGATTACGTAAGAAGGTTGAATATCATTTATTTAATGTTGTAGTTGGAGTCAGTGGTTTGGTTCTTATCATATAGCTTGATGAATCTAGCAATGTGTGATTTTTCTTATTATTCTCTATGCACACATTGGCAATCACTTAAAGGAGTTACATTATAGTACTCAAGTATTCATATATTAGTTGAGGATTTTTTCAAGGGATTGCGGTCTACTTATGTTTCAGTCACTGTATGTATATGGAGTTCCGTGGATTGTACAAGATGTAAGACACAAGTTTGGGAAATACTTCTTCAACAAACTACAGTAAGGTTTTCTTCACAATTAATCATTACATAAAGCCTACATATTTGAAGAATCAAGAAGATGGTTAACATATGGGTTTCAGGAGAAGCTTATTGTTAAATGTTTAATCATCTACATGCACCACTTGCGGGAAGTTGTTTGATTTTTACCATCAAGGATCATTATTACTAATGCCAGCTGCGGTTTCATCGCTTTTTGATCCATTTTTCTTATGGTGCTGTAATGGTGTGCATTTGAAGCATTGGAAGTCTTAGATTGGAAGTATGATATTGGTTCGCGGTGGTCAAGATCATTATTTGCATAACGCTCCCTATTTGGATAATAACAAAAAAGGGAATAGATGTTTGAGTGGCGCATGGATTAAGTGAAGACAAAGGAAGACATACTTGTTTCATTCATGGTGAGATCCCTGATCTCAATTTTTCTACTTTGTCTAGGAGTTCGTTTCAAGAATGGTTTTGTCATTATCAACTAGGGAAGATTGTTGGGAATTATAATGCTTGAGTTGGATAAGGCAAAAAGAATGAAACAAGAGGGACTTAATATCTACAAGAAGGAAACCTACAAAAAGATGGAAGGACTTGCTTGCAAAAGAAGTTTTATTTATTAGTCCTTTGTAGTATTTTATAAACCCTAATCTTCTAGAGGCAAAGAGGACATGGGGTGGTTTTAAAATAAATAAAGTCTTCCAAGATGTAGTCAACTTAAAGGTAGAAAGGGAACCTAGGCATAGGGAAAACGCTTAGGGTTTAGTTATATTGGTGTGTTAGATCAAGTCTTTTAATCTTTTATTAAGTTAGTTTATGATAATGAAAACCTTGTTCATAATAATGTTGATTCTATGTTTGAATATTCCGCTTTTATTATTATGTGTTCCTAGATATAATATTAGACCTAGTCTAAGAGTTTCAAAAATCTTCACATGTGGTATCGTTTTGGGGCTGTATCTAGGATCTACAGGTTTTTCAAAGAGAAAAGAAGAAAAAATTAGTCTAAAATTTTATTATTACCACCGAGCTTGTTTTTCAAGAGGGCATAACTTTTATTGAGCCGTTGGATCGAGCTAAGAAATTTTTTTTTTGTGCGTCTCGGTATATCCATCTAAAGTTTTACCAAAGGGATATTTAATTAGAGCTTTCGGTAGAAAGTTATAGGTGTCGAAGTCATTGCGAAATTTCTATAAGGCTTCCGGAAGGCTGTTTTAAACGCGATCATAATTTTTTAGTTAGCTGTTGGATCGTGATGAAATTTTGGTTGGATGTTCTCTATATATCAATCTAACTTTTCACGGAGGGATCTTGATCGGAGCTGTGAAAGATATATGCTTTCGAAGTTAAAAGTGAAATCTTTGTTTCATAAAGAAATCTTGCTACCTTTTTCAAAATCTGTGTTAGGGTTTTACAAAGTACTACTCTGAGTTGAAATCACGCTCTTGGACACGAAATCTGCTTTCGATAGGATAAGAAATCTTGCTCATTGGAATGAAAGTACTGGAGTTTTAAAGTCTTTGCCGTATATTTTCAAAGCTAGCTGCTGTGAGTCTTATTCAAAATCTTGCTTCTCGTATTCATTCAAAGTACTGTTCATACAAAGTACTTCTCAAGGTTTTTACATGACGAAATTTATTTGGATTGGCAGTATAATGGTTTATTACGAGGAGATTTGGAATTAAGGGAAGTCGAGCATAATTATTGTTATGGTTTTGGACGACACACACACAGGTTATTGTTCACACACAAGGAGTTTGGTGATTTGTTCTTAAAGTTCAAAAAGGCTATTTGATTCTTATGGATTAATTGATTACGAAGAAGGTTGAATATCATTTATTTGATGTTGTAGTTGAGGTTCACAGGTTTGTGTTCTTATCATATAGCTTGATGAATCTAGCAATGTGTGATTTTTCTTATTATTCTCTATGCACACATTGGCAATCACTTAAAGGAGTTACATTATAGTACTCAGTGTGTCTCATTATTAGTTGGAGGATTTTGTCAAGGGATTGCGGTCTTACTTATGTTTGGTGATTCGTATATGTATGGAGTT
>OU343216.1:60800061-60850436 GCA_910596185.1 Chrysanthemum makinoi | reverse complement strand
GAGGATATTTAGTTTAGACTTGATTTGTTGTCGCTTCTTTCGGACGTCCATGATTACTTTCTTTAAGGCGGAGTTGTTGGGGTGACCTGGTCGAGGGCGTATATACCTCTGAGCACTGTTTAACATATTTTTTGACAAGCGGCGATGCTTTGGTAAAACACTTTGGAATTTTTATGCGTCATCTTGACAAGAAAAATATTGAGCTCTTGAGGCCGCGAGGCTCTTGAGGATATTAGGGCTCATCGGGCTCTTGAGTATTTGGGACAACGGGAGCCATGGAGCGGCTTAGTGTTCTCCAAAAACTATCAACAAAATCAGCGGAATAGACAATCTTTGTATTAGTAAAAGGAACTAGTTAAAATTATCATTATTGGGAAGAATAATTTGATAGGCATAAATTTTAAAATACATACCATTTGCTTGAAGCCAAAAGAGTTATTGATAGCATGGTAAACCATACACTAACATGGCTGATGACCACATGTAATGGGTCAACATCCGTTTACTTTTCTGCAGTATGGCGTAAAGCATCCATTGAAACATTATACGCAATTAGATTTAAATAGAGTGCTCTTACAAGCATGCGGTTTCTTGATTTTGCTTGTATTCAAAGAGGCTCGTGTCGCGGTTTCTTTAGCGGCTATAATCTTGTCTAGAACACAACAAGTGTCTAAGTTGGGCGTAGGAGCCCAGTATAACTTCAGCGGCGCATGTTGACTCTCGACTCACATGTTGTTGTGCGGCGGGAAAGCTGCGATATTGATCGGTAATATGCGACACAAACATGTGGTCGTAATCTACGTACGACGATTCACGGAAATGCAGAAAAACATCGAGAAAAACAAAAATTAATAAAGTGAGAAAACAATTCGAGTAGTTATTTATTAAATAATAATAAATAAATGTATTAATGGTTGAGTACCCTTTTTTTGGACCAATAAATCACTGTAGGTCTTGTGTAATAATCGTGAACACATCTTGATTCGGATACGTAACCATCAAATCATGTCCATCTAACGGACTCATAATCCTTTGCGTCGAATCAGTATGCGCGATGCTTTAGCACATTTTGATTGATATGCCATCGGCAGTATCTGTTAGGCGTTTGAAATTCTTACAGCGCGCCCCTAAACAGCTAAATCTGCATGGTTGTGATAACCCGCGGGTAATATTGTTCTTGTATCACCAACTTAACACATTCCAACACCCATTTGAAATTTGGCTATTTTTCCTTGTCCAAAAGCTAGCGCCATTGAGAATGTTGTGTTTTGTTGGAGTAACCCAACAAGCTGTAAGAATGGCGGTTAAACATCGTGGTGTTGTATGTGGAGTCCATGGTGATTCGGATATGTTGTCCACAGGGCATATGACATCGGGTGAACAAAAAATATTTCATTCAACTCATTTGTGTGGTCATTTATCCTAGGGTAATATGTATAACCTTATTGTACAAATGTACTAAGCGGTTGTATGCGTAGTCAATCACCACGGCGTCGCGGCCGTATCTTTTCTTGTGCATTATACCGCGTTTTAATGGTAAGATGCGTTATTTGGATCGATCTCTTTCGATGAAGAAAGTATAATTAGGTGGTGCTACATGCGTTTTGTCATGCGCCTCACCAAAACTAACTCGCTTTCTTTTAATGGCACATGAAAAACCATGGAGCGAGTGCGGAAAATTATGATTATGCCTGGGACACTTAACCTTCAATATCAACCATTTTGGCGTTTTATAAATTTAAGCTAGTAATGCAGATGGGCAATTAATTTTAAGCGGTACTAATTCTGCGATTGAGTTAAATTCTTAAGCTGGCGTCGCGGGCGTCCCAGTATACAGAAACGCAAAAATTGATAAAGTACTTATAGCACAAACGTTTACTTTTCCTTTAATAATAAGAAAACCAATCGATTCGTGATTAGATCGCGTCGGTTAAAGCAACTTCGATTAGAACACCTAAAAAATAAAAAATACAACAACTTATATAAAAAACTTTTTAAAAACTTTGATAAAAAATACAATCTTGTACAAATTTTGTTTTACAAACTTTTATAAATACAAATTTTTTACAAACTTTTATAAATACTTTTTATTAACTTTTTTTATAAATACATTTTTTTTACAAACAAATATAAATACTTTTTATTAACTTTTTTTTTTATAAATACATGTTTTTTACAAACTTTTATAAATACTTTTTATTAACTTTTTTTATAAATACATTTTTTTACAAACAATTATAAATACTTTTTATTAACCTTTTTTTTTATAAATACATGTTTTTTACAAACTTTTATAAATACTTTTTATTAACTTTTTTTTTATAAATACATGTTTTTTACAAACTTTTATAAATACTTTTATTAACTTTTTTTATAAATACATTTTTTTACAAACAATTATAAATACTTTTATTAACTTTTTTTTTATAAATACATGTTTTATAAATATTTTTAAAAATACTTTTATTAACTTTTTTTATAAATACATTTTCTTATAAATACTTTTAAAAAAACTTTTTATTTACTTTTTATATAAATACTACGATACAAAAAAACATTTTTTGTTATAAATATAAAGAGGTGTGTGTGTGTGTGTTATCCTGTGGTGAGGCGTGTGTGGTTACCGTTGTGTTTACAGCGTTTCTTTTGATCTGGTATGTGGCGCATGGTTTTTAATAACTTGCGGTTAATATTAATTTCCTCTCTATACGCTGCAAACCACTCTCTCTCTCTCTTAAAATTTTAGATCTAAGCATTTTAGATCTAAAATTTGATCTAACTAGTATTATCTTTGTTAGATCTTTAATATGATGATAGTTGTGTTTGTGGTGATCTTTGTGGTGGTAGTGGTGATGTTGTGGTTTGTGCGGTTGTTGTATATGTTTTGTTGTTAATGTTTTAGATCTAAAAACTTTTTAGATAATATGTTGTTGAAAAAATTATGAGGTTTGTAAAAAAAATGTTTACTTTGTTTGATTTTCTTAAAACATTTTAGATCTAAAATTTTGATCTAACAAGTATTATACTTGTTAGATCTTTAATATGGTGATGATAGTGTGTTTGTGGTGATCTTTGTGGTGGTAGTGGTGATGTTGTGGTGGTTGTGCAGTTGTTGTATATGTTTTCGTTGTTAATGTTTTTAGATCTAAAACTTTTTTAGATGCTTCAAAGTAATCTGTTGTTGAAAAAATTATGAGGTTTGTAAAAAAAAGGTTTACTTTGTTTGATTTTCTTAAAACATTTTAGATCTAAAATTTTGATCTAACAAGTATTATACTTGTTAGTTCTTGAATATAGTGATGATATTGTGTTTGTGGTGATCTTTGTGGTGGTAGTGGTGATGTTGTGGTGCTTGTTAGGTTGTGGTATATGTTTAGTTGTTAATTTACAGATCTAAAACTTTTTTAGATGCTTCAGTAATCTTTGTTGAAAAAATTATGAGGTTTGTTAAAAAAATGTTTACTTTGTTTGATTTTCTTAAAACATTTTAGATCTAACAAGTATTATACTTGTTAGATCTTGAATATGGTGATGATATTGTGGTTGTAAAAAAAACGTTTACTTTGTTTGATTTTCTTTAAAAAATGTTTAGTTCTTAAAGTTTTAGATCTAAAACTTTTTAGATCTAAAAGTTTTTAGATCTAAAACTTTTATGTATGTTTGTTTCTTGAGTTTTGCATAGGAGGACCTTTGTGGAGCTGAAAACTCGCCCGTTTAATCCTAGCCATGGTAATGCTGATTCATTCTTTGGATGGTAAAGTGATAATTTTAATTCACTTTGCAACTTTAATGAAAAAACAGTGTTTTGGTCTAAAAACATTTCATTCTTTGGATGGTAAAGTGACCATTCAAGGTCGAACTGCAACTAATAGAAATTAACTTGGCTAAAAAGGCAATGATGATTTTTTTTAAAAAACTTAAAGAGTTTTGGCATGGCAAAGCTGAATTTCTGCGACATGAGCTAAAAGCTAATAATCTGAGCCTATTCGATAAGTTTACCTCTTGCGTGTTAAATGGTGAACTAGGCAGTGGGTGGGCTGATCTTTCTTTCTTTGCGTTGTTGCTTGTTGTTGTTTGTTGTTGTTTGTTGTTGTGGACCACTTGTTTAACATTTGTTGGTTGATTTTGTTGTGGTTGATTGTTGGTTGTTGGTTGTTGGTTCTTTGTTGTTGGTTGATTGTTGTTGGTTGTTGGTTTTTCTTGTTGTTCTGACCACTTGTTCTTTGTTGTTGGTTTCTTCTTGTTTGGGAAGTGGACCACTTTATTCTTTATTCTTGTTGTTGGTTGATTGTTATTTGGTGTTGTTGCTTTCGCTGGGATTATATGGGGTCTTTGTGTAGGTTTTGCCTTTGAGAATCTTAGTACTACATTCTTGTGAACTTTGCCTTTGAGAATCTTGATACATTCTTGTGAACTTTGCGGTTTTAGAATCCTACTTACCACATTCATGTTGGCGTGTAACTTGTGAAACACAATGAACTGGTGAGTCTTGTACTTGTGCGGTTTTGTGAGACTTGTGCTTGATTTTGTAGGAGCTTGTGCGATTTTGTGAGACTTGTGTAGTTTTGTGCGGTTCTGTGAGCTGTGACTTTGTCGATTGTGACTAAAAATTTTCGGTGATGATGATAAACTTTCGGGTTTGAGAGCCTAAAATTTTCGAAGGCGATGATGATTTTGAGCCTAAAATTTTCCGAGGCGATGATGAAAGCAGAGATGGGCGGCAAAGTGAGATAAAATCTCACTTTTGCAACCTTCGAACCGAGCCTCAAAATTTTCTTTCACGTTTTTTAAAGGTTCTAAAAGCGAAAGTTATAAAACTTGTAAAAAGTTATAAAAACTAGTTTTAAAAGCGAAAGTTATAAAACTAGTTCTAAAAAAGATATAAAACTTTGTAAAAAACACTTGTAAAAAAAACTTATAAAAAAACTTGTAATACAAACTTGTAAAACAAAAACTTGTAAAAAAAACACTCCAAAAATGGAAGGTGGTGTTGTGGTTGTATATTTTGGTAGCGGAATCGAGGCGCATGATGATTGTACCAATCATTGGGATACAAAAAACCTCAAAATATGCAGCACCCCCTACCCATGGGGTGCCTGCATAGGAGGACCCGTTTTATATTGAACTAAACAAAATTAAAGTTAGTGTTTTGTCATTTTCAAATGGCTTTTGTAGCTGTGTTTACATATTTCTATATATGAAAATTACATTTTAAATTCAGTGACGCATGCAAACATTGGTGGTATACTACCATAGTATCATATAGCATGACGATATATACTCAATGTCGATTTTTCACCGTGCATTGATCTTTAAGCGATATCTGATGAGTGAGTATTTGCTTAGGTTTACCCGTTTGATATTTCAAAAAGAATAGATGCGTATTTGAATTTCCGTGAAGTATATTAATGCAAATATAAATATTCATACTTATACTCATTTGAACTTTGTAAAACTTGAATATTTATGATAAAAATTACAACTATAAATTTGTATTATTGTAAGTTTGTAACACCCATTTTAATACTAAACTTTAATGTGTCAATAATGTACATTATAATGTAAGTATTTTAGTGTAGAATTTAATTATATGAATTACTAATTATGGTAAGATGTGTAGGCTTACATTTTTAAGACTTTCTTTTATTGAAAGTCCCAAATACATTAGTATGTAGTATAGATATGCATTTTCAAACTGTTTTGAAAAAAATATGTACCTATGAACTTAGGATCAAATTAAAAAAAAATATATTAAAAATGAAAAAAAATAGTTATAACCAGGCATTTTAGAGATTCATTGATTTTTTTTAACAGCTAATATTTAAAATAAAAAATAACAAAAAAAAAAAAAAAAAAAAAATCAACTATGAAGGAGCTAAAAAATTACAGAGTGTTATTTAACAAAGGAGTTTTTATCCGTTGGTTTGATTTAGAAAAAATAAATAAATAAATAAACGGACCCTTTATGATACTACATTGCCAAAATGAACCACGCACACACAGTTTACCAAAATGAATTTTTGAAAAGCATCTGTTAGACTTAAGACACGTGACACATCCAATGACTGAAAACAAATACAATTTGCGTGATGCATAAGTTTTGTGCTCTTGATGCATAAGAATGTAAAACATTGATGCATATGTGCATGATGCATAAGCTTGTGTACGTTGATGCATAAGCTCGTGTATCTCGATGCATAAGCTTGTGCGCTTAGATGCATTTTAGATTTGTGCACCTAGATGCATAAGTTTGTGCGCTTGGATGTCTCGTTGCATTTTAGCTTTGTGCGCTGGGATGCATAAGGTTAGCGCATTTGATGCATAAGAATGTAAACATTGATGTCGATGCATTTTAGCTTTGTGCACCTCGATGCACTTGATGCATAAGAATCATAAAGATGCATACTTGTATGCGCCTGGATGCATAGCTTGTTTGGTAATGCTCTTGGATGCATAGGCTTAGGATCTTGTGTGCATAGTCTTTTATGCGCCAGGATGCCAAGGCTTATGCACGATGGGTCGTTTTGATAAATTGAAAAAAATGGTTTGGATTGGTAAAAAGGTTACGTAACTAGGCTTGTTTGGTAACTTAGTTTTTGATATAAGATGCAGCATAACATAATTTCTAACTAAAAATTAGATGCATATGCTTATATTAGATGCATTTCATCAAGTAAGGAGAATCCTATATATTTTTCGTCCTCTGCGAGTTAAATTTGTTACCAGTACGACTTTGCATCTTTTTACTTCAAAATCACTTTCGAAACTAATTAGGTTATGTAACTAAATAAATAGAGATGCATCAAATTCAAGTCGGTGCATCTCAAATATGTAGTTATATATGGTTATTTCTCATTATTTTCATTTTAAGTTATTTTCTCACTAGATCTCCTGCCCTTTATAAAATATAAAAAATTCATATTATTTTTAGTTTACGCGCATGTTTTTCAAAAGGTATTCAAATGCTTACAATGCAGCTCAAGTATGTCCTTTCTAGGGGTTTTCATAGGTTTGGTTATTGGGTTCTTCGTTTATTTGGTTCGGTTAGTTTGGTTAATTTTTTTTTGGGTTAAACTGAAAACTGAACCGAACTAAATTCCGAACTAAAAACTAAATTTGAATTCGATTCGGTTTTTGGGTTGACCCGAATAACCCGAATTACACCATTATATTTTTATAAAATTTTAATTATATAGATTTTTGGCAAACAAAAATTATTCTCGCATAAAAAGTGTGTTTTATATATATATATATATATATTAGAAGAAAATTTTAATGGTATTTTTGTATATATAAATATATAAAAAGTATGTATATTTATGTAAATTCGGTTTTTAGTTCAGAAAGCTAAAATCATATTCAAACTGAAAACCGAATGTTTAGTTCGGTTCTGTTTTTTCAGATTCGACTCAATTTCAATTTTTTTTATTCGGTTATTACCCAAACAATGCACAACCATAGTTCTTTCTCGTCGCATATGTTTTTTTATCTGTGTTCCCATAGTTTTACTTTACTTTTCCATATGCGACTCTCAGTTAGCTAACACTTTGCTAATAATGCAAATGTTGCCTAATAATATATCATGTATGTGCTAAAAATAAGCAAGGCAAAGCCGGCTTGTGATATGTGAAGACGACAATCATCGATGACTCGGCATTTCTTTATTTTCAACTATTTGTAATTTTCCACGTATAATTTTTTATTTTTTTTCCTTTTTTTCTAAAACGCATATATATTAAGCCATCAAGGTAAGAAAAAAAAGAAAATAAAAAAGAAAGAGGGCATGCTTTAAAAAGGAGCGCTTAAAAACACCTAAAATATCCATACATAAAAGAGTATACAACAAGCAAGTAACTAAGATTTTGAATCCATTTATCCTAAGAAAATCGGCTTTTAAAAGCCCGATTAGAAGCCCACGGGAGAGACATCCTTTAGACCGAAGAGAAAATATCTTGGTGGCGAATTGAAATCGTTTCCGCCTCCGAAGACGCATGAGGGGATTTTGTTTCTCAAGTTCCATATGGTCCATATCGAAGTCATGCACATTGCGTGAAATAATTTGGCCACCTACTTGATTGACGAGAAACCCGTATTACTTTTAAGAATTTGCGACAATGACAGATTAAACAACGACGGGCATCTCCACCAGCTCCAAATCTTAAGCCATATGATCTTAATTATAGGACAAGTGAGGAAACAATGCTCCCGTGACTCATCAACCATACCGCAAAATAAAAATTGACAGAGAGGATACAAAAACAGTACTACAAACCAAATTATCTCTTGTAGGAAGATATTTAAAGCTAAATGCCAAGAACATACATTCACCTTGCGAGGAACCCAAGAATTCCATATGAAAGAGGAGCGGGTGTCATTGTTAACGAAGATCTGCTTTTGAATAGCTCGACTTAGAGAGCTGACCGAGAACATAACCATAAAAATTTTCAAAATTTTGCTTGTTCATAAATATAAAAATTTCATACATATTCTTCTAATATGCCATATGTATCAGGTAAACAAAAGTTTACGGATTAGCTCACAGACAACTTGAATAAACATCGATCAAATGATGTTTTAGTACAAGGATACAAAATTGTCATTTTTTTTTAAGAGAAACATGTGTTCGAGTATTCATCGAGAGAACAAATGAGATTTAGGTAGGGGTTTTTTTTTCAAATAAACGAAATTAAATAGACAATGACATTTTGGAACGAGTAGACAGTAAATTGATACGGAGTATCCGCTATATAAAAAGAAAATGATTTGCATGACTAAAATTCATGTTTAAAAACATGTTTAATTCTAAGATGATGATACATGATAAAATTAATGATGAGGATCATGGAAGAGAAAATGTGCATTCTAATTGGTTAGACATAAATTTAGTCATATGAATTAAGTCCCTCTATGATTGTATAAAAATAGCAAATGAATAGTGACAAATGACGTTCGTAATGGCTTACATCATTCTTAAGGTGCTATCAACTACTTGTCATTTATATGCTTTTCCCAAAAACGGCGACACATGTCCACTATTTATTCTGGACATTTTTTTCCTTTATTTAACAACTATTTTGGATTTCGAGTTTGTTTTGATTTTTGGTTACTATATTCATCGGATATGATAAGAATATTACTCTCCTCCGTCTCCGATTTAATTGTATGAGAAAGTATGGATTTAATAAAAGTGGGGCGGCTTTAATTTTCAGCCATGAAATAGAATATTATACTTTATATTCTACAGTTTTTCTTAAAAGGAAAGTGGGCCGATTTTTTGAGCGTCAAAAAAAATGGAAATATGGACAATTAAATTGAGACGGAGGGAGTAATCATTAGAGGCCATTCTAATTATTTACTATTATTAAAAAGAACTAGAAAAGTTATAATTGAGTTCTTTTAATAATTTTAAAGTTCATTTCTAAATGTGCTTAAAATAAAAACTAAAAAAGTCGTGTGGCATTTTGGTTATAGCTGATTCCGTAAGTAACAAAATGTATGAGTAAATTCCAAGACATAACAAATTAAGTGACAAATAGCAATCCGTCACCATAAGAAATTAAGTTACAACGATATGAAAAAGATTTAAATGAGCTGATACAACCATTTCACAAGTCATTAATTAATTGATAACTCTAGCATGAAACCCACGTGCTAATAATATGGAAGTCAGATTAGTGAAACTTTGGTATATTCACAATATAGAACTTTTAATATCCAAAAATGTCATGTTTCTCACATGCTGAACATGTATCCGAAATTTTTTTGATGAAAAGAGACTTACAATAAATACATTAAAGACCACTGTAATACTTTCACAAAAATAACATGATTCCTTAATAGGATTATCTATCTAAATAGGGCTGTATATTGTTGAGTTTATAATACATGACTTAAAAACATAAAACATAGTAGGATTATCGAGTGCTTGCGGAAGGTAAAATCATATGAATAAATAATTAGCGAAAAAGTATGCGTAGCGTCGCGTGCTTTGCGAATGTCGAGATCTCTTGAACAAAACAAAAAGTGGTTTAAAGAGTTGTCCAGCTACCGTTTTGGCTCAAACCAATTAGGTGTAAGAATAGTGTCTACTACCACGGTTTTGTACACTTGAATTACCAGCGAATCAGCGATTGCTAGATCTAACACAAGTCCTTGTTTTATGAAAAAACAAAACCAAACTCCCTAACTAGGGGTGTTCAGCCGAGAATTGCAAGAGAGGAGATGAGAGATCAGGGTTAATTGATGCGTAGTTATGAAAAACCCAGAAGCTAGCCTTTTTATATAGTGTATGGAAACCTTTGGGAACAAGTTAGGGCTTGGGTTGAGAACCCCCTCTGGCGGCCATGATACAAGCCCAAGAGAAACATATAACTTTTCCACTTCTAGATTTTTCATTACTAGTCCTTTCTCTTTTTCATTTAACGGTCGTTAGTCATTTTTTCGTTAAATACTTAACGATCGTTAAACGGACTTAATGTGCAATAATTAATCGTAAACATTAACATTAATTATTTAACTTTAATTCTCATTAGCTAATGTGTGCAATCTCATGGTCACAAGTTCCAATCCGGACATTTCATTATTTGTAAATATATACATTTCCAACAGCTCCCACTTGGATATGTTTACAAAGCGTGAAATGACATTGGTTAGCGTCTAGCAACACGCCAATGCCCCCGGTACAACTCGTGTATGGTTTTACGGAAAACCAAGTTTTGATGATTCATCATCATATTCATCCTTTTGTTTCTAATACCATGTTAATAAGAATATGGATCTCACTCATTTCTTAATTAACCATTATGTTTCTCGCTTTATGTGATTGATTAAGATTACCAATTCTTACGAACATATTCCAGAAACCTTGCCATGGCCATGAAAACATCTTAACAACCCTCACGAGGGCCAAATGATATTATACTTCAAAATAAATTTGAAGGAAACAAAATCCTATTTTGATTACAAGCAGGATTCATAGATTTCGCAACACTTACGAAAACAACCCTTATAACTTCCGATTCATTATAGCGTTAGATTGCTTCACAGAAATGCACTACATCCATGACATATCTCCGGTATCTCAAGTCAGAGGATAAATATTCATGATATACTTAATGACTAAGATCCATAAAGTATTATCATGCGGGTGTGATAAGTCCTATACTCAATTCATTGAATATCATCTGAAATTAGTCATGCTACGCATCAATATACATTCAAGTATATTCTAAGCGATTTCACTGTGATTTGTCTTAATTCAATATCATTCTCATGTTATTGATTGACAATGGACTATTTAGAATAACTTAAGTTATTCATGGATTTAAACATGCAAATATAGGACAACATCATAATAAATGAATAATAAACATAACAAAATACTTTATTTCATTTCAATAATAATGTTTACAATATCCTTTTATCTAAAATACTTAGTCACAGAAGGGCATGAAACTACTAGCTAAACGAAGTCCAAACTTATCAGACAAATGATTAAGTTTTTCACCAGGTAAGGCCTTAGTTAAAGGATGCGCTGGGTTATCATCGTGTGAACTTTGAGCAACTCAATTTCACCTATCTCGACTTGTTCTTGAACATAGTGATATTGTCTAGGATAGTGTCTGGTGCCCTTCATGACTCGGGTTCATGGGCAAAAGTAATTGCAGCTGAATTGTCACAATATACTTTAATAGGATTTTCAATCGGCGGCATAACACCAAGCCCCGAAACAAACTTCCTTATCCAACGGACTTCCATGGCGACCTCGAGGCCGCTATGTACTCACTTTACGTAGCGGAAATGGCATCGCAAGTGTTGTATGTTTCTTGCTCTTCCAATCCACAACACCTCCATTGATGACAAATATGTAACCCGGCGAGACTTGTATCATCTTTGTCACACTTCGGGATGCATCGCGATAACACGTAAGCAGAACAATTACATACGGATTTACCCCATACACTATGAACATATCTCTTGTAGCCCTAAGGTACTTGAGAATATGTTTAACATGATCGATGAATTTCACCACGATTTTGTTGATACCGACTGGTCAAGTTTTGAGCAAACGCCACATCAGGCCTTGTGCATCGTCTGAAGTGATTCGTGTGAAGTGAGTGTGTGAAAACACAAATATCAACGTATATCAAAATAACCGTAAAATTCGACAAATTAACCCTTTAGGAAAAAGGTCAACGTGCCAAACCTCACGGGTGTGATAAAAGTGATACTGGGAAGTGATTTCCCGTCGTGTCCCAACGAGGTGTGAAATGGAAGGATTCGTTGAGTTTAAGTGATTTGAACTTGAATTGGATTTTTAATGATTTTGGAATTGATTACGTATTCTACAAATTAACCAACGGGAAAGTAATTAAGGCAAGGGAACCCTAATAAACTACAAACTAACTACTACTAAGCCTAAGAAATAATAAATCAAAGCTACACTAAGTCCTAGGGTGCTAAAAGCGTAAAAGCGTAAAATGGTAAAACAACCCGAGCCATAAACGTAAAAGTTTTGCAATTTAAGGGCTACGGGTATGAAACCAATTTTCCTACGATCTATTTGACTAAAAATGATTTTAGAAAAAAGCGAATATTTTTCAACTTTTAAATTATTTACTACAATTAAAAACTATTTTACTCTAATTAATTGATTAAAATACTAAACTATTATAGAAAAATCAAAATTTTGCAAAACTTCTTTACATATCACAGATTCTGGGAAAATTAGAAAACTTGGGTGTTGCTTTGAAAAATAAGCTCGAAATAAGCCAAAGTTGGCTTATAAGCAAAACTGCCTAAAGTGTCTTTAAGTGCATTGTTTGTGCAAGATTAAACGAGACAAGACCCAAGGGCGCAATGGTTGTGGTGTTGTGTGTGGAGGCTTTAATAGGCAAGAGGTCAGGGGTTCGAATCCCACCTCTTGCTTATTTTTGAAAACTATTTTTTTTTTTTTAACTTTTTTTCTTGGGACTTGTTTAGCTTATCAAAATGAACCTTTTTTATAAATACAACTTTTCAGAAAAGCTTGAAACAAGCAGTTTGGAACTGCTTATTCCAACAGTAACAAACAAAGCAACTTTGCTTTTTTTTTTTTTTTTTCTTTTCTTTTACAGCTACAAGTCAAGATCAAATTTAGGTACTTTTGCAAACACTTAAGTTTTGAAAACTCACAAACAACTTATGTGAAATTGATTTTAACAGTAAACAAATAAGCACCTTTAAGAACAAACAAACAAACACTCCTTATGGACTAGAACCTATTCCAACCAAACAATCTTTATACCAAACACTCCTTATGACAGTTTCAACACAGGTACACTAAGGAGTGAGCCAATTACATGAACAATTAAGCTAACACGAATGGCAAACAAATACTCAACTCATAACAGGGGGGGGAAGACAGTTGGCATAGAACTAAGAGAATCCTAAAGCTAAAGCAAATGATAAGCACTAAAAAGGGAACAATGAGCAGTTTTATTGTGACACTAGACTATGGAATCCTAAGATTAAGCTATCATTAAACCACTCTTATGAACTACTAACCACCTAAATCATCTAACAAGCACTATGAATAAGCTAGATAATCAAAGGGTGTGACACTGTGGTTTGAGCAAAAGCAGTAGCCTGGAGAGCTTTGTTCAAGCTTATTTATCTGTTGCAAAACAAACTTCAAGGCAGAGATAAAGCTGCATATTAAAAGTTAGTATATCTTAGACTCAAATAAAGCTGATTTGAAGCCGGAAAAACTACGCAATAGCTTGAAAATAAGGCGATAATGACTTGTTGGGGAACTCTTTTCTTTGGTGTAAAAAAAAGTATGGAAATGAGATTTTGCAATTCCAATTTAGACCAAATTAGGTGTGATCTCTGAGCAATCCAACGAACTAACAATGAGATTAGTATACCAAGATTTAGGAAAAACTAAAGTTGCATAATTCCATTATCAAATAAGCTAAAAATGGCCCTTTGAACGGCGCTGTTGCTTTGAACATTTTCAAAACTGCAAAGACCCCCTTTTTTTTTACTGAACTTGCACAAAACTTAGGTGGACCAATTTCTAAATCACTCTAACTTACTTAGAACATACAAAAGACTTTGACTTTGAAAGTCAAAGTGGATAAAAAACTGGTTTTGGACATAAAAGTCATAACCAAACAACCCTTCTTGATTTTTTTCTTTAGCAAACTGTTTGACCCTTTTTTTTTTTCTTGATCTTTGAACTTAAAACATTAACAACATTCAACTGAGATTAAACATGACATTTAGAGGAAAAGAAACTTTTCATTAACTTAAAATAAACATTACAATAGAAAATTAAAAACATTAAAGCTAAACTCTTTCTAAAAACTAGGGGTGCCATATAAAGCTTACAAGAGCTCCTATTTATACTACTAAAACTATGGTCTTCAATGTCTTCATCTCTCCATCTTGTGTTTCTTCGAGTGCAAGCGACCAATGATCCACTTTGTGCTTCTTTAACTCAATCCAAACCATCCAATTGGTAGGTGCCCATTTGAAGCAATCTAAACCGTTGATGGGTCTTTTTGAAAGGGATTGATGACTTGGAGGGGGGGTGGAATAAGATAGTGGGGTTGGGAGTTGGGTGAATCCGGATAAAAGAGACTAAGGTGGGTTTGGGTAAAGGTGTAGGTGGGTAATAGAGTTTGGGGGTTGAGTGTGGGATGGAGGAAAAGAGGATTTAGGGAAAGAGAAAGAGAGTATCTAGGGTTACAGTTCTGTTTGGGGAAGGGAAGAAGAAGCGGGGTGGGTTGTTATACTTTGATCGGTCCGAATGTTGGGTTTGACCGGGTATATGTGGAATGGATTGGGGTTGTGGGTTGGATACATGGGCCATAGGCGATTCTTGGACTTGGGTTTAGGGGTAGTTAACTTAGACTTAGGATGAGACATAAACCCATTTAATAGTTTAGGGACTATCTTGCCAACTCAAATCTCGAGGGATTTGTTCGTGTAACTTCGAAAATGCAATCAAGGGATGGTTATGACAATCTCGAAAATTCCAAGGACCATATTTGCGAGCTGAATTTTCAAGGATTAAATTTGACACTTTTAAAACTCCAGAGATCAAAATTGAAATTTCTCAAACTTTTGAAAATTTTCACCAAAGGATTAATTATGACAACTTATGATTTCAAAAGGACCTTTGGTGACTTTTCTTTTTAAATTACGTGCTTTCGGGGACTATTTACGTCAATTTTTGAAAGGCGAGGGAAATTGAAGCGCCAATTATGCAAACTTTGTTAGTTTTCATTTGTTTTGCATCTAAAATATATAAAACACAATTTTGAGATATTTTTAGTATTTTGATGCAATTGAGTGTTTTTGAATGTTTTGCGGTTGATTTGACCTAAAATGATGAGTGAATCGCACTCATCAAATCCCCACACTAAAACATTGCTAGTCCCTAGCAATCTTTTGAGAAAACTTAATGGATTTGAGTCTCTTTACCAAAAGCCATTACTTATGGAGTAGCCAAATGTTTTAGTTCAAGTGAGAACTATGGTACCGCGATAACCATGTGATTTTGAGCAAACCACCGACTTTCAACGGTTTTGATTTGTCTTTACGGTAAGCCGCACCTTACGGACTAGCCAACTCTTAGATAAATTATCAATATTATCTTTGGTGAGCTGATTACCAATTATGGATTTTCCATTGCCTTTACCACAAGCCATAAACTTGCGGGCTAGCCAACTCTTCACTAATTAAAGATATGGTGAGTTGAACACCATACAATTTTGGGCAAATTGCAAGCCGTCAACGGGTTTGATAAATCTTTACCAAGAGCCGTTTGCTTCTGGATTAGCCAATCCTTTAGTCTTACAGACATGGCGGACTGATAACCAAATGAGAAAGTGTAAAACACTTACTCCAAAAACAAATTTTGGCCAAAAGCGGGGAATTGGGTGGTAAAACATATGATAAAATTCGAGAATTCCCCACACTAGAAATGAATATTGCCCTCAATATTCAAAGTACCGCGGTTATGCCGAAACATAGAACGTGAAAGGGAAATACTACGGCCATTATTCAAAGATTTTTTGAGGAAAACCTTTATACAATAGCGGGGGCAACTCCCCACACTAGGGTGGTAGAAAGTAGAAAGAAGTCAGAAATACGGGTGAAAACCCATATAGCGTATCTTGTTTTTGTTACAGTCGCTAGCTTGACTCGACCCCGCATTCATTGGTTCATGGGGAAAGTTTGCAGATCCGGGACAACCAAGGATGGTATGTCCCCTCCAAAATAGTGTTTCAATCTATGTCCATTCACCTTGAAGTTTGGTCCGTCGGTTTGAGATAACTTCGGCGGTGCCATATGGAAAAACTTTGGCAATAGTGAATGGACCGGTCCAACGGGTCTTAAGTTTCCCTGAGAAGATTTTCAATCTAGAATTGAAAAGAAGGACTCGGTCACCAACGTTGAAAATGCGGTTCTTAATCTTTGAGTCATGGATCTTCTTTGTCTTTTCCTTGTAAATCAACGAATTCTCGTAGGCTTGATCACGGAGTTCATTTAATTCATTGAGTTGAACTTTCCGGTGATCACCCTGCGACAAGGTCAAAATTGGCATGCTTCAAAGCCCAATAGGCTTTGTGCTCGAGCTCGATCGGGAGATGACATGCCTTTCCATACACAAGCTTGTAAGGAGTACACCCGATGGGTGTTTTGTAAGCGATGCGGAAGGCCCAAAGTGCATCTTCAAGTTTGTCCGACCAAGAGGCACGGTTTTCACCTACGGTCCTCTCCAAGATTCTTTTCAAACCACGATTCGAAACTTCCACTTGCCCATTAGTTTGTGGGTGATCGCTGATAGAAAAGGCGGTGTGTGACACCATACTTAAGCATGACTTTTCTTGGTGGTCGTTGCAAAAGTGCGTACGCGATCACTAATGATGGCACGGGGGTTCGAAGCGGGTAAAGAAGACTTCAAGAATTTCACAACTACTCGGGTGTCGTTGGTGGGTAGCGCTTTCGCCTCTACCCATTTAGACAAATGTCGACCGCCACAGTATATACTTGTTCCCTCGAGAAGACGGGAACGGACCCATAAAGTCGATGCCCCATACGTCAAAGATCTCGCACACTTGAATAGCATTTTGAGGCATTTCATCTCTTTTAGAGATGTTGCTATGACGTTGGCAAGAGTCGCAAGATTTGACGAGGTCATGGGCATCTTTGTAGATCGTGGGCCAATAGAAACTGGAGTCAAACACCTTTTTAGCGGTGTAGTTCGGGCCATGATGTCCCCCTGTGGGTCCATGATGACAAGCCTTGAGAATTTCATCGGCTTCTTGGGCGTGAACACACCGTCGGATGACTTGATCCGCACAAACCTTAAACAAGTAGGGTCGTCCGAAATAATGCTTAACATCTTTGAAAAATTTGTTCTTTTGTTGGGACGACATCCCTTTCACGACAAAGTTACCCGCATGATAGTTTGCAAAGTCGGCAAACCAAGGGGTACTTGAATTTTCATGATGAGATACCACATTAAGAGTCTCGAGAGGAAACGTTTCATTTATTTCCTTTTTCTCGAGCATACCTTGATGTGGATTTTCAAGACGAGAGAGATGATCAGCCGCTAGGTTCTCCGCTCCTTTTTGATCACGGATAATGATATCAAATTCTTGTAGGAGGAGAACCCATCGAGCAATCTCGCTTTGCATCTTGCTTAGCAAAGAGATATTTAAGAGCCGAGTGATCCGTATACACTATGCTTTTGGACAAGATCAAGTATGGCGAAACTTCCGAAAGCATACACCACGGCTAGTAATTCTTTCTCCGTCGTAGTGTAATGTGCTTGAGCTTTGGTCAAAGTTTTGCTAGCATAATGTATAGGCTGGAAATGTTTTGTTTTTCGTTGCCCCAACGGCACCTATGCGAAATAAACTGCGTCGCACATAAGCTCAAATGGTAATTCCCAATCGGGGGCAACTAGAATTGGTGCTTCCGTGAGCTTCTTCTTAAGAATTTGAAAAGCTTCAACGCACTCACTAGAGAAGATGAAAGGAGTATCCTTTTCAAGAAGTCGGGTCATAGGCCGGGATATCTTCGAAAAGTCTTGAATGAAACGACGATAGAATCCGGCATGACCAAGGAAACTTCTGACTCCTTTGGCGGTTGTGGGAGGAGGTAATTTTGAAATGACATCGACTTTAGCTTTGTCAACCTCAATCCCGCTCTTAGAAATCTTATGGCCAAGGACAATGCCCTCTTTGACCATAAAGTGACATTTCTCCCAATTTAGACTAAGATTAGGTGTTTTCACAGCGTTCAAGCATCTTGTCCAAATGGGAGAGACATGTTTGGAAAGAATCCCCAAAGATCGAAAAATCATCCATAAAGACTTCCATAGTCTTTTCGATCATGTCATGGAAAATGGCTATCATACACCTTTGGAGCGTCAGGAGCATTACACAAGCCAAAAGGCATGCGTCGGTAAGCAAATGTTCCATAAGGACATGTGAATGTGGTCTTTTCTTGATCTTGTGGGTCAATGGGTATTTGGAAGTAAACCGAGAAACCATCGAGAAAACAATAGTATTCGTTTCCCGCTAATCTCTCAAGCATTTGATCCATGAAAGGTAATGGGAAGTGGTCTTTACGGGTGGCTTCATTTAACTTTCGATAGTCAATGCAAACACGCCATCCCGTAACCAATCGAGTAGGAATCAACTCGTTTGCATCATTTTCAACAACGGTAATGCCACCTTTTTGGGCACACAATGAGCGGGGCTAACCCAAGGACTATCCGAGATAGGGTAAATCAATCCGGCATCTAGAAGTTTTATGACTTCCGCTTTGATAACCTCATGAATTTTAGGATTCACCCTTCTTTGGTGTTGAACCGCCGGTTTGAAGTCATCTTCCATGAGAATTTTGTGCGTGCAAAATCTCGGGTTAATACCCTTGATGTCGGAAGGTTCCAGCGATGGCTCGCTTGTGTGACTTCAAAACCTTTATGAGAGCGGCTTTTTCATCCTCACTCAAGTCCTTAGCAATGATGACGGGTGATTTATTGTCACCCTCCAAAAATGCATACTTGAGATGAGGTGGTAAGTCCTTAAGTTCGACCTCGGGAGGATCATTAGATTTTTCAATCGTTTTGATTTCCTCTTTATGAAGTTCTTGAGGAGGGAGTGATGAAGGATCTTCATTGAGCAACTTCTCGATGAGAAGTATATCTCCCTCAATGTCGATGGGGGCGTGATCAATTTCCCATGGAACAGAATCACTAGCCAAGTATGCTTCAATCTCTTCCAAGATGGAGTCACTTCCCTCAAGCGGTGAGGGAGGGGAAGAGAGCAACAATAGGATCAACCGAAGTGGGATTGCCACTCGAGAATCCAAGAATTTCTTGAGAATACTCCTTCGACACAATGTCAAGGACATCAATTTTGTTGACGGAATTGTCTTCATAATTGGGGAGTATTTCGTAACTTGATTGAGATTGAAAGTAACGGCTTCCTTGTTTACCACAAAGTAATTTCCCTTCATCAACATCGATCAATGCCCGCCGTTTTTAGAAGCACCTCCCAAGGATGAGGGGTACTCGGGGATCGGCATCAAATTCGACAACAACAAAGTCGGCTGGGAAATGAAACTTGCCTACTTTAACAAATACATCCTCGGCTATACCTAGCGGACGAGAACTTGTACGGTTCGCAAGCTCGAGGATCATACATGTAGGTGTAAGCGAAGGCAATGAAAGCTTTTTCCACATGGAGTGTGGCATCAAGTTAATGCTAGCGCCAAGATCGGCCAAGCGGAGCATTGAACTATGCCTTGAAAATCACATGGGATGAGAAATTTTCCGGGGTCTCCTAGCTTTTCGGGAAGCTTTTAAGGATAACGCCCGAACAATTTTTCGTTCAAAGAAGTTTTAGCCATTTCGGAAATCTTTTCTTTGTTATTCAACAAATTCTTGATTGTTGGACCGAACTTTGGCATAAGAAGAAGCGTCATGAAACTAATCTCGAAGTGCAAATCTTGAAAGATTTGGACAAGCTTCTCCATTTGTTGACTAGTTTTATCACGGAGTTTTTGATCATTAAGCCTTGAAGGATAAGGAAGTGAAGGCTTAGGAATGGTCATCGGAACAACGGGTTCCGGAATTGGAGGTAATTCCACCGGAGGTTGGACTTGTGCGGTGCCGTGGGCTTGAGTTATGCACCTTGTCCTTTGAGACCTCGGGGTCGTTCCACATCCTCACGGGAGAAGGATTAGGCATCGAGGGTCCCTCATAAGATTTACCACTTCCGGTAGCAATAGCATTCAATTCACCTTTTGGGTTGGGAATGGTATTACTCGGAAGAGCACCCGAAGTTGAAGCTTGATTCTTTTGACTCATGAGACTAGCAAACATGCTTTCAATCTTGCTTTGAGATTGATCAATTTTGTTACTAGTAGCTCTAAGCTCGGAAGTGAAATCATTCTTCAAAGTGGTAATTTGATTTTGCATGGATGCCATCTTAGCTTCATTGCTTTTGATGTAATTTGCAACGTCAATGGAAGCTTGAGGATTTGGGCATGCATGTTTTGTTGAGGAGCTTGGAATCGGTTTTGATTGAAATTTCCTTGATTTTGAAAACTTTGATTTTGATTTTGAAAATTCGATTGACTCGATTTTGATTGAACTGATTATTTCTATTTTGCACATTTTGATTGTTCTGATTTTGATTAAACCCGGGTGGTCCAAGGAAATTGTTAGAGCGATAGAAGGTTTTGGTCCCCTGCGGTTGGTAGGAATTACCTCGTATTGTAGGAACCGAAGCGGCATAAGCGCTCTCTTGAGTGAAGCCACGAGGTGGACACTCAAAATAAGGGTGTGGACCACCACAAGTTTCACAACTCTTGTTCATGACATTCACTTGTTGATTGTTATTATTTTGACTCATTTTAAGCACGGCAGTGGATATTTCTTCAATCTTTTTGGTTAGAGTCGTGTATTCTGAAGATGGAAGGGTGGTAGATCTCCTTGACTCACTCCTCCGGTGAGGAATCCCAATAATTGTAATGGTGGGCGGTCATGTTTTCAATGAGATCGTAGCACTCTTTGGGTCGCCTTTTCATAAAGGTACCACCGGCAGCAGCATTAATCGTGTCACGATGTCTCAATGTTAACCCGTTATAGAATGTATCTATTTGGGTGACAAGCAACATATTGTGGTTAGGACATCGATCAATCAAAAGCTTATAGCGTTCCCATGCCTCAAATAAGGACTCATCGGGATCTTTGCGAAAATTCGCGATTTCATTCCGTAGTTTCGTCACCATCGACGGTGGAAAATATTTCGCCAAGAATTTGGAGATCATTTCGTTGAAACTATGGATTGAATTTTTGGGAAGACGATCAAACCATGCGGTGGCATGAAGCGTCAAGGAATATGGAAAGAGGTATAAGCGAAAGGCGTCATCGGTGACCCCATTTTGCTTCATACTTTGGGTGACGGTGAGAAATTTGTCGAGATGCTTGTTGGCATCGTCACCCGGTGATCCGTGAAATTGGCAAAAACTTTGGACTTGTTGAATCATGTGATGCTTAAGTCCAAAATCCGTGGCCTCGATGTTGATCGGGGCAATTGGACCGCCCCGTCCATCCATCGTGGGTTGGCAAAGCTCCTCCATCGTTCGGAGATCAGGAGCTGGATCTTGTGGATCGAGATCTTGGGACTCGAGGTCCGTTCCCTTGGTTATGTGTCATTGTGATTTGTTCGACGGTACGTATCTCAGGTACGTTTGCTTGGTTACGGTTACGTCTGCGAGCTTGCGGCGAGTCATGCACTTCAAAAACAACACTTTCAATTAAAACAAGACCGAGGCAAAACAACAGTGAACTTAAACCAATAATCCCAAGTGAAATGATCACTTCTATAAGTAAAACGCACAAAGGAGCAGAGAGACTTTGTAGGTCAGTAGAAGCTTATTAAAACCCGTCTCTTTCGCAATTTAATGTCGGGCCGTCCTTATACCCCTCACACGGTTTGTTAAACCGATAGAAATAAACCAAAACACGAGCGACACAAAGGCAAGTTTTAAATCTTTTGTTCGGGAACTTATAATGATAACACCTCAGTTGAGAATGTTATATTGATTGTGTCTTCTATTTATTTAAAACAACAAGCAAAAATCTTTTTGTATTTTTAGTCTTTTACATATATATACAAAGAAAAGAAAAATATTTTTGTATTTTTGTAATTTTTATAAAAATAATAACTTCACGAGGAAGGTTCTTCAAGTCACTAATCGCCAAAAACTTCACGATATTGTCGCAACACACCTCCCCGGCAGCGGCGCCAAAATTTGATTCGTGTGAAGTGAGTGTGTGAAAACACAAATATCAACGTATATCAAAATAACCGTAAAATTCGACAAATTAACCCTTTAGAAAAAAGGTCAACGTGCCAAACCTCACGGGTGTGATAAAAGTGATACCGGGAAGTGATTTCCCCGGGTCGTGTCCCAACGAGGTGTGAAATGGAAGGATTCGTTGAGTTTCGTGATTTGAACTTGAATTGGATTTTTAATGATTTTGGAATTGATTACGTATTCTACAAATTAACCACGGAAAGTAATTAAGGCAAGGGAACCCTAATAAACTACAAACTAACTACTACTAAGCCTAAGAAATAATAAATCAAAGCTACACTAAGTCCTAGGGTGCTAA
Organism: Chrysanthemum makinoi; assembly: GCA_910596185.1. Lineage (NCBI taxonomy): Eukaryota > Viridiplantae > Streptophyta > Magnoliopsida > Asterales > Asteraceae > Chrysanthemum > Chrysanthemum makinoi. Next base: position 60,827,743 of record OU343216.1, on the reverse strand, counting down.
AGCGTAAAAACGTAAAAATGGTAAAACAACCCGAGCCATAAACGTAAAAGTTTTGCAATTTAAGGGCTACGGGTATGAAACCAATTTTCCTACGATCTATTTGACTAAAAATGATTTTAGAAAAAAGCGGAATATTTTTTCAACTTTTAAATTATTTACTACGAATTAAAAACTATTTTACTCTAATTAATTGATTAAAAATACTAAACTATTATAGAAAAATCTGAAATTTTGCAGAAAACTTCTTTACATATCACAGATTCTGGGAAAATTAGAAAACTTGGGTGTTGCTTTGAAAAATAAGCTCGAAATAAGCCAAAGTTGGCTTATAAGCAAAACTGCCTAAAGTGTCTTTAAGTGCATTGTTTGTGCAAGATTAAACGAGACAAGACCCAAGGGCGCAATGGTTGTGGTGTTGTGTGTGGAGGCTTTAATAGGCAAGAGGTCAGGGGTTCGAATCCCACCTCTTGCTTATTTTTGAAAACTATTTTTTTTTTTTTAACTTTTTTTCTTGGGACTTGTTTAGCTTATCAAAATGAACCTTTTTTATAAATACAACTTTTCAGAAAAGCTTGAAACAAGCAGTTTGGAACTGCTTATTCCAACAGTAACAAACAAAGCAACTTTGCTTCCCTTTTTTTTTTCTTTTCTTTTCTGACTACAAGTCAAGATCAAATTTAGGTACTTTTGCAAACACTTAAGTTTTGAAAACTCACAAACAACTTATGTGAAATTGATTTTAACAGTAAACAAATAAGCACCTTTAAGAACAAACAAACAAATACTCCTTATGGACTAGAACCTATTCCAACCAAACAATCTTTATACCAAACACTCCTTATGACAGTTTCAACACAGGTACACTAAGGAGTGAGCCAATTACATGAACAATTAAGCTAACACGAATGGCAAACAAATACTAAACTCATAACGAGGGGGAAGGCGGTTGGCATAGAACTAAGAGAATCCTAAAGCTAAAGCAAATGATAAGCACTAAAAAGGGAACAATGGCGCAGTTTATTGTGACACTAGACTATGGAATCCTAAGATTAAGCTATCATTAAACCACTCTTATAAACTACTAACCACCTAAATCATCTAACAAGCACTATGAATAAGCTAGATAATCAAAGGGTGTGACACTGTGGGGATGAGAAGCGGTAAAGCAGTAACTTTGGAGAGTTCGCCGTTTCAAGCTTATTTATACGCTGCAAAACAAACTTCCAAGACAGAGATAAAGCTGCATATTAAAAGTTAGTATATCTTAGACTCAAAATAAACTGATTTGAAGCCCAGAAAAACTCTGCAATAGCTTGAAAATAAGCTGATAACAGCTTGTTGGGGGAACTCTTTTCTTTGGTGTAAAAAGAAGTATGGAAATGAGATTTTGCAATTCCAATTTAGACCAAATTAGGTGTGATCTCAGAGCAATCCAACTGAACTAACAATGAGATTAGTATACCAAGATTTAGGAAAAACTAAAGTTGCATAATTCACGTATCAAATAAGCTAAAAAAATGGCCCTTTGAACAGCAGCAGGGCTGCTGTTCTGTTTTTAAGCTGCAAAGACCCCCTTTTTTTTTACTGAACTTGCACAAAACTTAGGTGGACCAATTTCTAAATCACTCTAACTTACTTAGAACATACAAAAGACTTTGACTTTGAAAGTCAAAGTGGATAAAAAACTGGTTTTGGACATAAAAAGTGCAGTAACCAAACAACCCTTTACTGATTTTTTTTTCTTTAGCAAACTGTTTGACCCCTTTTTTCTTGATCTTTGAACTTAAAACATTAACAACATTCAACTGAGATTAAACATGACATTTAGAGGAAAAGAAACTTTTCATTAACTTAAAATAAACATTACAATAGAAAATTAAAAACATTAAAGCTAAACTCTTTCTAAAAACTAGGGGTGCCATATAAAGCTTACAAGAGCTCCTATTTATACTACTAAAACTATGGTCTTCAATGTCTTCATCTCTCCATCTTGTGTTTCTTCACTGAGTGCAAACAGCCAATGATCCACTTTGTGCTTCTTTAACTCAATCCAAACCATCCAATTGGTAGGTGCCCATTTGAAGCAATCTAAACCGTTGATGGGTCTTTTGAAGCTGGGATTGATGACTTGGAGGGGGGGTGGAATAAGATAGTGGGGTTGGGAGTTGGGTGAATCCGGATAAAAGAGACTAAGGTGGGTTTGGGTAAAGGTGTAGGTGGGTAATAGAGAGTTTGGGGGGTTGAGTGTCTGGGATGGAGGAAAAGAGGATTTAGGGAAGAGAGAAAGAGAGAGTATCTAGGGTTCTGGTTCTGTTTGGGCGGGAAGGGGGAAGAAGAAGCGGGGTGGGTTGTTATACTTTGATCGGGTCTGAATGTTGGGTTTGACCGGGTATATGTGGAATGGATTGGGGTTGTGGGTTGGATACATGGGCCATAGGCAGTTACTGGACTTGGGTTTAGGGGTAGTTAACTTAGACTTAGGATGAGACATAAACCCATTTAATAGTTTAGGGACTAATACTGCCAACTCTGAATCTCCAGGGACTGTTCGTGTAACTTCTGAAAATGCAATCCAAGGGATGGTTATGACAATCTCTGAAAATTCCAAGGACCATATTTGCCAGAACTGAATTTTCAAGGATTAAATTTGACACTTTTAAAACTCCAGAGATCAAAATTGAAATTTCTCAAACTTTTGAAATTTTTCACCAAAGGATTAATTATGACAACTTATGATTTCAAAAGGACCTTTGGTGACTTTTCTTTTTAAATTACGTGCTCAGGGACTATATCTGTCAATTTTTGAAAGGCGGGGGTTTGAAAGCGCCAATTATGCAAACTTTGTTCGTTTTTCATTTGTTTTGCATCTGAAACATATAAAACACGATTTTGAGATATTTTTAGTATTTTGATGCAATTCGGAGTGTTTTTGAATGTTTTGCAGTTCAGATTTGACCTAAAATGATGAGTGAATACGCACTCATCATACCGCATACATGATAGATCCTACAGCCGAAGCATAAGGAACTTTCTTCATACGAGCCACCTCTGCAGGTGTTGAAGCACAACCTTGGCTGCTCAAACCATGATTTACTTGCATTGGCAAAAATCCCTTCTTGGAATTTTGCATATTGAATCTCTTCAATATTTTGTCAATGTAAGCACTTTGGCTTAAACCAATTAGACGCCTTGATCTATCCCTGTAGATCTTGATTCAGAGTATGTATCTTTGCTTCCTAAGTCCTTCATTGAGAAACATTTACCAAGATAGGCTTTCACCTCATTCAGACTTGGTATATGATTTCCAATGATTAATATGTCATCGACATACGTGAGCAAGGAAAGTAACATGACTCCCACTAGCTTTGTGATATACACACGGCTCATCAAGATTATGAGTAAATCCAAAACTTTTGATTTCTCCATCGAATCTTTTATTCCATTGCCTTGATGCTTGCTTCAGTACATAAATGGACCTCTTAAGCTTGCATACACGGTTAGGAAATAATGGATTCACAAACCCCCTGCTTGCCATATAGATGTCTTCATCTAGACGGCCATTCGGAAAAGCGGTTTTGACATCCATTTGCCAAATCTCATAGTCATAGTTTGCAGCTATAGCTATGACAATCCTAATAACTCTTATGTCCTTCTGAGAGAATGTCTCCTCGTAGTCAATGCCATAGGTTTGAGTAAAACCTTTAGCCACTAAGCGAGCCTTGTAGGAGTGTACATTGCCATCCATGTCAGTTTTCTTTTTGAAGATCCACTTACTTCCAACGATTTTCGCATTGGGAGGAAGGTCAACTTCAATCTAAACTTCATTATCTTTCATGGATTGCATTTCCCCATTCATAGTGCCATTTATCATTTTCGAGGATCACCATGGCAACCTTATAGTTGGCGGGTTCATTAAGATCCCCAACCATATTTTCCTCCACCTTTACGTTAAGACATAGGCGATCGGTGCAAAACGCGTATAGTCCTTCGGACCTCTGAATGGAAACAACTTCGGGAGGAGCGCCTAAGCTTTCGAGCTCTTCTTGAAGTTGGCTAGTAGTTTCGAGAAGGTGTTGTATCTTCTTGATCATATTTAGGATCATATACTCTCCCACTGAGTTCTTGAGATATGAGATTCCTTTCAAGGAAATATCCATACCTAGCCACAATGACTTTGTTCTCAGTTGGGTAGTAGAAGTAGTAACCCATAGTTTCCTTAGGGTATCCTACAAAGATACACTTAACAGATCTGGCTTGGAGCTTATCTGGTGTGTCACGTTTAACAAACGCCTCCACATCCCAGACCTTTAAGTAAGAAAAGTTGGGAGCTTTTCCCGTCCATATTTCATATGGAGTTTTAACAACCTTCTTTGTTGGAACCATATTCAAAATGTGAATAGCAGTTTCAAGGGCATAATCCCAAAAAGTAAAAGGAAGGGTCGTAAGTTCGAACATTGATCGTACCATGTCAAGTAAAGTACGATTTCTCCTTTCGGATACACCATTTTGTTGTGGAGTATAAGGAGATGTGAGTTCTTTGGATAATTCCACACTCGGCTAAGTAATCTTTGAACTCTTGACTTATATACTCACCACCTCTATCGGATCGAAGAGCTTTAATCTTCTTACCGACTTGTAATTCTACTTCACTTTTGAATACCTTAAATGTTTCAAAGACTTCATGTTTATGTTTAAGTAAATAAACATAACCATAACGACTGAAATCATCCGTAAAGGTTAAGAAGTAGGAAGCACCACGTTTTGACACATGTCTAAGTGGACCACACATATCAGTGTGTATCAATCCAAGTAGATCTGAAGCCCTTTCCACTTGTGGTGAAAAAGGTTTCCTTGTCATCTTCCCAGCTATGCAAGACTCGCATTTGTCAAATGATTCATCATTGACCTTTTGTAAAAGCCCATCGTGTTGCAGCTTTTCCATGCGTTTCTTGCCTATATGGGCAAGGCGACAATGCCAAAGATAAGAAGAGTCACAGTTCAACTTGCTCTTCTTATTGCTAATGCTATACAACGAATTATTTTCATTGGATATACAACCATCCATATCAATTTCAAACACACCAAGAATAGGAATTGCATTAAAATAAAAAACATTATTTAAAGGAACTAAAATTCCATAACTTGTAAAAGTGTGCACAAAACCAATATCTTTTAACAAAGAAACTGAAATAACACCCCTAACAATGGAGGGTGCATAATGAAAATTATTTAGTTCTAAAATTAAGCCCGAAGGCAACACTAAATCAAAAGTCCATATGGCCGACATTAACTGCGCTTTCCATTGCCAACGTGCAAGTATCTTTCTCCACATGTCACTTCCTTGCTCCTCTAAGTCCTGCGATGTATTACAGATGTGAGTACCACATCCCGTATCATATATCCAGAATTTTGCTTATGAGGAAAAGAAAATAATTCAAACATAAAAATACCTGATGAGCTAGGCACTATCTTATTTTTATTCGAAGGCACTCATTCGGATAAAGCGGGCAGTTCGCTTCCGGTGACGGTGAGTTGCGTGGTGGCAAGTTAAATCCTTCTTAGGATTCTCCTTTTTCTTTGAGGGTTCTTAGGAAGCTGGTGGGATGACAACTTGCTTCCCCTTTCCTTTTCCTTTCCCTTTCTTATATGCTTGCGGCTTTGGCTTATTCACCCTACCACCCTGTATTGCGAGTACATCAGGTGTAGGAGCCTTCTTTGGCAATCTCTTTTCGAAGTCTACAAGCATTGCATGTAACTCATTCACTGTCTTCCCTGTGCAATGCATGTTAAAATTTCGGACAAAATACCAAATCGTTCCTGATTAAGGGAATGATTGATGAGGCCGACACATACATCATTCGAGTAACCACAGCTTCTCCAATTGGTCCAAGTGATGTTTCATCTCGAGGGCGTGGTGGGAGACAGATTTGCCAACCTCTGCTGCGGCTATGAACCTTTTCAATCAATTCATACGGTTCATTGCGGTGGCTTCTCAAACATACGTTTGAGTTCATCTAGCATGCTCATAGGCGGATAGTGCTCAAATTGTTTTTACAATTGAGCGGACATCCCGAAAGCATTAGACACGCCACATCATTGTGCTTCTCATATTCAACACGATATACCTCTTGTTCAAGAGCGGTTTCGTATTGAGAGGAGCATCGGCGGAGGTGTAGTCAAAATTTCAACCCTTTTGGCAACACGAAGGATGATCCTAAGTGATCGATGCCAATCATTGAAATTAGGGCAGTCGACTTGTCTCTTCCAATCATATCTTTGAAAGCAACACTCATTAAGCTCATAGTGTTTTCAGGTTGATGAGCCATCTACAGAAAAAGTTCAAAAACCATAATTAGTATTTTGATAATTTTCCTTTTCAATAAACAATTAAATACCCAAGGTTCATATTCATATAACCAATTAATTATTATTGAAAACTAGGATCCAAATTGTCATAATCTCATCACATCAGTTGATCTATTAGTGATGAACCTTATACAGAATGGTAGAGCTTTTGCTCAATTGCCAATTTCAATTGCAATTCCTAGATTTATGGGATTTACATATAGCCAATTTCAATCGCCATGTAAACATGTTTTATCCCATCTTATGCCTTGAGTTGTCGGTTCTCACGCTTAACTCAATTAAGTTGTCCAACTTAAGCTGCAAAATCGTCCATACCGTTCTCACGACCGTGGACATTTTACCCTTTGATTACGATCTAAGTCACGTTCTCACGCAAATAAAAGGTAATCTTAGGTGTTTCCGTTTCGCTGGATGGCATATAACTCAAATTAAAGGGTAATAATTTTGATGTTAAATCAAATATGTACAAAGATGCCATGCATTCATCTTCGTAGCATAGGTTTTATTAAAACATTTATATACTTGTTTTAATGATTTAAGCTTTTCATCATCAAACTTTAATAGAGGTATTGGATAACCAATTAAAAAAAATCACCTTAATAACTACTATATCCTACTACTGCATGAGTCATAAGACCCAAGTTATTCGGATAATTACCACAAAAGTGGCGCATAGAAATTAAAGTAATTCACCCTTAAGATTTTATGCACATATATAGGAATACTTGGTAGCTCCATTAAGACGCACAAACGAGCGGATAATTAGGTCAGCGCGAAGCATAACCCTCATCTTTAGGGCGTCACAATTTAATGCGGTCCCTCCTTATACCCATCACACAGTTTGTCATTAATGGGTGAGCCGTTCTAACTATTTTGTGCAAAAAATCAATCAATTAAACGATTACGATTACTATGCTTAGAAATACATGTTTCACCATTGTTTAGGTCAGTTTATTTTCTTGTAAAAATACCCTTGTTACACATAACAAACAAGCAAGTATTTAAAAATAAACAAATAAACAATGAATGCATAACAAAAAATAAGTCATGCATATCAAATAGCCACATGCAAACCTTTTGATAAATCCTATTAATAATCAATTCTAGATCTATCAATATGTATATATTTAATTAAGACTTTCACCCGTTTTCAGCTATGTACAAGGTGAGCCACATGCATCGATTCATCGATTGCGTACGTCAAAATTAAACATATACCACATAGCACATAATTGATTAAATAATAATTATTGAGGTCTTCCCCAATTTTAGATCTATCATAATTTAATGTATATCACTTAAACAAGAAAGAAATACAATAAAAGCAGATCCATGATAAAACATGCATGTAATTATCATGCACATAAAATTACACTTAACAATTAATGCAATTAAACAGAGTTACGCAATACACATAAAATTGCATGCATCCTAGGGTTTCTAATCCAATTAAAACTTTAGTTTACAAAACCCTAATTAGGGCACCAAAAAAACGCCCCCTTAAAACATTAGGGTTTAGGTTTTGCAAACCCTAGGTCTACGCATACAAATAATAACACAACATGTTTATTTTAATTATGTGTTTCAGTAATTAATTACTTGTTATACAAGACTCGTGATGCCATTGTTGAGTTTATAATACATGACTTAAACATAAAACATGTAGATATCAAGAGTACACAGCGGAAGACTAAGAATCATAACAAATAAATAATTAACTGAAAGTATGCGTAACGTACCTCTTGCGAATGTCAGATCTCTTGAACAAAACAAAGAAGTGGTTTAAAGAATTGTCCCTTACCGTTTACAACTCAAACCAATTAGGTGTAAGAATAGTGTCTTACTACCAGTTTTTGTACACGAATTAACCAACGAATCAAGCGATTGCTAGATCTAACACAAGTCCTTGTTTTATGAAAAAACAAAACCAAACTCCCTAACTAGGGGTGTTCGGCCGAGAATTGCAAGAGAGATGAGAGGAGAGATCTAGGGTTAATTCAATGCATAAAGTTATGAAAAACCCTAGAACCTAGCCTTGTTTATATAGTGTATGGAAACCTTTGGGAACAAGTTAGGGCTTGGGTTGAGACCCCCCCCCCCCCTTTGGCCGGCCATGATACAAGCCCAGGAGAAACCCATAACTTTTCCACTTCTAGATTTTCCATTACTAGTCCTTTCTCTTTTTCATTTAACGGTCGTTAGTTATTTTTCCGTTAAATACTTAACGATCGTTAAACGGACTTAATGTGCAATAATTAATCGTAAACATTAACATTAATTATTTAACTTTAATTCTCATTCGCTAATGTGTGCAATCCCATGGTCACAAGTTCGAATCCGGACATTTAAGTATTTGTAAATATATACATTTCCAACATATATGACAAACTAGGGCATTTGTCATCTGCACTTGTATATTTCTTTCATCCCAAAATAATTCTCTCTAAACAAAAAATGAAAGGCTTAAAAAAATATAATAACTACTACTTTCTTTTTGCAAAATGATAATATTCACTTGACCAATTAATTAACGTTTTCTTTGAGTTTCTTAATAATAATTTAAAGCAAAATTTACATGGTAAACTTGAACAAACTTTCAAATTAATCTGTAACAACTCAAAAAAGAAATATAAACAACTTCATTTTGTTAAAAGAAATAGAATATCTTCAACTTTGTCTTAGATTGTCCTCTCCTCTATTTTCCGACGAATACCTAAATCTCTAAATCAGATAGGTTACAATATTGAAGTTTCTAATCCCCGAATCTGTTGGTTTGTGGGAATTAAAACACGCCAAACGACTAAAAGTGTGTGAGCCTATGGGGGTACACACGGTAAACACGAGAGTACGTAAACGAACGTTTATACTTGAATATATACTTGACCCGTTTAGTTTGCATGATACCCGATTGTATTACACGACCCATTGAATTGTTTTCTCTTCAATATGGGTCGGTTCATGAAGCCTTGGGCCTAGACACTTGTATACGATCGAATGGGTGTTTGGATAGATTACTTGGAGCTTAAGTTTGAGTCCAAGTACATCTAGGGTTCTAAACCTATAAATACAAACACACCTATGCTTCTAATCTCACGCATACTATCCCTAAGACTTCTGCCAAAGTCGATTCCCACTCAAGGTTTTTAACCCGATCGGATTTTCAACAAATCCGATTAGGGTTTGTTTGGTTTATTGAATTCGCAGCACTTGCATCGTTTTGATCCAAGAAGGAGTTTTGAATTTGAAGTTTCTGCTAGTTCCTGGTGTTCAAAAATTGTAGCAGCAAAGTATAGTGGGTTTTCTGCTCGTTTAGTTTCTCGGACAGAAAGGGTTAAACATATCAGACACGTTTTGTCGATATCGGGTGAAGTGCAATTTTGTTCTCGGGCAGAATTGAGGTTCTCGGACAGGAAAGTTTAGACTTTTTCTTGGTTTTCTTGGTTCGTGATTATTCAAGTGTTCAAGAGTTGATTTGGGTAAACATTCTCGACTAGCTTAATCGAACGTGCTTGTGGTTAATTATTTGTGTGTGGACTCGTAGAGGTGTTTAATTTAGACACTTGGTTTCTTATTCGTTTGTAACTTGCAGTTGACAACGAGGGTTAATTTTCTTTATCCATTTTATTTATTATTGTTTATTAATTACGTGTCTTCATAATTGCATAAACTAGATTCAATTTCGATGCGTACTCATTTGTGTTACTTGATTAACTAGATTATAAAATTCCAACAGAATCATCCACATGGAATGTTGATACCTTTTTTTTAATGTCGTTTGAGGATCCATTCCAACCGAATCTAGATATCATTGAAATAAACGATTATTTAGGTATTATTTTTTCCAATGGCATATACAAAACTCCTTCTGAACCAAAAAATTTATGAACGTTCTATATTGGGATGTGATTTGCCCTTCAAAGTTCAATGATGTTTACAATTTAGTGTTGGTGCCGCGACATTTTAAAAGAGCATTGCCTCCTCTAATTTTTTTCATTTAACTTCTAGTTACTATTGTAATAATTCTTTGATAGAAAATGAGTGATGTGAAAAACTAAAGTCTTAAGCTTGATGTAATGGTGGCCTGGTATAGCTATATCCACGCCAGTGTCACATCAACATATTTTTTCACCACCCCAGGCTACTCTTACCTTAGTGGTTACCTACCTTCACCACCATTTAATAATTTTGATCATTAGGCTTGTGATTTTCAATCCTCTGGTCTACACCACATAACCAATGTAAAGGTGAAAGCACCACAAGTGAATGAGGTGCCTAAGTGTTCAAAAGAAAAAAGAATGAGGTGCGTAAGGCGGACCACGTGGGTTCAAGGCTTTTCCACTTAGTGGTTTGTATGCTCCACTACGACGGGTCTTAAAGTGTGTTTGGTTATGGAACTTTTTTTTTTTTCTATCTTCATCTTGTAGAAAAGGAAACGGTGTTCGATTTTTTGAAAAAGTGTTATAAATATTTCTAATGTGTTTAGAATTTTATTCTATTTCAAAAGTGTGCCACCGAAAATGTAAAAACGAATGTGAGCGTGTCTTTTTAGAGCTCAAGTTGAAATGGGAAAAGTAGACGTTTTTTTTTAGGAAAAAAGTTCCCAAAGAATATGCGACATTTTTTGTGACGAAACGAGTTTTCTAATATTTCCAGGTTTTTATGAAATCTTTCCTAAGAAAATGATATTCATCTCAATGGAAAGTAGCAAATGAGTTTTATTATCGATTGTGGTTACATACATAAGATTGCATTTCTAGTTACTCCGTATTATAGATACATAGCTTTGTAAACACCAACATAATCGTAACTAAATTTAATGAACCTGAAGCCTGTAATTCAGCTTTAGCCAACTAATCTTATCATCTAATGCTCATATGGACTTTGAACGTGAGGCGTCTGAACGAACAAACTGGAACGAATGTTGAAATCTTTGATAATCGTTTTCTTTACATGTTGAAAGCGTTTTCATCTTTCTTATATTCTTCGTTTGTCGTTGTTGGTAAACACGAAGATAAACCCGAATTTGGTGACATAGTTGTATGTTAGTTGACAATTTCCTCTTTTTATGTAACGTACGTCATAACTTGCTTTGCTTTAAGATGGGGCAGTAATTTGGTGGTCAAATTTTTCTTTCACGACAATGATCTCCAATCTCAAAAAGTTATATTAAGGAGACAAATTTAGCTAAATTTATATCTACCCAACATAATTTTGGTGTATTATGACGACTTGGTTTTGTGTGACAGGGTTTTATCAAATTCGAAGATCGCGATCGTAGCGGATCGTTTTTATTTTGCAAGATCGAGATCGAGGATCGGATCGCGATCTCTGATCCTACCAATTAGTCATATTTTGTAAACAATGATATCCAAGTCAGGCGTTTTACATTTCTACTCAACATCAAAGGTAAATTTATATAATATCCTCTTGAAAATGACAAAGTTCAAATTTCAAACACAAAAGTAATAGTAAAAACACAAAAAGTAAAGTTTCCATCGTTACATTAACGCTTTAGTGGAAATAATATTACATAATATAAGTCCTAAATTTCACCAACATACTAGCAATCTACATGATTTCAAGAAAACAAACGTTTCATAAGTGGAATTTCAAAACATACCATTTGATTAGTTTAATCACGATTAAGTAAATAAATTAAACTATTGAACACTTTTAAACTATAATCTATTTAGAAAAGTAAAAACTATGTATAAACTATAATCTATTTAGAAAATGAGACAATAATGGTTTACTTATTAGACATTAGTAAAACACATGTATTTTTTTTCAGCAAGTAGAGAGGAGGACTTAAAGATTAAAAAAAAAACTTCGGTCGGCGTGTATGCGATCTTTACGATCCTAGATGCTTACGATCCTACGATCTTACTTACGATCTATGGTCTCGTCACTACCTACGTCCCACCGCGATTTTTGGTGGTGGGCACGTAAGATCGTACGATCTTACGTGTAAACTCGCGATCTTGACAGCTATGGTTTTATCATTTGGATGTGAAATGAATATTTAAACGAAGGATGGATTTTACACCTTTCTTTATTTTCATTATTAATTTCATATATGTTTAAAGTACAATCATTGAACGCATAATATATAACTAGCAGAATGCTACATGTGTTACAATGTGGGCAACATCTGATTAAAATATTCAGCGAATTTTTTATATATCTATTTGACAATACAATAGATATCACGACGGCGATAATTTTAGTTTTGAATCTTGTTATGCAATAACAAAAATTTTCATATAAAAAGTAGATTATCCACGGGTGGTGGTGACAATAATGAGTTGGTAGTACGAATATTGTAAAGGTATGAGATAAAAGTAGTTGAAAATAAACCGCAGTAATAAGTTATGATTAAATAATAACACCATATCGATGGATGATACAAGTAAAAGATTACTTATAAAGATAAAGTAAAAATAAATATTTAATAAATCATGTGGGTTACTTTAAAGAGTATAATTATTAATATTCAAATATATACAGTATATAATATATATAATTAGCACTTAGCACTTTGCACCTTTGCATCATTTGCTTTGAAAAAATCGTCCGATTATTATAAAACAAAGTTTTTAGTTTTTACGGTAGGTTTTATTAAAAAAAATTCCAAAAGGCGCATATGTTGAAAAATTTGACCGAATAATGTTTGTTAAATTTGTCCCACATAGATGGATGATACAAGTAAAAGATTACTTATAAAGATAAAGTAAAAATAAATATTTAATAAATCATGTGGGTTACTTTAAAGAGTATAATTATTAATATTCAAATATATACAGTATATAATATATATAATTAGCACTTAGCACTTTGCACCTTTGCATCATTTGCTTTGAAAAAATCGTCCGATTATTATAAAACAAAGTTTTTAGTTTTTACGGTAGGTTTTATTAAAAAAAATTCCAAAAGGCGCATATGTTGATTCCGAGGCACTCTCTTGATTTAATAATATTTTTGAACATTGTATTTTGATATGCATTTTAAACTCTATTGATTTAACAATATCGTTTTGGACGACTTTATGAGCTAGCGAAGTTGGTGACTCGGTTCGGTTGCCAACGTTGGCCGGTCCGTTTTTAAACCAATATGTACCATGAGCTTGTTTACATATAAATTGCATAAAGATTTGTGTGTTTTATTAGTTTGTACAATATGTATAATAACATGTATTTTTCATATTAGGGGTGTTTTAAAAATAACATTTATTATGTATTTATTGTTATGGATGTTTTTTTCTTATATTAAATTACTTTGTATTTTTTTTATTATTTTTTTAAAAAACATGTTTAAAAAAAATGATTTAAAGTGTTGCAACAAATGCTATTATAGATGTACTTATTAAAATTTGCCATTATTAGCAAGTGTTGAATCTTAATTTTTTAAGCCTTCCTTTTTAGGAATGTCCCAAATGCTTTATAATATAGTATAGATATTTTCAAAGCATATTTGTGTAACAATGAACTTTTCAAATTTAAAGAAGGGAGATATGAAATTATCTCTTAAACTAACCAATCAAGCATAGCTAAATAATCCTTTCATATCATTGGCGAGTAGCATATGACCATAAGATTAAAGTTTTTTGGATGTTGTATCCAATGTTCTAATATCCTGTAAAATAGTAAATGTATTATGTTATTTTTCATGATTACATATGCAAAATTGCATGTCTATTTATACTTTGTAAACAAGCAATGTAATCGTAATCTAAATATCTTACTATCTTATAATGCATAAAGCTCTTTTTAGCATTAAATGCACTAAAATAGTTGAAACTTAAAAAGTGAGCAATGCAAACAATAAAACATCAAGTATAACTAATTCAAACACAATTAATACTTAAAACTTAAATTTAAACAATTTAGGTAGAAAAGCTAAAAGTGCAAATGCTAGATTCAATTTTTTCCCTTGCACATATGCTTTTTTGGGTCAATGACTTAAATAGATCAAAAGAATTTTTTTTCCATCACATAGACCATTTTCTCTATTTGGAAAAAATATTCCAAATATAGACTGCTCGATTACTCAACTCCAGTTTTATGTTTTGCTCGACTTTATTTTTTTTCACTCGACAGCAGTTTTATTTTTTGCTTGACTTCAGTTTCTGGAGAAAAAAAAAGTCGAGAAGTCTAAAGGCTAGATATCAAGTTTTTTTGTCTGTTTGGGTCATTAACTCTTCTTTATTAAATACACCTCCTTAATAAAAATTACAATTAAAAGAACTTATTTTACAAACAAAGCAATCTACTAGACAAAAAAAACAAACAAATAAAATAAGATAAAGTAAGCAAAACTCACCAAACATTTGATGTTATTTATAATCCTCAAATAAACAAATTAATCATCAAAGCTATTGTCAAAAAATGTACAAATAAACTAAATTATTGGTCAAAAAATTAAATATAGCAACAGCCGTAATGCGCAAAGACACTGACGTAGCGTTTGATATGTCGTTATAAAAGCTGTAATGGAAAAGATTATTACAATGTAATGAATAAATGTTGTTTGTTTACATTTATAGAATGTAATGATTCATTACAAGTAATGACCCATTACACCAAAACCGTTCCTTAAGGACCCCCTACTTTTTTTTCATTATATCTTGCAATGGAATCAAAATTACATAAAACTCCATCATTAATTAACCATATTAAATAAATTTTCTATCATTAATGGGTACCTTAGTCTTTTTATTATCGATTCCATTACGTATTATTATACAAACCAAACATGATTAATAATTATAATGAATCATTACATTATACTCTTCATTCCATTACATCGTTTATTCCATTCAGTTGACATTTCATTCCGTCTTACCAAACGATAGTTCATCTATATACTACTTATAATGGAGGGATGACCCTCTCTCCTATTTATGAGTTTAAGATTACCTAAATTTGATTTTAAGCACATACAAGTAACTAAACATAATATACAAGTATGTAAAGGACAAATCAAACTCAACAAACAATACTTCTTACATACAATTAATATATAATTTAAAATACCCCATCACCAATTGTTACAACTACCTAAGCATAAGGTACAAATACAATCCAAAACTTCCCTCTACTCCATGTTAATGTACTGAGATTTTAATTCAATACATATAATTAACACAAGATATGAAGCTACAGGTACAATCATCATAAACAAAATATTTTTACACTAAATACATCATAAACACAATCATGTACAAATTCTCCAGCCTCCTTTTATTACAGCCTTCTTTTATTCAACTCCAACTATAGTCAACAATATATCAAACCCATTCTCACAACAAATCAATATTGAAACATAAAAGGAAAATAAAACAAGATTTAAATTTTATTGGTGTTCATAACAAATCTTTGAAAATTTAAACACAAATCACATTATAGATCTGTAAGAAGTTTCAACTTCTATCATATGTCCAAAAATTAAAAGGAAGGAACCTAACAAATCTGTTATATCATTTCCTTATTTCTTTCAAAAGAACGTTTGTTATAAAGTTCGTGAAGCCATATGAACATTTTTTGTATTCAGATCATCACAAGAAAGAAAACACAAAGAAAGAAAACACAAAAAGAGAAAACACCTTAGACCTTGTATGTGCATATGAATCGGGTTTACGCATTAACAAGAGAAATCTTAGATTTTCTTGGTTGATGTTCTATTATATCAAGAACACAAGGGACAAATTTGTTATTTGGTGGCTGTGGGTGTGGCATATGTTTAGTGAGAGTGAAATTATGTTGCTTAGTTTTAGGGTTAGTATCTTTTAGATTAGCATATTTTAAGGACTAGGTTAATTGCTATTGGACTTGCACTTGGGTCGGGTATAAGACACTGGAATTGGGTTAAAAAAATAGACAACACGAAGACAATATTATCTTATGAGTTTCAGTTAAACATCACATGTAGGGTATTATTAGCCCACAACTTAGACATTTTAAGCTAATCAACTTATATACTATTCATTGTTGAATTAAGGACAAGTCGCTACATGCAATGTGAAAAACGTCATGTTCTTAGAAACAAGTTATTATTACGAAAAATATATAATCAAGTAATATTGTTTAGCAAAATTTTTGATTACAGGGTACCCGCCGCTACAACGCGCGGGTACCCTGCTAGTTATAATCAATATACCTACGGAGTATTTAATAAACCCTAAGCTCGCAATTGAGTTTGGTCCACCTCACATAATCTAATAGTACACGGCCCTAGTCTTTGGCCTTTTTACTAGAAATTTCCTATTAATATTGATCATTTGTGCCTTCTTTGTTGGGATTTTAGATCAAGTTAACCATTAACCTCTACGAGTACGCAGCGGATAAGGATCGAGTATTTGCAATTAGGTTAAACACGTAATTAATAAACAATTAATTAATATAACAATTAATTAATAAAAGGGATAAAAGAAAACCTAACCTTTCGTGGCTATTTGAACGCAAGTGTAACGGACAATAAAACCAATACGAAACTAAGCATCTAAAGTAGATGCCTCAATGAGTATCACACACAAACCCGATAATGTATACGTTCGATTAATAAGCTAGTCGAGAACGTAATAATACCCAATCAACCAATTTGACCACTTGAATAATTCGTGAACAAGAACCATCCTAGAACAAGTCTACCTCTTATCCAATTACATTTTGTCCGAGAATAGTATACAACCAAAGAAGCAAATTGCTTCTTGCGCGATATCGGATAACAAGTATCCGTGAAACACCTTTTTTGTCCAAGGAGTAGTACATGACCATAACCAAATACACCCTTTCTGTTTGTTGTTGTTGTGTCGACAAGGAAACAAGGAACAAGCACCAATCAGTTTATCACCTAAACACTTGAATTCAATACAAGTTTAGGAACAAAACCAAAGCCGAAACTCCAAACGACATAGGGAATATGTCGACAGAAGTTCACAGGAGATGGAGATCGGTTTAGGGTATAGTTTAGGTGAATTATGCGTATGAATGGCAGGAGGTGTGTTTTGTTTATATAATAAACCAACCCGACCCTTTGATTGGGTTGTGACTTGATCGACAAGTCTTCAAGCCCAAGCCAAACTTGTCTCCATTCATTCTTACCCGATCAGTGGATACCCAGGCCCAAGGCATATCCAATTCGACCCACCTTGCAACTCAAGCAAACCCATGGTTCGAGTTCATGATCTGGTCAAATAATTGGTATGTTTATTCAAGTATTAAAAACGTTCAACACGTATACTCGTGTTTATCGTGTGTGCCCCCATCAGCTGACACACCTTTAATCGTTTTGTCGTGTTTTCAACTTCCACAAACCAACAGCTCCCACTTGGGAGTTGGTGTGTCGAATGGCACACAAAACTAACGACGGAAACGCCTAACAAACGCTCTCACTCGCTTTTTAACTAAAGGTGTCTAAGAGAATAGTTTAAGTAAAGTTTCTCATTAGCATGGTCATTCAATGTCTTGCTCTAATCATCCTTTGTTATAGATACCGTTAACCCATGGATAATGGATCTTAAATCATTCCATATAGTTTAACCATTTAGAATCTCGTTATAGATTTTAATTCGGATATACCAAATGTAATCAAGAATCATCTTGCATTACCCTTTGGGTCCGCGAGCAGCTTATCGATTAAATCGGAGAGGCGCCATGGTATCTTTCCGCACATATCAAGTGGAGTAACAAATCCTTTATTGATTACAAGTGTTGTGGATGTTTACATCACATCAGAAATATAGCTTTTATAACTACCTTATTCAGATAGCGTTTTGCGTAGACTTACAAAAAATGATATTCACACATAACAGAACTTGCTTGCATCTCAAGTCTAAGGACGAAGATAACAAACCATTTTCAATATTTTACTTATGACAAGGATCCAAAAGTAAATTTTTAAAAGTTGGGGAATCCAATATGCATCTCTAGTGAATACATATGAGTTTGGCGGGAACAATCCAAATTCTCGTTAGAATATAACCAACACTCACATTTTCCTTACATAACAATATTCCCATATTGTTAACCGACAATGGACATATTTAGAATAATAAAATTATTCAAGGATTAAACATGCAAATATAAGATAACAATTATTATATGAATGAATAATAAATACCAAGTATCTTTATTCATCATAAAGTAATAATTGTCTTTCAATCCCAATTATCCAAATACTAAAACTGATATGCATGAAACTCATTTAGTAAGTTGAAGCCTAATGTTTCCAACATTCTCAACCTTTCCTTTACAAGAAAAACTAAATAGTTATCTGAGTAAACTTTCCTAATACTTGTTTCAAATTTTACATATAGTAAGTGATTTGAAATATAAGATGAGTGTCTTATCTCATATGCTCATACTATTGCAAGAGTTATAGGATGGAGATGTCGTCTTACTTTGCATGAGGTATTAAAAATCAACGACATACTGACAGTCATCTTTACAATTTCTAAAAGTGTAAAGTATCCTCATTCATTAATGTGTAATGCAACAATGCTCTATCTTGAGCACAACTAGTTAGCAGATTTATCATAAATGATAAAATCCTACTACAACTAGTATAAATAATCATCTAGCATCATTTGTACTTATACAATATTATGCTTTATAATTCGTAAACATTTATGTAAACAATAATCTAAACACTCTCAATTAGATATTGTTGTTGTCAGCTCATTTTGTTCTTGTACAAAAGCAACAACTAGTCTTATACACAATATAATATATACATGATAAACCCTTAGTTTAAAAACACAAGGTTTCCATCCATGTAAATTATTCCAAGTGAAATATACCATTTTAAGACTTGCTCAAATGATATATTGCATTTGTGTCAGGCTTAATTATCCGCATTTGTTTATTCAACATAAACATTTATTCCAAGGTTGTTTGTTTTATTCCCTAAATTCTATGTGAAGTTTCATTCCAAGCTTAAGGATCAATATCTAGCTTTAAATGGAATGATATCATCAACATATAAATTTTAAGGAAAAACACATTGCTCCAACTCAATGTCAGATGTACTCAGGAGTTATCTTAATTTAATCAGGCTCATATTGTAATTAAATTCAAGATCTCAGCTCTTAGATGCACGATACAATCCAAACTTGGGTTGCTTAAATTTGTATATTACATAAAGATTATGTAGATTCATAACCCTTTTGATTACATACCGTCCTCGCAAAAGGTAATCATAAAGGAAGAGTTATAAAATCTTAATTTTCATATTCCACATACAAATCACATGTATGACAATTAAATATCTTTATATAATTAATGCATGTATTATATAAGAAAATTTAATCACAGTCAATTGCATAAGTATGATTAAAAGAAACTCACTTATTAAATGCAAACATTAATATGTATACAATTTTGTCCTTGTGAGTCTTTCTTCAAAAGAAACTCATTCCAACCTCATAGGTTAACAGTTAGGTAGAAATCACAATCAAGCTCAAAACTCGATTTGACTTTTAAGGACTGCATCTTATCATTCATAGTTCTAAAACATTTATCGGATTCAAGATGTGATAATATATTTTAGTAGTTAGCTGATTTACAAGAATCTTCTAACTTATATCCCTCAACATTGATATAAAAATATCACTCATGTGATGAGGTATCCTTTCGGATTTATGAATGAGAGTAATCATTATACTTCGGTCAACATTTTCATGTTTAACCTTAATATGACATTAATAAGTGAATTTTAGAAGGTTAAGTATTTTGTTCTCAAAAAAACTTTGAGATTTGTATATACTCCCACTTACTTTTGTAAGTAGAGACAATTCTCTAAATACTAAGTATTTAAGCAACAATAAATTGTTCTTTATTGAGAAACCACAAAATACATTTTAAGTTCTCATCTCAAGATTTGTTAATAAAATGCTTTATAAGATTTTAACAAATTCAGAACTTAAATCAAGACATAATGGAATTCCTTCCAACAACTCAAATTAGGGTTTATAGAAAAACTTTAATTTAGTATCACTCTTTAACCAAAAATTCTAACAACAGTTTTGTGTTTCGTCAAGCTAGGAAGAACACCAAAACTACAATCTTCAAGCTAGGAAGTGTAGAAAATCAAAAATCCAAAAGGGTTTATGATTCAATTGGTTTGAGTGGTAAAACCTCAAATCCCTAATAAATTAGGGTTTTCAGTTATTGGTTGTCTTGAATACCTTATAGGTTTGAACTATATTGAGTGTATCCATGACACACGCAATTTCTAACCTTGATATGTTTTTGGAGGTAGAGCAATTAAAACTATCATGAACCAAACAATATGAATAAGGTTTGATCTAACACATTAGACATACCATGATGAAGTGGTATCCTATGAGTTATTAGAATTGTGAAACTATATCAAAATTCTATAGATAACTTAATTCTCTTTGGACCAAATACTTGTCAATTGGGTCGAGCCAAATTGCATATAAAGTATTTACGAACCAAGTGCATGCAATAATGTATATTCATTGAACAATACAAGAACCTTATGTTCACGTGTTCACAAGAAGGCAAAACTGTTCATGGAATATATGTTCATGTGTTAACAAGAAAACAGAACATTTCAATAATATATTATAAGTCTTTGAATAATTCAAAGGCCTTATGTTTATGTGTTAACTAGATGACATAACACTTTTACTATATATACTTTATGTTATAAGTCATTGATTAATTCAAGGACTTTATAAATATGTCTTAACGTGTAAGCATAATTATACTAACAAAAGTAATCATGAACATAAACTATTGAGTTCTATAGTAATTTCAAGTTAATTTTATACTTCAGAATTATGATCATTATCATAAAAGCATAATTATGTTGACTAGAACATGTAGTCTAATGTTGAAGTATCTATACACAATATCATGACATTTGAATGTAGTAGGGCAACAATCATCTAGCGTATTCAAGACCTAGTAGAATCATTATTAGAATGTACAACATCATATTGTTGTTCCTTGCACACACTTTGAGATTTCTCCCACTTGTGTAAGGTACAACAACATATTATGAAAACAAACAACACGTGATTGATTGTTCAAACAATATGATAATGTCATAGATATCATAAGTAGTTTTAGAACTATAACCTTTAATAAGAAATTGTGGATTATTATTATATAGATAACACTTCAGGAAGTGACAGCAGGAAGACAACGTGTTATCTTATAAAATAAAATGCAATTTTCCTTTAAGCAATAGTTGTTCATATTAGGAAAGTAATGGATTATTTCAAAACTAGTTTGAACTGATATGAGTGACTAACAGGAAATAAATCCCGTAGCTCCCACTGAAATTGACAACGTCACATGAATGATATTTCAGAATACAATGCAATGCTCCCACTAGATTTGTCAATATTACAAGTGTTACATTTCCATAAAAAGCATATAGCAGTTTTATATACTTTCCTATTCTCTTCAAATGCCTACGAGTAGCATGTACTTAGGTATTGAACAGTGTATATGAAGTTCTACTTATGTAGTCAATGGACTAGCCATTCGTTTATTCAATTAACTTGAATCTTTAGCATGCAATTCCTCCTTTATCGATCCCATAGCCCCAAGGTTAATTAGCACTTTAGGAATAATAAGAGTCAAAGAAGATTACCTATCAAATATGCTAGTAATTCCTTTACTCTTTGCGGTTTAAACTCATACATGCGTGACAAGTCAGAGGATGTTATTTATTTTGGTAGCTCTAAACACAATGTTTCCAGTTACACAAAATATTCTATCTTTAATTAACTCTAGACCACAAAAGGATAATGAAAGATCATAAATGAGTTTATCTTTTTGTAATCCTATCTTAGTTTGTCAACTAAGGAGAAAAGATAGGTATAAGTCTTACTCTTCTTACTAGGAAAAGAGACTAAGTTTGTCTTTCGAAGAAAAACAACTTTGTTTACGAATTATGTGGCAATAACACAATTAATCAGAACATAAAAAGTTCAATTCTAGTATTTTCGATAATTACATTCTTAAAAGAATTAACTACCTAATTAATTACTAATAAGACTAAAATCCATCTTGCAACCCCACTTAATTACCATAGGTCTGACCAAAGGCATAAAAAAATAGGACAAGAGGTAAGCGACGAGCGTTAATTGCATAATGCAACTCTTAGATTTATGAGACTGATTAAGACTTTAGTAGACAAGTAATAATGTCATGAGCATGTTTAGTTCTCATCTTATGCTTCGGGTTCAAGGTCTGACCAAGCTAACTCGAGATAAGTCGACCAAGTATGAATGTGTAAAAATAACCATAGGCCTGACCAGTGAGAAATAATTGCCATGGGCTGGAAAGGCCGTTAGGTCTGACCAGAGAAGTCAATCCAAATGCACTTGTTCATAGTTGGATGACATAGACTTAAAATTAACAAATAGGTATGCACATATAAATGTGGTAAAAGTCGTGTACAAATAAGCATGCAAAACAACTTTGTAACACTAATTTTAAAAACTTTTGGTAATA
The DNA here is from genome assembly GCA_910596185.1 of Chrysanthemum makinoi. Classification (NCBI taxonomy): domain Eukaryota; kingdom Viridiplantae; phylum Streptophyta; class Magnoliopsida; order Asterales; family Asteraceae; genus Chrysanthemum; species Chrysanthemum makinoi. The sequence continues at coordinate 60,804,887 of OU343216.1, read as the reverse complement.
ACTGACATGAGTGATCATCATGGTTCACGGTAGCTCCAATCGAGCGCAGGGAGGGGAGGACGGTGTGACCAATAACCTAGACATCCTTCGGTCGGTATGCACCTCTTTGAACCCCTTTTGAGTTTGTTCTAGTGGGTGAGCCGTACATCCCAAGTGTCCATAGCGTCTAGTTTTAAATTCTTGAAAACGTGTTTCATATATTAGGTCACTTTATTTAACAAAAACGATTTTCCACGAAGCAAACAGCAGGTCACAATAAGCATGATATTTAGGCGTGTAAATAAAGACCCATATTAATGTTATGGTTACGATATGTATTATTCCATATTGCATACAATTAGGTGTCAAAGCAAGTAACAATAATGCATATAATGGAATCACAAACATATAAACATAAACATCAATATATAACCACATATTGTTCCGAGTTCTCTTGCGAGTCTTCTCAATAACGGAGAACCATAAGACCGTCACTAGGATACAATACCTAGATCGCCCCATACATCGCAAAAGCAATTGAGTGGGTCTTTTGGCCAAAAAACACATAAAACATGGAAATCTCAATTAACAAGTAATAACGCAATTTTATGTATTTAATAACCAATATGTAATTCTAATTATCATAATAATTCTAATTAATAATTAATTAATTCTAATTAACATTTAATTCTAATTAGCAAGTAATTATAATTAGGAAAAATTGGTCAAATATACCGCGCACCCTGGTGCATATCACTTTATGGACCACGCTTTTTTGCCTTACGGAAATGGACATGTTGCCCAGCGACTTTCTTGTAGCCAACCATATGGTGCCAAGTGTTCGACAAAGGTACACCAAAAGTACATATTTTGAACGTATTTGTCATGTATTGTTTTTTGGGCAACCAAAATGTATTTTCGGGCAACTATATATTATTGGGCAACTTGTATTTATACACGAGGATAATATGGTCAATTTACAATGGCTGCATTATAAAAGTAATACTAATAAGTCAGACACGTACTCACACACATCACTGCGCGCACACACCACAATCAAACATCTTCTACTGCAATTTAACAGCTTCTACAATTAAACATCTTCTTTTAGATCACGCGCACACATTCACAAACCACATCTTATTACACGTAACCCTCTAACCCCTAATTAATTTTGTATAATTACGTATGACAAAATTAAAGTGTACAATTGTAAAAAGCGAGTTCGTTTCACATTGAAGTTCTTGATATTAAAACACTTGCAAAAAAGAAAAAGGATTTGAGTTAGGTAAACATTTGGTCCATGGTTGGATATAAAGTCGTTGAGAGGATGACTTCGATGCATTATGTTTTGCAACACTAGGTATATGTTTCTAACATCTCCTCTGATTCCCCTCCTTAACATTCCAAATAGGGGAGCATTCGTTAAGTTTTGGTCGGAAATAATTTTGTCGATAACAGGTTTCGATTTGGCAAAGTTTCAAAGCGAAAAAAACGATCTAGCGCTTCTCGTGATCGTGTATTTCCTGAAAAAAATAGTAATGGTGTAACAAATGTACATGCCATTGATCTTTTGGAACTTGTTAATGATTCAAAAAGGATGGAAAAAGGTGGTTATCGCTTTCGGTGAGGATACCGTTAGGGTGTGTCTGCATTGGTAGCCAGAAGCTGGTGTTTATGGGAAAAGAAGACTTGAATTGCATCCATAATCACTTATTGTCCTTGGTTGATGATTTGAGGCCGGAATGTATTTCCTTGGGGTGAATATATGTGGCATAAATTTTATCAAAGGATTGTCAATATTGTTCATATTCACATAAAACATCATCTCTTTAAATTGAAAAAAAAAACCCAAAGTTGAACCCATACAATATATACGGGTTCGGCAGGCTTTCAAGGTTTGAATTCTCTGTAGTTTGTACTAATGTATGCATGTCTTTGTTTGATAACACGTTTGTTTTAGAAAACAGGTTATTAAAAGCTTTTGATTCTATTTTGTTCAATCGAAAATTACCTATAAATAATGATGTTTTAATTGTTATGCAATGCTTGTCTTTGCTGTGTATACACGTAATATAAATGTTACCCGTAATTTAGATTACAGCAATGTTATAACACTTTTTAGTTTACGATTTTTTTGTAATTGTCATCATAAACGTATTTTTCATAATAAACAGTTACATTTATCTTGTTAAAACTTTAAACAAATTAAAAAAATGATAACTGCATAGCTAGACATTTTTACGATGACGGGTGTGCCTATTACAGATTTGGATTTTGGAGAGTTTTCCTAGAAGCTCACTTTGGTGGGACAAAGACAACAAGGTGATTCCACGTGCTCTTGCTTGGTCAGAACTTGCAAAGTTTGAATGCGCAGGCTGTAATCTCTTTGGACCGAGTAGGCATCACACGCCTTATGATGCAGACTATACTAACTTGTACCTAAATTTGTTCACAATATCAGTAATTGTAACTCTTTTTTGTTCTTAGGACTCAAGTCCCATTGTTGAAATTTCGCAACACAAGTTTAAATGAACCAACCGTGGTGTATTCTGATGCCCAATATATAGATGGTTTGTCTGTGCTGCAACGAGGCGGTTAGTGAAAGACCGCACACCACGTAATCAATTCGTGGACACTTTCAATTTACATACTGTCATGGAAAGTCAACTGCTGAGGTTACAAAACGCATTGCAACTCAACAATATTCTTTAAATGGTGCACAAATGGGTACCACTCTTTCAACAGTAATTCGTGAGTTAGTGGATTTGGATCAAAAACTTTTGATGAGAGAAAATGGAATTCATTCGGTTGAAACACACGGTCAGTACTTGATGTGTTCTGGATGTCAAAAGCGAGTTTCAAAAGTACGACTTCGGTCTTAAAAATGATGCGGCTTCGTTCTGAAAAATCTAAAAGTTGTGCCAATACAAATGACTCGACGTTAATCTCGATGTTCGAGGTTTGTATTTACTTTTAAGGTTGCCTCCAATGTTATACCAAACCCAAATATTCGTTTGTGTGTACATTTATATCAAACCTTGGGCTCACAGGCACGTCGTGTCATACTCTAGGCCCTAACGGGGATAAGGTCGTCGATGCGGAAGGTGCAACGGACATTGACAATGATGATTGCCTTAAAGAAAAGCAACCATGTAACCTTGGGATTCTTGTACAAGCTTTTGCCATGACCCAAACATGTCCTACTATGGAATATGGAGGTGATCGTACTACTCAACTTCAACCACTTGCACCAAACGATGAAAAAAACACACACGGTGACCCCATTATTGTATGTTATCTTTCATTTAGACTTTACATATCAAGTATAACATATGTCCATACTTATGTATAAATAATTAAAATTCATCGTGGAACGGATTGTGGTATCGATTGGTCGTCGTACATAAATGACGATAAACTTTCGATGTGATAATTCTGTAGATGCAATGGATTGTGATAATCAACGCCAAGATGTGGTTCAGAAACAATTGCGTGGGAAACCTGAACCCGTTAAGAATATTGTTGGTGTCGCGAAGAAGAAACCAACCAACAAAGCTTTTGAGGTATCTACATTAACAACGCCGACAAATAAAAGTTTTTAATGTGTTGTTTTTAACATACTATATTTTGAAATCGCAGTTCAAAGACAATAACCTGTCAAATGTAAATGTGGTTGCCGAAAATGACACGCCTATGTTGGGACGTGTTTCCTTCAGAGATAATTTCAACAAAGGCCTCGATAAAACATTGTTTGTTCCGTCTTTAGATTTAATGGATTTTGATGAGCAAGAATTGAATGTGGTTGAGGAAAACTCATTTGTTGGCCTCCGTGCCGATAACAATGATGTGCATTTGCTGTACCCAAGAAACACCAACAAAGAAAGACCTCGAAGCCCCTAAATCTCAGGTTAAATCCAACAAATTGTCATTTGTAAATGTGGTAGGTCCTAATGACAAACCTCCATTGGAAGAACTTTTCTCTCATAATAATACAAAGAAAAGAAAGAGAGTCAAATTGAACGACAACCTCAGTAAAAACAAACATTGTAAAACATTATAAAGAGATGGCCTGTCCAGCTCGCTCCTAAAGGCCTATCAAAAACATCGAGCTACTCCTTGCCGCCTTACAAGATCGCAAGGTGTCATTACGAGGCTTTTATCCCGGTTGCGGTTCGATGTAAAGCACCATATTAAATTCTAGCGGAAATAATATTTTATCTTTGTGCCTTATTTTCAACTGTGTTTTCGGAAAATTCAGGAAACCCAAAAGCGTCGCGTTAGTCACTTGTATTCGCCCGAGAATGAACCGATTTGTAGAGGTATCTCTTGTTTGTTAATCCATTAACATCATTATCATATGGTTAATGTTATTCAATATATATATATATATATATATATATATATTTATTTTTTTTAAGGAACTTTTACAACACCAAATGCAACAAGGAGAAGGTTCGCGTGCTGATTACCTTAACACCTATTTCAAGCTTAAAATTACTTTATACGCCCCTTGGGGCTCGTGCCGTTGTTGTTTCAGGGAGTTTTTGGGTAGCCTTGGCATGTGTTGAGAATTGCACCCACGGGTGGCTTACTGACTTAGTGAGTAAACCTAATTTTTATCTTGTCTCCTACACATGTTTATTATTTTGTTTTGTTAAATTGGAACCAAATGTTAACAGTTTTGATTTTCTTTATATATTCGCTGACACTTGGATGTATGGCTTGATTTGATGTGGTTGTTTAGACCCATTGCGTCAGATTGGGCTTTGGCGAGGTGTAATTTACTCGATGTCGAATCCTAGATGGCGAACTACCTACAACTTATTCAGATGGCACAACATACC
>OU343216.1:60772306-60799209 GCA_910596185.1 Chrysanthemum makinoi | reverse complement strand
ACCTCGAATGTAGCGCCAAAATCCGTTTGGCCAGCGGGGAGAAATGAAGACTCTGCGGATCATGCATATGAAGGCCTGCACTATTTGAAACAGCATAAGATATATCGGGAAGTGAATGTAAAGAATCTTGAAAGTGATCTGCAAGGCTTTCAGATATAAAAGGTGGGATGGGATATCAAAGCTGTCCATACGGTCCACGGAATTACAATCACCGTGTGGGCATGCTCGAGAATCTCAGCGAGCATACTTGTTGAGACAAAAACATACCGAAGTGTCATGTGAGGATATGCCAAAAATAATTTAGTGATCCTAAATCGTCATAGAGAACTCCTTATGAGAGTTGCAATAATCTGCGAAATGAGAAATCATCGGAAGAAGCAGTCAGTACAATATCATCAACATATAATAAAAGATAAGTAGTGTCAGTCCCCTGATGATAAATAAACAAGGAGGTGTCACAGCGATTATGTGTAAATCCAATCCCAAGAACATATGTTGCAAAACGTTGAAACCAAGCCCGATGAGCTTGTTTCAACCCATAGAGAGATCGGCGTAACAAACATACATAATTCGGGTGCTCAGTATCACGAAAACCAGTGGTCGGTGCATGTAAACTCGAGATAAATCCCCATGCAGAAATGCATTCTTAACATCGGTGGTGAACCGCCAATGTCTAGAAGCTTAACAGCGAGGACGGTGCGGATAGTGCTCGGTTAACAACGGTCTAAAGGTCCATCAACATCAACCCCTATATCACGAGTGCTACCATTCGCGACAAAGCGAGCCTTGTAACGACCGAGAAGTGCCGTCGCCAAGTACTTGTATGGCGAAATAACCACATACAGACAAACAATATTGGTGGTAGAGGGCGGTACAAGAATCTAAGTTTTGTTTTTAATAAGAGCATTAAATTCATCATACATAGCATTTAACCAATTAAGATCATGAAAAGCAGTGGTATAAGAACAGGGTAAAGGGGAAACGGTAGACACATGACAAGCATAACGGGGATTGGGACGGGTAGTCCCGACACGAGAACGTGTAACCATGGGATGAACTGAGGTTGCAGTTGGGGTAGGGGTAGGAACAGGTTGGGGGTCTTGGGAAACGGAAACAGGGGCTGTTAGGTGCGGAGGAGAGGTGGGTGGTGATGGTAAGGGAGGGACGTCAGGGGATGCCATAATGGGAGAAGTTGGAGGGTCTTGGGTCAGAGAAATGGAGGAAGTAGGTGGGGTCGGTGATGCAGGATCAGGTGGGGTTGGCTGAGTTGGTGGGGTTGGTGTGAGTTTTATAATGTTGGAAATGAGGTTAGGGGAGTCATCTAGGAAGTCGTAGGAAGGTTTGGCAGTGGGTGTGTTGGTGCCAAAGGGAAAAACGGTTTCGTCAAAGGTGACATGGCGAGATATAATGATTTTGTTTGTGTTGAGGTCTAAGCAACGATAGCCACGATGATTGGTAGCATGTCCCAAAAATATGGATGGTGTGGCTCGTGGTCCAAGTTTGTGGTTGGTATCTATATGAGGGTAACACAGACACCCAAATACACGTAAAATACGGTAATCAGGTGAGGTGCCAAACATGCGTGTGAGGGGAATGTCATTATCAACGGCACAGGAGGGTAGGATATTTAAGAGGTAAACAGCCATGTTGAGGGCTTCGACCCAGTAGTTTAGGGGTAGATGGGCTTGAAAAAGTAAGGTGCGTATAAGGTTGTTAATGGTGCGAATCATGCGTTCAGACTTACCATTTTGTTGGGAGGTGCGGGGACAGGAGAAACGGAAGTGGATCCCATTGTCGTTAAATAATGTATGAAAGTCATGGTTATCAAATTCACCACCATTGTCACACTGAAAAGACTTTATGTCACGGTTGAATTGGGTTTTGACAAAGTTGCGAAATAATGTAAATTTAGACAAAACATCAGATTTATGAACTAACGGATAAACCCATACAAATTGAGTATAATGATCCAAAAGGAGAACATAATATTTAAAACCAGATAAGCTCGGTATTGGTGAAGTCCACAAATCCGAGTGAATGATATCAAAACAAGTGTTAACTAAAGTAGAAGAACTGACAAATGGAAGTCGCACGTGTTTGCCAAGCTGACAAGCATGACAAAGAATGGGAGATTTCTCTTTATTACAAGAAATGGAATTATTAGAAATAACACTATGCAACACTTCACTTCCTGGATGTCCAAGACGTTGATGCCACGTATATTGACTCGTGAGGTAGGCTTGTGGTATAGGAGATGGCTGGTAAACAGGGTAGAGGATGCTTCGGACCTTTTTAAGGTCTGGAAAAGGATCTCGATGTGCGATTATGGTGGCCACATTATCATACCTCGCGGGCAATCCTTCTAAGGCAAAGGTGACTACATCATCATTGTCTAAAGTAGAACCCAGGCTATTCAAAACAGTGGCAATAGACTCGATTTTATGAAAATAAGCATCAATTCCCATGTCACCAAGCTTTAAAGACCGTAGTTCCGCTTTCAAGGCGATTGAGCGGGTGCGTTTGTTGTCAGAAAATATGGTGGCCAAGGTGTCCCATGCATCTTTAGCCAACTTTGGGTTTTCGACAACCAAACGTTTTTGGAGTGTTTTAGAAACTGTAACAAAAATCCAGGAAAGGAGGATAGATTCGACCTTCAACCACTCGTCATCATGGGGTGGTGAAGTACTTGTAGAGGCATCCGAAACAGACTTGGTTTCGATGTGATCCAGTAGCATATTGCCACGACAAAAGTGAGTAAAAAAATAAACCCACGATGAGTAATTCATCTCATCCATGTCCAATTTAACGGGTATTATGTTATTAAGATTTGTTATTGCCATTAATTTATCGGAAAGAAGGATAGTTGGTGGTGGAGGGGGAGCGGTTACAGTCATTGGGAAGGACGTAGGAGATGATAGGGGAGATTAGAGGAGGATTGGAGATGGTGATGGGAAGCAGTAGACGACCAGGGAGGAAGAAGATGTGGAGGGTAGAGGAGGCAGTAGAAGCAGCGGATTAGGGATTAGGGAGAATTAGGGTTTTGCTCTGAAACCATGTAAGTGTGTTTGTGTTTCATCGATTCGACAATCCCAAAACCGGGTATACAAATAGGAGCCAAACCCTACAAAGACATGGGCTTGGTAAAAATACATGGGCCTACTACAAATACCAAATACATACTACTACCCGGTTTTGGGATTGTCGAATCAATGAAACACAAACACACTTACAACAGGAACCGAAAGAAACTGTAATAGATATTCAAAACCAAACCGTTTGAAAAATCAGCAAAATCATAAAGGAAAACACCCCTACAAGATGATTATATGTATTGTTGATGTTTGTTTTGTCAAACGGGTTGGTAATGAACTAATGATACATGTATGCGATTGTGGAAATTGAATTGCGGATTTGTACATTACCCATTCTCATGAATGCAAATTTATTATGCGTTTTAGTAAGCATAACCTATTTGTGGATCTTAACGGTCGGGGAATATGGTTGTGATTACAAATCGTATTTGGATTTTAGGCTCAGCAGTTTGTCATTAATATTAAAGTTTAATAAAAAAAAGTAGGAACGGAAGTTACGTGAACAAGAATTACAGTGAAAAATAGGTGGATATATTGCAAGGGTATTAATGTAAATTACTTTCATCTTCCGTGGATTTATAAAATTTGATCGTGAATTTATCATCTCCCTTTTAATATAGGTCAAACTTATTTTATTTTTATATTTTTGTTTTTGCAGTTTCAAATATCAATTATAAGGAAGACAAGAAGATCGACTCTTGATTGCGAATGTTGATTTTAATGCCCATGTGTTGTGACTCGCACCTCATAGAGAATATGGGGACCAACGGGTGAAAGTGTGTAGTCGAAGTGATTATGGAACTGTACCAAATGATGTCACATTAATGGTGGCATTATTGGTGATTGTTCGGGTTAAGAAAGATGTCATATTTACGATGCATGGATTCTTTGTGCTTTGCGGCAACGCACGGGTGAAAATTTTTGTTAGTGCTAGCACTTGAAACATAATTATAAAAGACAACTATTAAAGTAAAGATTAGTATAATCAAGTATTTATATACTCTGTATTTCTTGTGACTTGACTTGAGTTGACTAAACCAAACTTTTTGAAACATAATAATTATACTATATATTTAAAAGGTAGAATTGCTGCCTCGAATGAACAGTATGTCGGTTTGTGGTTTGACGGTTGAGATGTACAAGATGAATGGCATCAACGGTTGATATTAAGAATTTTACTATTCATTCCAACTGTAGCATGAACAGTGCACTCTATTCCTATTAGTACACTGTATTGCTATTAGCAAACACATACATTGAATGAATGAACATATAGTAAAGTGTGTCGGCTACAACAATATATAAGATACACAAACAAACAAAAAAACACTTTTTACAAGACCTTATCATCATCTAGAAGGTCCTTCTTCTTCTTCCACCAGATTCTTCACAAGCAAATTGTTTCTTCTCATAAGATCTACTGTTACTAAGTCACAAAGGAAGACAAAAAATTGTTGGTTTACACAGGTTATTTTCAACAAGCCAGTTCAGTTATCACACGTGCATGTATATGTATACATTAATTTTGAGCTAATTAATAATCTCATTTAATCTTGGTTTCCATGCAGGATATAAAGTTCAGCAAGCACAGGTATCTTAAGATTCAACACTAACATTTTTTCATCAATAGGTGTAGATAACAACTGTGCAGTTTCTGTTTCTTTGTTGTTTATTTTTGAAACAAGATTTACTAATATATTAAGTGTGGCTCTTATATCCATGAACAATATTACCTTGAATTCTATGATGCTTAGATATCTATTACTACTATACGATTATGCCCCATGCTTTATAACATTTTATAACATGAATAAGAAACGTTTAGGCATATATACCTCTGAACAATGTAAAGATTATATTGCTAACCTCAATAAGAATCGAAAAGCGTGTTCACTTTCCAATTACCATAATATAAAACGCCAAAGAAGTCGGTCCAGAATACATCTGCACGACAACCCTTCAGCAAACATACATTTATCACAAAGTAATGTTGACAACCATTCATGTGGAACTGGAAATGAATGTTACAACGGACATCGCGATTAGTCTGCACAAAAATTGACAATAGACAAGGTGATTATTGCTTTCATGATATATGTATTTTTTTTTTACTTTTTTTTTATACAAATACATATCACTCTTATTGACTTATGCTTTTTAACTGAATACAGATATTCATGCACCTTATGTAACTGGGGAAAGTGGACAAGTATATGGTGATACATCTACTCATCTAGCACCAGCAACTGTAAATAAAGTAACAGTTAACACAAAGAATATTCAAGAAAAAGGTTACTGAACGAAGATGACCACCAACTTTATCAATTTGTATCTTTAGAGCGGCAGTCACGGGAAGACAAAAAACTTAATCAGTTCAACAGCATAAAAGACAGAACTACGAGCTTCGCAATCAGCGCGTTTACATAACAGGCGCATAGGTGAAAAGAGCCATATTTGCCTGTATGGTATGTATAATAAATATATAATCGATGTAAAAAACTTTAATCAGTACAAAAGCGCGCACGGGCAACTTTATCAGACAACACACGACAGCAATACGTTTACATGACACCACTATAAAGGTAAGAAAAATAATAAGCTACAAAAGCAAAATTCCATTTCTACTATATTTATATATTTTATACTTATAGTTTATATTACCTGTTTTAAATGCCACAGGTGAAAATGAGGTGTGCGAGATAAAGATTTGACTTATAGTCAATCCACCAACCATTTACATGAAAAGGCCCAAAAACAAAGAAAAATGACGAATAGCATCGAATGTGAAAAAAATCCAAGAAACAAAGATCCATGTGAATATCAACAAATGGAAAGCCAAAATATTCAAGACACAAATAATAATTTCACGTACTCAATGCAGCAAGCTGTCCAAATGAAAAAGCCGAAAGAGAAGAAAAGCGAAAATACCAAAGATACAAATGATGCCATGTCCAATAGCTCAACACCATCATGTACTAAAGGTATTAAAAAAATCTCTACATAAGAATAATAATAGCCTTTATCGATATATATACTTATGATTATATAATCATGGTGTATAATATTATTTATCCACTGCAATTCCAGGTGCATCAGAATTTTATATAGACTTGGGTGATTGCCAATATGCATGCAAGTATTGCAATGCAGCTTTACAGTATGGAGAGAGGTTGAAAGCAAATTCATTTACAACATTAAGATATACGAAATGTTGTGGAGGAGGACAATTTCAACTTGAAAAAGAAATTGATCCACCAGAATATTTAAAAGAATTGTTCAAAGATAAACATTTTCTAGCCAACATTATATATATAAGATGTTTAGTATGACATCGTTTGGGGCACAAATTGATGAATCAATCAACGATGGAAAGGGTCCATCGCATTGTTCAAAATATCGGGCAAATACACCATTGGATAGATGTACTTGTGTCCTCCCGATAATGAAGATCCAAAATTTATGCAACTTTATATATATGATCTTGAAAATGAAGTTAGTAACAGAATGAAGCCTTTTGGAGGAGCAGAACGAAGTGGACTATCTCCTGAGATAGTCCAACGACTTATTCAAATATTAGATGAACACAATGAGTTGGTTCGAGTCTTTAGAACAGCTAGAGATAAATTTGTAGAAAAGAGTGTACCTGAATTCAAGATTCAACTGTATAATGTATTAGGAAGCGAGTGAATATCAACTTAGTCTTTGGAACCTCTTGGAGCAATAGTATTTCAACCTGATGCAAATAGTCGAACAGTTATGACATAATCATAGAATATAAAAGCAACTACCCTAAAAGAATCAATAAACTTCATAGATTAGTATATGAGTCTGCAATTCCCTCTTCTTTTTGTGTATGGGCGGTTCAATACAAAGATGCCATTTAATGGTGTGAATGGAAGTACAAAGAAGAAAATGATTTCTATGAATATGTACTATAAGTACCAATTGCATAGAAGCTTTGATGAATATGGTCTTCTTTTTAGAGAGGAAGATTATTTCAAAATCGTTGTCAATGTCTTTATCTTGAACAATCACGTCTTGATTTCATTAGATCAAAAGGGAATAACACGAGAACGATTGTATTCTAAAATGATGCAATAACAAGGGGATCACTTTGGAGCTGATATAGTCAAAAAATAATTCTTCCTTCAAGCGGGAGGACCGAGATATATGCGGCCATTATCTTGATGCACTTGCTATATGTCGAGTTACGAGGAATCCGCAATACTTCAATCACTTTACATGTAATGCCAAACGGCGAAATAAGCGTCATATGAAAAGGTATCCGAGCTTAATCATGCAGAATAGAGCGATGTTGTAGATCGTGTTTTGAACAAAAGGTCGAAGATTTTTTGTAGCTCAAGAACAACAGATATTTGGCAGATGTACTGCAGGTATGCAACTGTTTACTTGCATTATGATACTAATACGTTTTTATGTCATTAGGTGAAACATAATATATTGAATTATGTTTTTTTTCCATATACAGTTCTCTACACAATAGAATTTCAAAAACGTGGACTTCCACATTGTCACACACTCTTATGGCTAGATAAGGAAGACAAAATCAAGAATCCCGAAGACGTTGACAAATTCATTTGTGCAGAACTACCTGATGATAGATCAGATCCAGAGGGCTATAAAATTGTTGCTGATATGATGATGCATGGTCCATGTGGAAATGCAAAACCAACAGCTGCATGTATGCAAGAAGGAGTGTGCACAAAGATTACCCAAAAGATATAATGAAAAGACTTTAGCCGATGACAAGCGGGCACACTTTTCCCGAAGGAAGAACAACGTCTTATGTGGCAAGAGGTGAAGTGAAGTTAGACAACAATTATGTGGTTCCATATAACCGTTCACTTTGTCTCATGTTCCAAGCACATATTAATGTTGAATATTGTGGCTGGAGCATGTTGATAAAATATCTTTTTAAATATATTTCAAAAGGAACAGGTAAATTCTGCAAAAGATTACAAGACAGCTCAATGATCAGTACATCTGCAGATTGGGCGCAAATACATATAGACGAAATCAAGAATTTTTATTGACGGCCGGTTCATATGCCGCCTACGAAGCATGTTGGAGAATACTTGATTTTCCTATACATCACTGAGAAGAGCGGTGCACAAATACTTAAGTTCACCTCAAAGATATGCAGAAAAATGACATTTCGTGAAAAAGAACCATTGGAGTCTATTATAAATGATGATGGGAGAAAACATAAAACGCTTATAGAATGGTTTACATATAACTCATTATTTGAAGATGGTCGTCATCTAACATATTTAGACTTTCCGTCGAATATGTGGTATGAACAATAAAGCATGGAAACGGCGAGTTATCAAAACAAAATATGCAATTGGCGAGATTAGTGTCACGTCACCCTGAATTGAACTATTCTACCGAAGGTTGCTTGCTTATCAAAAGGTTGTCAATCATTCGTTGACCGTCTTGGACGTTAACAAAAAACATTTCAACATACGGAGGGCATGCCAAGCTATGGGGTTTGCTTGATGATGATAAGAGATGGGATATAGCACTACAAAGAAGCGGCATTCGTAATGACGCGATTACGTACCACTTTTCACATATTCATGTATTGTGAAGTTGCAAACCCGATACAGCTTTGGGAAAAACATTGGTATTCTATGGGAGACGATATTCCAGCTAAGGCTTCAAAAACAAGTGGCATCAAAAACCTCCATGTAAACGACCCAGAGTTAAAAGACTACATTGTTGGGAATTACGGTAAACTACTGGATCTGCTGAAGTTACTACTGGATCTGCTGAAGTAACGGCCGAAGAGTTTCTGCCGAAGAAGAATGGATTCTGAGAAGTTATACTTAATTTGAGTTATCGAGATTGTGATTACTGCGATAGTGCAAATCGTAGGAGAGATAAGCGCAGTATAATCGGCAGAGTATGATGTATAGGTTGGCGTATTTGTGTAGAGCTTCTCGGAATAAACAATATGATTAGTAAAACAATATGATTAGTTGCATGCTTGTCTAGATGCATCGTTGTTTATGTTTGTAGTAGTAGGGCGTACGTTATAAATTTGGTGAGTCATTAGGGTTTTTGCCTTATAGAAGAACCATAATAGTTTCAATAGATAAGGGTTTTGGAAGTCTTTCAAGTCTTGTAAAATATCCAAACATAGAGTTTCTATAGATCCATAGAGGATCTAAGAGTTCTTAGGTATTGTAAACTTGTATTTACATTCCGCTATAGAATACGAGTTGTAGAGATCTTCTATTAGTTTGCTTGTGATTACATAGGCAACACTAACGATCTCCGAGTGCTTAAGATCTATCAAGGTCTTTGTGTTTTCAACAAGTGGTATCAGAGCCTCGGGAAAGTCTCTACGATACTAAGAACCATTCTTACCCCCATACAACCAAACATACCCTCACCATGCCTGGATCCGATAATGAAACTGAAGTCACCAACACAAACAACACCAACACCACTTCCATGCAACAGCTTAGTCTTTCAAACAGTAATGGTAAATTTCCTTATTTAAAAAGGGAAGAGTATGATCTTTGGACTATGAAGATGGAAAACTGGATTTCCAATATTGATTGGAATCTGTGGGAGGTAGTGAAGAAAGGAAATAGTCTAAAGAAAATGATTCTAGACAGGGATGGGAAATTTATCATGGCTCCTCCCAAAGCTATTTGAAGAGGTCTGGCTATGCAGAGAGCACAAAGTAAAACTATTACGCTTCAAGCCATTCTGAAGATCACGTGTGATTTTCACCATATGGATGATGCAAAGGACATATGGATGGCTCTCAAAGCAAGGTTCGATGGAAATGAAGAATCCCGAAGAATGAGGAAGTCCATGCTGAGACAACAATTTCAAGACTTTAATATCTCCGAAGAAGAAGGTATCCACAAGGGATACGACAAGTTCCATAGGATTTTGAGTCGGCTAAACCAATGAATGCAAAACGATAATGATGATTGCAACTCAAAGTTCCTACGATCCTTACCTCCATCATGGTTACATGTAAGTATAGCCCTCAAAGCTAAAGGTGGGTTGGACATGCTCACCTTTGATGAGTCATACAACAGACTCGAACTCTTGAACGATGTGAGAACTCCTACCGTACATCTTCTTCGGCCATGCGACTTTTGTTGGGACATCTCACTCCAACATGATGGTACATGCTCCTAGTTCCAACTACTTTCTATCATCTCCTAGTTCCAACTACTTTCCATCATCTTGCACTCCCACTCCACCACATAACACTCGTCCCACTCCACCATGTTCTCAAACTAAGACTAGTAGTGTGATGGAGGATGTTCTTCATTCATTTGTTGTTGATTATGATACTCAGTAGTATCTTGCATATGAAGACTTTGATCAGTTGGACCCACTTGAAATGGAGGAGATGAAACTAAAAAATGCAGTGGCATTGTCGTGGAGTGGATATCAAAAGGTTTGAAGAAAGTCTGAAGGAAGTTTGCTTTCAAGGAAAGGAACCGGCTCGCTGGAGAGGAGAAAAGTCAAGTGTTTCACTTGCCACCAGATGGGACATTTCTCAAGGGAATGCAAAGACAGGAAGAGTGGAGATGGAGCTAAATACATTTCCTATCGGCGAGAAGCAGAAGGCTGGGCTTGGCAGACTCTTCTCACCATGGATGAACAGGTCAAGCTGGGCGCACATGAACCTCGTGAATGAGGAAGCTCATGATACCGATAAGCTTGGATTCGGCAAGGTGTACCGGATGAAAGCATGATCAGTTTGCCTTGATGGGACTATCTTAGGTACACAACTGTATATTTGGTTGTAGTCTAAGATACAACGAACTTAAAGAAGAGTATGATGCTATGAAACCTAAGTTTGATGAATGCTATGTTGAAATGAAGCTCATAAAGCATTAAAAATTGATAGAAAGACAAAAAGCATGGTTTCAAAAGAATCAAATAGCTTATGAAGAAAAGATAAAGGTGTTACAGTTTGATCTAGAAGTTGCAAATAATTACTTAAAAGCATGCGAGAAAGCAAAGGATGAAGGCGTGTCGAGAACCTAGAGCTTAAGAAAAGTAGTGAGGAAATAGCTAGGAATAAACAATGTTTAATTTGGTGATAATGTGGCTAGAAATCTATAACGATCAATCGGTAACCTCGGCTTAGGATTAGGCTTTCAAAAATATGTAGGTGTAGAAGCTAGGTATGATGGTCGTAAATCCACACCGAGGGTTAGCTAACTTTGTAAAAGAGGGTAATATGCATGATGTCCCTGGACCTATTAGAGGTGAATTTATGCCCATAGACCTATCCATCACTATTGACTTTGATGGATCACATCATCTATATGGCAAAAAGTCAAAAGACTTGCGGACCACTGTACCTCATCTAATGACTTTGTCTCTTGCTCTGACAGTGACAATTCATTGGATCAAGGGTCTACTTCCTATGAAAGCGTAATTCAAATGAGAAGTCGACCTTCCCACCTCACGAGCCTACACCACACTTGATCCTACTTACAAGCCTTCTAGGGAAGGCTGGCTGAGGAATCAACTTCCAAGGCAGTTTCTTCGAAGATTTATCTTTTAAAGCTTTGCATAATCAGGTAAAATTAAAATTCCTTGAATGTTTTACGATTTAAGTACTTCTGCATGTAATCAAACATCTCCCTATTTGAATAAATCTTCTAAGAAGAAAACATGTTTTGTATGTGGAAGTAAATTTCATTTAATTAAGGATTGTGATTTCTATGAGCAAAGATTGGGTGCATGTTCTACTCACCAGAAAGATAAATCTAAGTGGACCAATGTTGATAATATTCCACCTTATGTCCCACAAGCAGCTAATACTGACTCTCATTGGAGAGGATCAGTTGCCAGACCTTATGTGCAACCAACTAGCCCATACTTTAATCATGGTTATTGGCCTACATATATTGACTCTATGTATCTTTGGGATGGGATATGGGACTACTGGTGAAGCCCTCAGTGAGTTGTTCGGACTATCAAGGGACCAAACCATCAATGGAGGACCAAGAACAATGGTGGATCCTCTAGATCTTCATGTCCTAAACACTTGATCCATGAGGCAGGTGTTCAAGTAAGATGACTTGAACCTCCATAATCTAACTATATATGTATATATTTTGTTGTTGTTTGTAGGATCATCCCCTTAAGCATAAAGATATTGGTATCGTTGATAGTGGCACTTCCAGAAGCATGTCTGGAACAGATATGATGCACAATTTTGTTCCCATAGAAGGAGGAGGCAATGTGACTTTTGGAGGAAGTGATGGAAGTATCACAGGAAAGGAACCATAAAGACACCTCTTGCATTTTGAAAATGTGTAATATGTTAAGGAACTTCAGCATTTCAACTTGTTCTCCGTTTCACAAATCTGTGACACCAAGAACAAAGTACTCTTCTCTGAGAATGAATGTCTTGTGTTGTCTAAAGACTTCAAACTCCCAGAAGATACTTCAATTACGAAAGTCCCTCGAACTCACAATTTATACACATTCAATCTTAATGAAGTTCAACCTGGTGGTGACCTCACTTGTTTGGTGGCTAGAGCATCCCTTGATGAGTCTACTAAATGGCATAGGAGGATGGCTCATGTGAATTTCAAGACCATAAACAAACTCTCTAAAATGGGTCTTGTTAAAGGTCTTCCCTCCAAAGTTTTTACCAATGATCATAATTGTGTTGCATGCAACAAAGGAAAAAAAACACAGAGCCTCCTACAAAACCATCAATGCTATGAGCATCATTTCGAACCTCTTGGTTGCTCCACATGGATGTTTGCCAACTCAAGTCGCACAGTCATAAGTACTACGTTTGGTTATCAGCGATGGCTATAGCAGATTTTGTTGGGTTTTCTTTCTCAACCAAAGATGAAACATCTCAAGTCTGTGAATTCATCACCCTCGTTGAAAATCAGTTGAACAAAAGGTTAAGGAATTGTTGTGATAATGGGACAGAGTTCAAAAATGCTATTCTTATAGAACTCTGTGGGTCAAAAGGTATAAAAAGGGACTATAGTAATCCAAGAACTCCACAACAAAATGGGGTGGCTGAAGAAGAGAATAGAACTTAATAGAGGTGCAAGATCAATGCTTGAGACTCTAAGCCACTATATGTTCGGGCTGAAGCTGTTGTACGGCGTGCTATGTGCTAAACAGGGTCTTCATTACTCGACCACAACTCAAAACACCATATGAACTTCTCTTGGGAAGGTTCTGTCATTCACTACCTAAAACCTTTTGGTTGTCAAGTGACCATTCTTAACACCGGTGATCCGTGGGAAAGTTTGATGAAAAGGCTGATGATGGTTATATTGTGGGTTATTCAGCTCATAGTAAGGCATACAGGGTGTACAATTTGCAAGCCAAGAAGGTAGAGGAGACTTTGAACCTAAGATTTTTGGAAGATAAGCCTAATGTGCAAGGACGAGGGCATCACATGGTCTTTTGACCTTGACTACTTAACTGATTATTTGGGTTACACTAGACATTTGGCTAACCAAAATGCAGGTCCTCAAGAGTCTCCCACTAACAATGCAGGTCCCCTAGATGATGACTCTGAAAATGAGTTTGAAGATGATGAGCAACCTATACTTGTGCCTTCTTTCTCTAACAATATTTCAGGTACCACTCCAAGGATATTGTGATAAGAGTGATGAAGATGAATCACATTATCTTGAGGACCTTGCTAGACTTGGACTCAAGAATTTGCAGCTAAGCTTGAAGCCGAGAAACTGAATGGAGAGGTTGCTAATGAAGGAGTTAGTAGAAACCATGTCTCGAAGTTGATTCTCACCTACCATCCCATCCAAATTTGAAGGCTATCTGTATTCTTCTCATGTTCCTTCTCAAGTGTCTTCGAGACTTTGGAGAACCTTATACCGCTTTCCAAAACCCTCGGATCTTGGAAATCATCAACCCAAAGTCAGCATCTTCACCTCACCCTCTTTATGATGCGAGTTTGAACCAACTATCACTAATCTTGATTCATCCATTGAAGTCAGCCTCTTGCTACTCAGAGGATCAATATTGCTCATTCTCAATCCAACATCATAGGTGATCTTCGGCATGTTAGAACTCGAAGGGCTATAAAAAGTCCTCGGTTTGGACAGTTGCTTTCTCTCTTATGTCACCAACCACGACAAAGAGACAATCACACGGACTTCAAGCATTGTGCGTTTTGCTTGTTTTCTTTCTCAAGTGGAACCCACAAGTGTTTCTCAAGCTCTTAACGATTCAAGCTGGTTAGAAGCAATGCAAGAAGAGATGCAACAATTTCACAATGAGGTTTGGATCTTGGTTCCCCTTCGATGGCAAATATGCCGTTGGGACAAAGTGGATTTTGAAGAATAAGAGAGATGCTCGGGGTGTTGTGATAAAAAAACAAAGCAAGATTAGTAGCTCAAGGTTTAGACAAGAGGAGGGATTGATTATGATGAAGTGTTTGCACATGTTGCTAGAGTTGAAGCCATTCGAATTTTTTTGGCTTATGCTTCTTACATGGGTTTCATGGTGTATCAGATGGATGTTAAAGGTGCTTTTCGTATGGGTGAGATTGAAGGAGGTTTATGTCACTCAACCAAGTTTGAAGACCAGGATAACCGAATCATGTTTACAAGGTTGTCAAAGCTCTCTATGGTTTGCATCAGGCACCTAGAGCTTGGTATTAGGCTTTGTCCTCCTTCTGTGAAGCATGGATATAGGAGAGGTGCTATTGATAAAACTCTGTTTCTAAAGAAGAATTACTCAGACATCATTCTTGTGCAAGTTTATGTGGATGACATTATTTTTGCCCACAAACGAAGCTTGGTGCAGGAATTTGAGGAACTAATGAAGGAGAATTCAGATGAGTGCTATGGGAGAGCTTACTTTCTTTTGGGTCTCCAGTTATGAGAAACAAGATGGCATCTTTATCATCAAGATAAATATGTGAGGACATTTTGAAGAAATTTGGTATGGAAGGTGTTAGGGACGCCACAACACCTTATGAAGCTCCAAGACAAAGCAAATAATGAACCAGATCTACGTGAATGTTCATGCATGCAGGTCCATGATTGGTTCATTGATGTATCTAACAGCTTCAAGACACGATATTACTTTTCTGTGAGTGTTTGTTCTCGACATCAAGTCACTCACTTACTTCCCTCTCAATCGTCAAGAAGATCTTTAAGTACCTCAAAGGCCAACCTCTTTTAGGCCTTTGGTACCCAAAATAATCTCCTTTCAAGTTGGAAGCATATAGTGAGCGGTGATTATCTTTGGTGCAAATCGGATAGAAGATCCACAACCGGAGGTCGCCAATTTCTAGGAAAGCGGTTGATTTCTTGGCAATGCAAGAAACAAACCATAGTGGCGGCCTCAACTACGAAGCGAGTATGTTCTTGCTGCAAATTGTTGTGGACGGTCCTTTGGATTCAAAACCAATTGGCGGACTATGGGTACAACTTCATGAACACCATAATTTTTATTGATAATCAAAGTACCATCTGCATAGTCAAAAATCAGTTTTCACGGTCGAACAAAACACATTGAAATCAACACCACTTTATAAGAGATGCTTATGAAAAACATTTGATAAAAGTGGCTAAAATTCATACTGATGATAATGTGGCAGATCTTTTAACAAAAGCTTTTGATGGACCAAGGTTTCAACACCTTGTGGTCAATATTGGAATGCTAAACCCTTGACTGCAAAGTTTAAGGGGAGGCATAGGCCTCAGGGGAGGCATATGCCTCAGGGGAGGATTTGTGCAAACTCTGCACATTTTTTGTGTATACTAACACTAACTTCTAATAATTCTTTAGTTTGTTTGTCTTTGTGTTGTTCTTGTGTGTTTTTGTGTCTGTTTTGCAGTTGTCTGGATTGCATTTTGTCTATTCCTTGTCTGAATTGCAGTTTGTCTATTCCATGATCAAGATCAAATTCATCAAGTGTGGTTCATTGGTATATGGTCAAGATAGCTAAAAGATTGTTGCTTGTTTCTTACGAAAATTAAAAGTACTGAAGCAAACAATTTGATTCCACTGAAGTTATAATATTGAAGAAAAGAAATTGAAGTCAAATTGTTCTTTCATTCATTCAAGAAAGCAGTTTACTACTTACGACTTACATAAAGTCAACCTACTACAAATGCATCTTCAAGATCACAGCTATACACTACGCTAATCCTAATCTAGTACATATCATCTATTCCAACATCTTAGTGAATGTTGGATATGCATTAGAATCTTGGCTTTGCTTTGTGGGTCTTGCATAACCACCCATTAGTCTATCTCATTGGCGGATATGCATGACCATCACGACGAAAGATGCTAAGGACCAAAATGGAGAGGATGGATTGATGGCGTTGATGATGACGATGACCACACATTGATGGAGAAAAATAACATCTCCTGCAGGTGTTTCTATCTATGTATTTCAACCAAAATGCACCACCCCTCCCTAGCCCTTCTATTATACTGAGACAAGTGTTGATGCACCAAAAGATGAGCAAGAAGGAGACCAAGAACCACCTCTATTTTGGGGAGCCAAGATTCTCTGCATGATACTTTGTTGAGGCTGCAGGCACTGGAGGTTGGGAGAAGGATGCCCTCCTTATAGGAGTCATCGGACCACGCCAGATTCACTTGGATTCACTACACCATCATCTTTCCAAGAAGTAGAAAAGGATTTGGTTTTGGTCGTGGATAGGGCTGGGAGGAAAGTAATGTGGTAGCCACGGCTGAATCACCACTCAATTTGCATGATGAAGCAGGGATGATGAAGAGATGCTGTGAAAAGATCTATGATCTCGTGTTTGGTGCTCCTGTACAATTTTGTGGATTGGGGTTTGTTTTTGCATCTAGGCTTTCCAGACAATATTTGGGATCTTGATGAAGAGATAAAGTAGCATTGGGATTTGCTGCATCTTTAAGTTCGGTGTTCAATGAAAATTAATGCTAAAATGGTGGCACAGTAATTCAGAAACTTACCAAGATATTTTAATCTCGCAGATTGACCATGTGTTTACAGGCCTAAGCGCTATTTTGGGGTTGGTCAAAGTTGAAATACACGTCACGACGGCCAATCCAAATGGTCCATTTTTCTTTCGACTATACTAAGTAAAAAACTATCACCCACCATTTCACTCTTCAGAACAAACCAATTCTCTCATCCTACATCCTCAAACACTCACCCACACAGAAACATAACCTAAAAATTAAGGTCCCCATGGCTCTTGAATTAAACATGATCACAACAAAGTTGCATTGGGAAACTGTAGTGTGATGCGAATTGTACCAAACCAACAGGAATTTCAAAAGGTCCAAGATTTGTTATGTTTCTGCATTATTCTCCTAATGATTTGCAGGAATCATCAAGTTACTCATTTAAATCACTGAAAGAGGGAATGAGTGAGATTAGTCAGATTGATGGAACAGCAACATATTACAGACCTACTAGAGAAAGCCGCTGAAGACGCCGATGGAGAATTTCACTAATTAGGAAGAAGTGCTTACCTAAGCAAGAAAGCAATTGGCATTTATAAGTACAAGAACCGATATGTGTACAGCAGAATCCTGTTCAAAGCTGAGGTTCTGTTCACATCACGTCAATGCATAGGCACAATGTAGTGATGAGACTCGGCCACCCAACTAGGGATATGGTGGCCAGTGTGTCTTTCCCATGGGTGGGTACCCTATACCTTATGTTATTTTTTTGAAAACATGGTTGAAAATCTTCAAAGGAAAAAGGCCAAGTTTTTAATGTACCCAAGGTTTCTACAAATGATATTAGACACCACTACCCAAGCCCAATCCTTTTATCCCATAGGTGCTTTGACTGCTAAATTATTTGCAACCATGAGAACTCACTGTTAGGGGAACATCATCCCTTGCTCAAATCCATGTTGCCCCAAGGCAATGAGGCTGCTGATGAGGAGAATGTGGCTAATAATCCTCCTTCTTCACCGGTTGCTACTGATAGTAATCCATTAGTTAACATTGATGAGGGCCCCTCATCAACTGTTGAAGCAACTCATGTTGCTCCAGACCAGCCACCTTGTCCCAGTCCAACACCCACACTAGTTACACATGATGAGTCTGATCTTAATAGACTACCCACGCCAAGTCCTGTTAGGGATCCTATTAATGAAGATCTTCCTCACTTTGAGCATGACCATGATACTACTGAAAGGTCCGATGAAGCTCCCCTTACCACAAAGCAATCTGCTGGTGGAGTCAGGACCCCATTACACTCTCATCTGTCTATGCTCTTGTCAACAGGTATGCTGCTGAGGTATCTAGTCTGAAAAAAGAGCTTGCAGAGACCAAGTCTTCTCTTGGTTGTAAGATTGAAGATCTGCAGAATCAAGTCAAGGAATTAGAGGACAAACTTATAAGGGGCTCCAAAAAGAGACTTGTGGTTTCTTCTGATGAAGAACAAGAAGCACCTCAGTTTGGGTCTCTTGATATGTTGGCTGATGTGTCCCTTAATGATCCGTCATCATTAGTTGTTGCTTCCTCAAAGAAGAAGGAACCTGTTCTTTACAAAAGAAGAATGAGATCTTATTTAAGTAAGGTTTCTTCTGAAGCTTCAAAGGAACCTGGTGTTGACAAGTATGCATCTGCTGATATACAAATGGAGGATGTATCTTCAGATCATGTTGATGATCTGCCTCAACATGTTTCTCCTAATACTGACTTGGGTATTTCCACTGAGGTTCCCTTCGTTAATGTAACTGAAGATGAGCATGCTAAGAAGCCTGATGATAAAGGGAAAGATGTAATTATCAAGATGAGCTGGTCCGCACTGTAAGTGAGGAGGAAATACTAGGACAAGCAAGTAGATTGGCTGAGTTTGAAAAGTCAAAGAAAAGTGCATTATTGGCTCAACAACTTGAAACAGAGAACTTTTCATCTTTAACTCGAGAGAAGAAGAGAACTGGATGCAATGCGGGTTCAGATGCACGAACACTGGATGTTCTAACTTAGCAAGTCATTTCAAGACCTTCTCTTGCTCAAAGTATACTAGGTGGAGATTTCCACAGTGACAATTATGTGGAGCAAATGATGGCTCGTGGAAGACAAAGGAAGCAAGAAGCTATTGCACAAAGGAGAGCCATCAAAGCTCGTAAGAACAAAGAGAAACCTCCTACTAAATCAAATGAGAATGGTGGTGAAAATCAATGCTCGATGTACAACTCGCTTGACAATGAAACAAGTCAAGGCTTTCCCGATCATGTCCTCGTTCGCAAATATAAGCAGATCATGGGGACAAATCATCATCTTCAGCACCTTCTAACAACTTAAAAAGGATTACTGGGATTAAAGTTGCTCAAGAAGCCAAAAGACTCAAGTCCATGATGCTCCACCCAGGAGACGCTCTCCAGCCATTCCTCGGCCAAGCAACTTCTGTTGTTTCATCTACTCCACAAGGGTCCATCCGCCGAACCACTACCAATTCCTCCTAAGCACCTAATGTATCAACTCCCACTTCATCGTGGAAACCGGTCACACTAGAAGATTCTAAAGTTAAGGAAGCTGATCTCGCTGAAATTAAAACAAAAAGGGCAATAAAGATGCTTCACAGGATGAAGGCACTTCGTGTTCCAACTAAGTCTCCCTCTTCCTCTTCAAGTCTTACCACAAATGTTCAAGATGAAAATGCTCCATCTGGGGAAATCTATAAGCCTGGTAGAAGGAAAAAGAGAATGGCCAAAAGATCTCCCTTGGATCTTGAAGCTGATGAATCAACTTTCATTATAGAGGGTTCTGCTGCTGATTTTCCTGAGGGAGATCAAAATGAGTTGGTCGATTGGAAACTGAAGGATGATGAGATGAATGTCATTCATCGAAGGGACTCCACTTCAATGGAATTCACCTTTCTGAAGGAAATTCTACACTTGGTAGACAGGCGCACTTGCTTTCTCTGTACACTCGTGTTACCACCCATTATTGCAACAAGGAACCACAAGGTTCTGGGATGTTCTTACCGTGAGATCTTCAAGTTCATGTTGAACTCATTCTCCCAATAGTAAAGCACATTCCATCTGGGAGAACTCACATCGGTGGAAGGTTGCGCCCCGAGATTCTATCCTTCCTCGTGTGCATGTGCTTGAGACTAAGGGTGGAATCAACGTCAGATACTTGCTGAAAGAAAGTATCCATTGCCCAAGAGACTTATGGAACGGATGCTTAGTCAGAAATTGGAGATTCCTCCAGATCCAGTGGGCAATGAAAGATTGTCTGCTTCAACATTGGTGGGTTTGATCAAGACTCAACTTCTACAACAAAGAATGGCCTCATCCTCATCCTAATCCCGGCACCGGTACTCTCTTCACTACCTTTTTGTTACATTTAGTTTGTGTTATTTGTGTTATTTGTCAATTTCGTTATTTTTTCAATCTTAGTTAAAAAAACTAACTCTTATGCGTGTTTGTTTGTTGTACAATCTCGATGGTTTTAACTCACCAGATATACCTTGTGTATGTCAAAGAGTTGGCTAGTCCAAAGGGCACAGCTTTGGTAAAGACACAACAAATCGTTAATAGTCGTAATGGTTTGCTCAAAATCATAGGGTCTACAACCACCCATGCTTCATCCGAGGGTTGTATGGTCATCAATTCACCATGGTCTATTCCTTTTTGGACTCCAAGAATTGACTAGCCCACATGTATATGGCATGTGGTAAAGGCAACTGAATTCATATTTGGTTCTCAATTCACCAATACTAAGAATTGACTAGTCCCAGCAAACGGCTACGGTAAAGACAAGTCAAATCCGTTTATATGGTTGCTGGTTTGCCAATAAATCGGATGGTTATCAATGTACCATAGTTTTCGAACTCAAACATATGGCTACCCAAAGTGATGGCTATTGGTAAAGAGACATCAAATCCATTATTTTCAATGATTCACCTCTCACGGAGTTAACACACCTGGATGTGATGAGAATAGTATGAAACTTATATGTTTTGATGTACATGTTGTCATATGTTGCTGCAAAGATCCGTATCACATCAGTCATCATAGAGATGTCCTTCTTCCGAATCTTGTACCGTGATGTTCGAATACAATACTCTTAATGAGAAGTTTTTGTGCTCAAGAATATGGACCTTCCTAGCTCAGAAGTATTTACAGAATGGGGAGGATAATGTTTGGAACTTTTCTCAAAAGATGGTTCAATCCTCAACAAGATTAACGATCTATCAAGAATCTGGAACTTAACCAAGTCAAATTCCAGTTTAGGGGAGGATTGTTGGGAATTACGGTAAACTACCGGATCTGGCACTGTTACCATGGATTCTGCTGGCAAGTAACGGCCGAAGAGTTTCCGCCGAAGAAGAATGGATTCTCGTTATACTTCAAAGTGAATGCAGAGATTGTAATTCTGCTGATAGTGCAAATCCACGTAGGAGAGATAAGCGCCGTATGTCAGCGCCGTATGATGTATAGGTTGGCGCCGTATTGTGTAGAGCTTACTCAGAATAAACAATATGATTAGTAAAACAATATGATTAGTTGCATGCTTGTCTAGATGCATGCGTTGTTTATGTTTGTAGTAGGAGCGTACGTTGTAAACGCTGGTGAGTCATTAGGGTTTCTTGCCTATAAGAGGAACCATAATAGTTTGCAATAGATAAGGGTTTTTTTTGGAAGTCTTTCAAGTCTTGTAAAATATCCGAAACATAGAGTTTCTATAATCAAAAGATCCATAGAGGATCTAAGAGTTCTTAGGTATTGTAAACTTGTATTTACATTCCGCTATAGAATACGAGTTGTAGAGATCTTCTATTAGTTTGCTTGTGATTACATAGGCAACACTAACGATCTCCGAGTGCTTAAGATCTATCAAGGTCTTTGTGTTTTCAATATACATCCTTTACGAAATAGAAATGATATTGAACAACTGTTCTAGGTCAATCAAAGAATTTTGATTCTCATTGCCTCCAAAGCATATGCTAGATGATTTACAAAACAGGCTACTGATGGAAGAAAAGAATTATAACCGGGAACAATTGAAAGAAGAAGTTGGTATCTCAGTTGTGAAACTCAATATTGAACAAATGCATGATTATGATCTTATAATTAATGCATGCAGTGAAAAGAAACAAGAATTGCTTTTTGTCTATGGTCATGGGGGTACCGGTAAGACTTTTCTATGGAAAACAATTGTTAATAAGCTTCGATCAGAAGGAAAAGTTGTATTGACAGCTGTTGCTTCTTGTGGATCGCCTCTTTGCTCTTGCCATCCGGACGCACCGCACACTCAAGATTTAAAATACCGCTAGAGCTAACTGATGAGTCAATGTGCAATATTAAAAAAAAATACAATCATGTCAAAGCTTCTTAAAGAAACTGAATTGATTGTATGGGATGAGGCACCAATGAATGACCGACGCTGTTTTGAAACACTCGATAGGACACTACGAGATGTTCTTAGCAACCCAGATAAAGTGTTTGGTGGCAAACCGCTTATTTTAGGAGGTGATTTCAGTGCATTACTACCCGTAAAAAAAAGGATCAAAATCTCAAATTATAGATTCATCAATTGCGAAATCATATCTGTGGCAGCATTTTAAAGTTTTTAGTCTTAAACAAAATATGAGAGTTACGTAAACAAACATTGATGAAAGTGCAAGAAAAGAAATAGATCGATTCTCAGCATGGTTACTTGATATAGGGGACGGTAATATCGGCGATGTTGACAACGAGGATTCACAAGATGCTAAATGGGTCACAATTCCACCGAATACCGTGATAAACAACGACGAAAATGGTCTTTAGTCACTCATTGACTTTATTTACGACAAAGAAACCTTACAAAATCCAACCGCAAGTCCTACGTATAAGGCTATTGTTTGTCCTAAAAATGCACGGCATACCATAAATGAAAAAATACTTACGCTAGATACAAGGAGATGCCACGGTTTATGAGCTCGGACGAAGTAATTCGCTTGAAAAGATGGTCCGCAACCGAGATGCTATATCCACCGTAATACTTAAACACTTTCAGATTTCGGTCTACCACCAAACACCCTCCATTTAAAACCGGTGTTCCTATTATGCCGCTCTCGAAATGTAAATATGGGAGGTGGCCTCTGCAATGGTACAAGAATGATTGTGAAAAACCTCATGTCAAAACTCATCGAAGCGTAAATTATTACAGAACAAGAATAGGCTTAAAAGTCTATATTCCAAGAATTCCATTGACCCACAGAGATCCAAATTACCCTTTTATTTTCAAACGAAAACAATTTCCAGTTAAAGTTTGCTACGCTATGACAATCAACAAGAGTCAAGGGCGCTCTTTAAGCAAAATCGGAGTATACCTTCCTGTAACCAGATTCATCATGGGCGCCTATATATGTTGCATTATCAAGAGCAACATCACCTTATGGGTTAAAAGTCCTTTGCCTAATGAAAAGAAAAATCGCACCATGTTACAAAAACATAGTCTATAAGGAATTCTTAAATATCATTTTACAAATAAAGGTGTACAATTTTACCTTAATATATATATATATATATATATATATATATATATATATATATATATATATATATATATATATATATATATATATATATATATATATATATATATACTTTGAACTTATTTGTTTCATTAGTACATACCATTTTAACTGTTGCATATCGTTCTCCTATTAACTAATATATGTTTTAATTTCTCAAGACTACATAGGTTGCTACATGAGATCAGGAGAAAAAGAAAAGCGTGGGAATCCAAATAAAAATCAGTTGGTTA
Organism: Chrysanthemum makinoi; assembly: GCA_910596185.1. NCBI lineage: Eukaryota > Viridiplantae > Streptophyta > Magnoliopsida > Asterales > Asteraceae > Chrysanthemum > Chrysanthemum makinoi. Next base: position 60,775,366 of record OU343216.1, on the reverse strand, counting down.
ATCCAAAGCAAGTAAAAAACAGAAGCATTAGCTGAAGCTACTAGGAAAACAGCTAAGAGGCCTCTCTTCACAGAAGAAGCATCAGAAAGCAAAAAAAAGAAGACTTAAAATGCAACATGCATTTCAAACCGATGGTTTTCACAGAACCGGATGTTCTGCAGTCGCAATTTGAAAATGCATGTCTATGTAAATACAAATAAAATCTACTACGCCTTAGACACAACAACTTTTGTAAAAAACTATAAGTAGTACTACTACTTATGGTCACTTTCTATAAGTATGCATCAAATGTGTAGACCTATATTTTGTTAAAAATACACTTTCGTGCCGCAATAGCAGCTTCTACACAATACTTGGTTCAAAAAATAAATTGCATATTCTATCTTTACACTATACATTCACCATGTATTCCCAATACTAATATTAAGAAATCCTAAATCAACTTAGTGCAAAACATAATTTCAGTATTCTATTTTTACACTATACATTAACATATGTATGTCCAATACTAATATTAACAAATCCTAAACCAATTTAAACAACATAATGTCCAATAAAGTTTTATACCATACAATGAACACCCACAATCTTAAACGATATAACAGCTTAAAAATTAATAGAACTATAACTACCTTTTGAAACATATGTTCTAAAAAATGTTTTTTTGCTAAAAAAAATTTAAAAAGACAATGAAAGACTTTTTTTTATATAAAGGGGTCATTTACTTTTTAAAACAATAATAATGATAAACAACACATAACACATTTATGTGGTGCCTATACCAAGCAAGTCCACGTTCTATATCATGTAACAGATGACCCATTTTTGAATTTATAAAAGGACAGCTAAGATATCAATATGATGAACTGTTTTTTTTATTAAAGACAAATTTTTGCAATGATTCACTGTTCAAATAGATAGGAAAGTTCTCTCGCTAGCATCATCAAGAAAACTGAATAATTATTTGGAGAACTGGCAAGCATGGGAGGTCTACCTTCAATAATATTCTGCAATTAAGCATAACAATGTATACCTTATTACCTTAAAGGTCATACGAAAGCTCTTCTCATGACAGTCTGCAAACCCACACACCCATCTCAATGCGTTAGTGGTAGTACGGGCGAGTCACAAGGCCAAAAGCTCCGAAAGAACATAGGTGAGTGATCTAACGATTTGAAGAAAACCTTCACGAAAATTTTCCAGCGACGGTGGTGACCGGATATGACACTCGCCGGCGAAGTGAGAGAGAGTGTGTGTGTTAGTGTCTTTTTAGTGAGAGAGTGGGAGAAATACTATAAATAAGAATTTGGTTTTATAAAAATTTAACGGAGTCAAAGCTTATTATTAAAAACAAAGAGGAGGGACTAGAAGGGACAAGTAGCAAAACGTTTAGTAAACACACTCTCAAACTCATTCGACATACCAAACGGAATCGAAAAATTATGCAATTTGCACTTTGTTTACTTTTTCAGCTTAATAATACCAAAAAAATTAAAGACGCCTAAGCAACAACAAACGATAAATACCAAAAAAAAAATTACATTATCGATAAGGCAATCCGGATGAGTCATCTTAACCCATTACCAAGTACTTAATACAAAAAGATTATGACAAAGACTCCCGTACATAAAATAATAAAGGCTAACGCATTCCCGCAGCAACGCGCGGGTTATCCCGCCAAGTTAACTTTATGTCACAATGTGTTGTCTTTATTTGGTAAATATATTTCGTATTTAGTCAACTGGTATGCGTGTGACTATTAGATTACATGTCAAACGAACTTTATAACATTCTAGAGTTGTCTTTACGTGTTTGATAAAAGTCAATATTTAGGGTCCGTTTGGTTTACTTTGATTTGATGGTTGTTAATTGTTTGGTTGGAACCTTTGGTTTAGAATTTGGGACTCATGCCCTCATACGAGGGGTTCAAGAAATCCTGGCAAAGGAGCTTGGTTTACATATTAACCATTTGTCTTTTCTGTCATTTATTGCACTAAGTACAAAACTTTTTGCTTTTTGATAATCAAGTTTATTTACAACCACATATTTTAATTACAAAATCATATATAATAATTTAAAAAACAATTGTTTATGTATTAAATAATATATTATCTCTCTTCTCATTTTTTTCAAAATCTACATCAAATCCAAATCTAAATCCGAATCCAAATCCAAATCTAATCCCGCCTACATACCAAACGGACCCTTAAAAACCAAAGGTAACATTTTAAGGTGTAATTTAATACTGTTAAAGCTATAAAAGAGTGTAATTTGATTATGTTAACACACCACACGAGAGCACGCACACATGTTTGCGGTGTTTGTCTTAAAAAGAAAAGCCAATCACTCTAAAATGTGTGAGGCTTTAAGTTTAATTTATGCTAGGTGTAAATAACTTTGATGTGACCACGCCAACCTCCTAAAAAGAGAGAGCCTTATTTGGTTTGCGTTTTTTGTGGAAGTAAGTTCAAACTCCGTGGATTAGTAGGCCAAAAGGTCGAAAACCATGATTACCCAAAAAAAACCAATCTAAAAGTAATTAGAAGAATCAGAAGCTCATTTTTTTTAAAGTAATTATATCAATCAAGCTTTATTTTTATGTGTATGAAATGTTTCATATTGTAGCAAACATACAACATAGACATTGTTCATCAATGCCAAAATGCTACATGTACCCAATCACCATCGAGACGGTGAGATACACAAAGCCCATATAAAGGTACTGACCAATAACAATCTAGTGTACCCGGTTTTGGTTTATAGCATGTATGTCAAATAGGGTTGTCAAACAAATGTAGACTTTGAATTTTAGAACGACACCAAAAGTCGGCAAAGTAAAGACTTCTTCCATCAAACCTTTCGTAAAAAGTCTAATCATAAGTTCTGTTGAATGGAATGGTATGAATGCCACGGTCTTCGTCTCCTGATTTGACATGAAGAATGAGATCATTATCACGCATATCACTCGTTACAATAATATGCCATTTTACAAATACACAAAATGCATGCATTAGAGAAGCAAATGTGCATGTTAGAATGAAAACGATGAACAAATTATTC
>OU343216.1:60724991-60772206 GCA_910596185.1 Chrysanthemum makinoi | reverse complement strand
ACTTGTAAAATCCCGTGACAATGGAAAAACCCTGGTAAAAGTAAAGTGCATTTCCGGATCTATCTTACGGTTTATTCTTGGTTTTGTAAAAATCGCGAAAAGAAACTATTTTTCGGTTTAAACTATAGAGTTGTAAAATCCCGTAATGATGGAACCATCTTGGAGAAAGGAAAATGTATTTCGAGATCTCTTTTGATGCTGGTGCTACAGTTTCTGTTTCGAAGAAGAGATAAAAGGGTGTACTTCATGAATTGGATGTGTGTTTGGATATTAATCATGGCAATTTGGATATTACATGGTTTTACGGGGTTATGTGCTTTTAACCATGGTCGGGATGAAACCATTGTCAGAGTTCATTTAAATGTCAAAGAAGGCTAGATTTGAGCAGTTCAGAAGATGTGACAACGAAATTAATTCAGTATTATTTATTTGAGGTTGAAATGAAATATCACGGGCAAGTGTACTTAGTATCCGAAGGTATCGGGGATGGTTGGATGAAGATTCTTCATGATCCTTGTTCGAGCTTATTATCAAAAACAAAGACTTGGAAATCTAGTTATTGTTGGGTGTATTTTACCTTTTCTTTTACCACTTGGGGGAATTGGGCTCTTACCACCTCAAAATAACTATCACTTTAAGGAGTTACGTTGTAGTGCTCAGCGTCACATTCAATTGTGGATTTTCAAGAGGTAATGTACGTCTTATACTTGATGGTTGGTTGGTTGAAGAGTATAGAGTACATAGAGAGTACTTAGAGATGCTAATGGAAATCGGCACTTGCTCTTTGTTACATATGTGCAAGTTTAAGTCCGCGAGTTCGGGGTAGTTTACTTGGGTCAAATTCATTATATCGGGTTTTCTCCATCATTTGTCATGACAAAGAGCCTGAGAATGATAATGGGGATGATTACATGTTTTGCTAAGAGAGCTGAAAAGAGATATGGCGTCTGTTCACATCAGTTCGGGCCTCGTACTCTAAAGAAATAAAAGTGTGCGTCTCGATTCGCTTTATCTTTGAAAGAAAGAAAATCTTCTTATGGCGTTTGAACACAACAGTTCAAGCCTCGTACTCTAAAGAAAAGGTAATGCGTGTAAGTGGCTTTATCTTAATCAAGAAATCTTCTTATGGCGTATGAACACATCGGTTCATGCCTCGTTCTCTAAAGAAAAGAAATGTGTAAATGCGCTTAGGTCGCATTATCTTGAGGAAGAAGAAATCTTCTTATTATGACCATTCTCATCAACATGCTTCATACTTTTTTTCCATGCTTTCGGTCATCAAGTGAACAGGGCTACCATTGATTGTTTTCTTATTCCACTTGCATAACTATAATGGCGATGGCGACATCATGTGCTAATTTTGTTGGGGAGAAGTGTGAATAGAATACTTTTGGATGATTTCACTTATTTAGTCAAGAATGGCATCTCCGTATGCAATTCTTGAGGGGAGAAAAGTGTGAATTGTTTTGCATGATGTTGATTGATATTAGAGAATAAATGGTCAAGCGGCTCTAAACTCATGTAAGAAGGAGCTTCTTCTCGGTTACATCTTACATGGAGTTTCTTCTAAGAGCGTTGGTTGACATCTTACTTGGTGAGTTTAGACAAGTGCTTTCGGTTAATGCTTCGCGTATACATCAACATGATGATTGAACAACCTTATTCTTGTTTGATGTGATTGTTTGCTTGGTGTTACCATTTGTGTGTTAAGTTGGTGATTCTTTGATTTCCTTGATGAACATCTTTACGTTCTTGTTGTTTGATTGGGAGGGATTTTAGTTAAGGGGATTTACAAGATGTAAGTTAATTGGGATGCTTTTTGGTGTGATGAAGATGTTAACTATTTATTCCCCAAGTGGACAATCTTGAAGAAGGTCGAGTCTAGATGCATTCTACATTTTACGCTACATGTTAGAAGACTAAAGATGAGTTGCATTTGATTATCTAAATACTTCTTCTTAATCTAGGCATTTATCAAACAGATTGTCGGTTTATGGGAGAGCACTAATTGGAGAGAGTTATAAGTCAGTTCATCCCCAATTAGACTTGCTCATATTATTTATGATGACTCCTCGAGATGTTGATATTGACTATTGTAATATTACAGTTGCACTATTGAATAATAATCCGCTCTTTGGTATTCCTTTGCCAAATCTTCATGGATTATTGTTCATGAAATGTCCCTTTTGGTATTCCTTTGCAAATCTTCACGGATTATTGTGGACTCTGTAAATCAACCACATGAACATTAAGGAAAATGACTTCTCATCCGCGAAGACATTATTGGTGAATCTTCGGTCAGTCTCTATATGTATATCTTTAGGAAGATGGAATTGATGTTGAGGAATCATTTGTTCAGGTTCATTAAGTGGGTCAATGTACATCCGGTTGTACATTTATTCACGTGTTGGACATTTGACACAAGTTGATTACTTGGAGTTAATCATTTATCACTTATTTGAGATTGAAGTTGACTTTCACAAAGGCGTGTTCTTATTTGATAACTTGCTCGGGCTTAAGAATTTGAGTTGAAGACATGGTTTATCTAGTTACCGTGATCGAGGTGGATGGTTGAAGACACAGTTAACTATCAATTAGGAGTTACTTTGTTTTTCGATTAATCGCATATGGCGGTGTGGATAATCATAAAGAGGTGTTAATGTCTCATACTTTGTTTGGGTAGTGAGTACTTAGAGATTTGCTTGAAGCATAAATTCTCTACACTGTTCTTCCATCATTAGGTGCAAGCTTAAGATACAAATGTGGGAAGTTGACTTGATTTCAAGTATGGTATATCGGGTTTTCTTCTTGATGGTCACTTCAAATTGTCTACATAAGGGTTGATAAAATAGTCGAGAGAGAGTCTTGACAAGTTGATTCTCACAAGAGTTCAAGTGTTCTTCTCATAAAAGATTTCAAGTATTTGGGCATACAATGTTCTTTGATTACGAAGTGTCAAAACCAGCAAGGGGAAAGAGAACACATCTAAACCTGGCGAGTAAACTTGATGAACTTAATTCTTCTAAGTGATTGAAGATATCCCGGGAAGAAAAATGTTATTACCGCAAGAGAAACTCAAGGTTTGACTCATGGCGAGTAAACTTGATGAACTTAATACTTCTAAGTGATTGAAGATATCCCAGGAAAACAAATGTATCATGAGAGAGAAACTCAAGGTTTTACTCATCAAGGCTTTTAGTGTTATTATTCCAACGATGTGGGGGAAGTGATGTAATAGAAAGTTTCTGAAGATAAAAGAGGTACACAAATACGACATGTCGGGGAGATAAATGTGTAACATGAGGGAGGTGTTATCAGTTATTATCGTTGAGAATGTGCCAGTTCTTGAGCCATTACACATTCATCGAGGGGCGAAAGATGTGAACATAGGGGAGGTGTTCTACATTACCCTCATGATGCGTATTCGGGAGAGTTCTTGGATATTGGTGTACTTTGGATTCTTGAGCTTCATACACATTCATCAGGGAAGAAAGATGTGAACATAGGAGGTGTTCTTCATTACCTCATGATGTCTATTTGGGAGAGTTCTTGAGCATTATACAAAGAGGTATTTGCATCAATTCATCTACTTGGGGAAGTGGTCTCTTGACACCTTTGGAATGGATTGCGTCGGACTTGATGGAAAAGGAATTTGAAGAGATATTTTAGTGTGGGATGATGCGTTCTTTGTTCTTATTGGATGATATAACCGAGCGAAGAATCCGGTGATTATTCTTAAAAGGAGCGGCGGGATCAATGATAATGGTGTGCTTCTTGGTGCACTGGTGGAGGCTTGAAAGAAAGCTTTGAATCTGCTCATTCTAAAGGATTTTTGGTTTGGGGAAAGCGCCAAATCTCACTTTGAATGGTTCAATTTTTTCTTCGATTGAGCCTCTGGAAGCTTTGGTGGTGAATGTTTTAGAGATGATGACTTCTATCTTCTACGGAGTTTTCGATATCCTTATCTCGATTTTCGTATCATCATCTTCTTAAACTATATCATCTACTCTATCTTTGTATATATTTATCAGAAAACCAAATACAAAATTATAAAACCAGCAAAATAAAATAGAAAAATATAAAACCAACAAAAACCCATAAAAATCAGAAAATTGAAAAAGACCAAAAATATGTTTTCGAACATGTCTTACGGTATCGATAACATCTACGGTCTTAGAAATGTCATTCAATAATGGCACGGGACCATAGATGAAGTTCGAGAGGGTGGTGTAAATATTCTTTTCAAAACATGTCAAAACTATGGCTACTTGATTTACTTGACTGTAACGTGCTTAAACCATGGCTTGCTATTATTTCGATAAGCAACCTCTTCAAAGAAAGGAAAGTGCTTTAGCTAAACCATTTTCAAATATTTAGTGCACTTATCCTAAAACAAATATGAGAAAGTATGTGAAGGGCTTTGTTCCTACACAAATGTTTTTTCCGTCTAAAATTCTTCAGAAAAATATTTGTTGTTTTCAAAAATGGTGATAAATGAGTTGCTTAAAACAATGAGATTGAGTTTTTGTAAAATTGAAAACTCAATCAATGACTTGGTAGCTTTTAAAATTTTTCATAAAATGAGTCATGGATTGAGGGGATAATGTTTTCAAATCTATATCATCTAACGGGCTTTCTTAATTATCCTAATATGCTTAATTAAAATTGATGTTAACCTATGTTGAAGGACTAGGTGCCTAGGATATGACTGCTAGGATTAGGAGATTAGAGTTTGATGAACACATTATTCCCATACATTTATATGATCTGATTGATATGTTGCATTGACTTTTATTAGTCGATTGTTGTTTGGGTGATGTCGACCACCATATATTTGTATGTGTGTTCACTAGCATATGCAGGTATATTGGTATAAAAGAATGTTCCCGATCCGGATCCCACATTGAAGATGATTGGATGCCGAAAGGAAAGGGTAACTATATCTTGGGTTGACAAATGAAGAAGCGGAGCTTAATTGGACTTCTATGGAGAGTTGGCATGGAAAAATGCAGCGTAAGAGGTCTCTTGCATTAGCGGATGGTTTTCTTCTAAGTGATTGAAGAAGCGGGCTTAATTTGACCTCGAGTTGGCATTCAAAATGCAATGTAAGAAGAAGTCTCCTTTGCATCGAGAAGGTTTTCTTCCAAACCCTACAGCAACAACAACAGAAGCTTCTCAACCACCTAATGTATCTTGTCTGGGAAAAGTAGTGGATGATACCATTTTTCTTAAAACAAACTTGATAAAATTGTTTTGAAAATGGAAAATATTGTTTTGAAAATAAATTGGACTTAATTTTGAAAATCACGGACTTCATTTTTATCAAAACCTAAGTCACTCAATTATTGACTTGGTCATCGATTGAGGGAGAGTGATTTAAAATAAAATATTTTCAAACGATATTTCTTCATAAAAGTTTCGGTTTGTACAATATAAGTGGTGATCTAAAGATTTAATGTTATGTCATGGTATGATTTTCTTTAAAACTCAAAGATCTTTCAAAATGAAATTTTTTATATTCTTGTTTGATTGTGAAATTGTTTTATTTTACTTAAAGATCTCTTAAAACTATCATATCTGACACTAACAATCTTTAATGTTTCAAATTGATCCGTATCAATCATTTTTCAAATTAAATCAAGCGTCTTTCCCCAAAATCTTTTTAAATGATTTAAATCAATTGGGATCACAAATCTCAAAAGGTTTGAAATTTTTGATCGGGGGATAGATCGTGATTTAAATCTCAAATTTGTTTAAATGGAATTGGTTTTAGTCCTTTAAAGGCACTCTGCCTCCATGTGCCAAACGATTTCAATATACATAATGCACATGTTGAGGGGAGCATTTATCCAAAAACAAGATGAGTATTTAAACAGGCCACATTTTCTCCCATGTTTTCTAAACCTTATTAAATCACTTGGGATCCAAAATCTCAAAGGGTTTGATATTTTTGATGAGGGGAGAATTTGTGATTTAATATGAAATTTGATAAAAGGTGATCGTTTGACTCAATTGTGCAAGTTGCTCTCTCATATGTGCTAAAGCGCTTTGAATCTTGAAGCACATATTGAGGGAGCATTTTAAAAGAAAATAAACTATCGAGGTACAAAAGATTTTATGTTTTAACACAAAGTACCTTTATTGAGTTTTAAAATGGTTTTCTTAATGGTTTTTGTGATCGTGGATGTGTTTCAAAAGAACTCTTTCCTCTATGTGATAAAATGATTTCAAATATCCTATGCACATATTGAGGGGGAGAAGTTACCAAAGAAAACAAAAAGGCTTTTTCTAAGGAAATTGTGATCAAGAAATTATTTCAAAAAACTCTTGCCTCCATGTGCTAAACAATTTCTAATCATATGCACATGTTGAGGGGGAGCATTTCTAAATGATCAAAACAATTAAGGTACAAAATGCTTTGATTTTATATCACAAGTACCTTAATTATATTCCAAATGATTTTTCAATTGGTTTCGAGAAGGAATGAACTGTACCAAAAGACCGACCATTTTACTTTATGCATGGAGTTATAAGGATGGTTAGGTTAGGTATTAGTTCCCACGATCCCACCAGAGCCGGAGGGATCTACCTAGGGACAATCCACTAGATAGTGTAGAGTCCTTAGGTATGATGAAAAAAGGAGAAAATGAGAAATGGGAAGAGTGCGGACTGAGAGAGAGCTAGTACTGGAATAAACCCAACAAGATTCTAGTTATGAAGTCTCGGTATGCACTGAAGGGGTTGAAGAATGAAAAAGAATTGAACGTGAAAAGGGTGAAAAGAAATAGCCCTCCAATAATTCAACCTTAGGGCAGAAACCGGGTTCAATACATATGCTACTGGTGGTTACTAAGGTAACACTGGTATTGAAGACAAGACGTCATGGACCCAGTGACGCACTGCACTAAACTTCCCAAGCTACTCAAGTTCCTCTTAAAAGGGCTTGTTTCATTCTCACGGGGAACCTACATAACCTATCGACTTTCTCTTAGAGATAGTTGGTATTGAAGAAGGAGACCCTCTCCCTAGTCTCCGGCATAGGAACCAAATGTGCACGATTGAGTCTAGAGCCAAGAGATCATCCATAATATCTCATTAGGACACTAAATTCTTGACGACTTGCTGTTTCACACAATGTGGAAAGTAAGAATATATTAAGAGTCCTACGCATTATCCTTGTGGTATTGCCAGAACATCTGAGTGATATGCATACATATTCACAATGAAGATGGAAAGCCTTCTGGAGCCAACATCAAACAAGCTCCTGTAGGTGGCATGTGAGATCTATCCAATAGATCAACCATGTGACAAGCTAAATAGTAACGATGGGGCGATTCACTTGTGAATCAACCTTGGTCGAAATGGATTGTGAGGATGCTTTTGGAAAAACCGTTCAATGTGCAAATCTTTTCTTTTCTCTAGCACATCGAATGTGTATTCATTTTCAAACTCAAAAAGTATCTCTGATTGAAAAAATACTTTTGAAAAAACCGTTCGATGTGCAAATCTTCTTTTCTCTAGCACGTTGAATGTGTACTCTTTTAAATACAAAAAGTATTTTGATTGAAAATTGATCTTTCTCATAAAACCTTCGTCGTATTGCAAAACTCTTTCTTCTAAGCAATACGCGATTGTTTTCAAATCATTTTCATCAATCGGTGAATCTCAATTATTTGGTTCACTCACTCCGTGTTGTCTTCTTTGAGGCGTTCGGTTTGAGAACGGCTAGAAGCAGTGCGAAACCCCTGTCAAGGAGATTCTTGAATTATACGATCCAGGCGGTACTTGTCTTGATCAGCGGGGAACCGTGGGCCGTGTACCTCAATTCAACAAAAGTGTTCAAAGACACTTTCGTGCTTTATGCTAACTATCGTTGCGAGTACATTTGACGATTGTAGCCGATCAGATTTGAGGAGTCAATCCAAAGCGCATGCTCACAGGCATCCACACTTAATTGAAGAAATCATGACTTGTGCATATCTACATAACACGGCTCAGATATTTCTTGTACTATGTTCCTGCTGGGCTGCTGCAAATATCTTGAACCAGTAAAAGCTTCCGCTACTCTGATGGAAAGATGTCATGATCCTGAAAGTGTGAGCATGTCGGTCCGAAAGTCACAACTTCACATGATGGCAACACAACAAAGGGTGATCCAGAGATTTATTGTGGTTGATGATCTCAATGAATGCTCGAAGATCATCAAAGATGTGATCAGTTCAAAGACCTCCACTGAAAGTACAAAGCACTCGGACTTTGAAGTTGCACTACAAAAGCACAAAGATTGCAGAATTGAAGAATTGAAGTCTACGAGCTCAAGAACAAAGTCAAGAATAGAATGCTAGGATTCGAAATGTAAAACATGGGGTGACCTCCCTTAGGGGGAGATTGTTAGGAACTGGAAATTCCGTAAGTAAAGTGTCGGTCACCCCAAATATTATCTAGCATAAGTTAGCTCGTAGACATATCGTTAGTTTCGTTATTTATCAGTTTATTAGTTAGTTATTAGTTTAGTTTAGCGTAGTGTAACACCGTGGAGGAAGGATGGGTCTTTACCCACTGTATACGATCCACGCGCCGATAGGAGGTCGTTATTTCATGTAACTATAAATACCCCTTCCATCCATGGAAGGGGTGGAGCTTTCAATCTAACCTTTCAATATTTTGTTCTACAAGTCTCTACCAAGAAACTCCCTCTCTCTCTAATGGATAACATGTATTTTGATCTTCCAAGACCACCCGAATCATCAACACAATAAATATATCGATCCAACAGTGTGTTTGATTCTGGAGGCTTATATGTTGGATCAGGAATGAGCTTGTAATTACCATTACCCGTGGGTATGACTTAAGAAGCTTTGGTGGTAATTCCAACATTGGTGTAAAAGGCTGTTGAATCATTTGACGAACTTGTTTCTTCCTGTTTAGATTTGAACTGTTCAAGAATCATTCTTTCAAACATAGCATGTCTCTCATTCAAGCAGGAAGGCATCTGATTGCTCATAGTTGGTGTTCTTCAATCCTTTGGTTAGCTTCACCGAGGTGACAAATTTGTGCCATTCGGGATTCATGTTGTTCACAAACTTTGAGATTAATTTGAATATTTGGCATGGTCATTTTGATATTCCTCATGTCATTCACAAGCTTGTGGAATCTCACGTAATATTCATAGACACTTTCTTCTGGTTTCATCTTAAAGTACTCAAATTCATCATACAGTTGTGATTCTTTGTCTTCCTTAGTTAATTTGAACTTCGAGAGAAGCATCTTGACATTATCCCAAACTACCTTGGCTTCGGTGTTGTGATTGATAAGCTTGTAGATATCTTTTGGAAGACCTTGAAGAATAATGTTTGAAGCCCGATATCGGCATCGACCTCTTTTTCTCCTTATCAGAGCTCATCATACGTCTTTGGTGCGTCCAAACCTAAGATCACAGTACCATCCTTGCAGCAGTTTCAAGTGTCTCTTGTCGTCTCAATCGATAAGGTCCTTCATCAATTGACTTGAGAATGTTGACCCCATTTTCCTTTCCCAAACAGTACAACCTAATTCGTTGAGCCCATGAGTTATAGTCAGTTCTGTCAAGCATGGGTGGACGAGTATCTGATCCAGCAGCTTGAACGTCCTCAGCTACAGAAGAGATGATTGTAGGCACGTTGGTAGACATAATTCACATTTCCGGGATTTTATAACTCTATGATTAAACCGGGAAATAGATTCTTTCACGGGATTTTACTAAATGAAGAGAAAACCGTATCAAAAACAATAATCAACCAAGTCGCTATAAACCTTGAAGACAAGTCGCTAAGTAACCAAGTCGCTAAGTATACAAGTCGCTAGACACAATTCGCTAATAGTACCAACTCGCTAAGTAGACAAGTCGCTAAAGAACAACTCGCTAATAGTACCAACTCGCTAAGTAGACAACTCGCTAAGTGGGCAAGTCGCTAAGGAACAACTCGCTAAGAAGGCAAGTCGCTAAAGAACAACTCGCTACCCACAACAAAGTCAAGTCGCTAAAAAATGTAAAGACAAGTCGCTAAGTTGACAAGTCGCTAGCCGTAATGGTACAACCACTACTTTGTACTATTTGTTGCTTTGTCTCAATAGACAAGTCGCTAGTGCTCAAGTCGCTACCACTTCAACTACAAGTCGTGAAAATATCGAAACAAGTCGCTACCAAGAAAACACTTCCGAGACTCAAGTCGCTAACAAGAAAAATTCAAACACAACACTTTTCAACACAAAAGTACAATCAAAATTCAAACTTTAACACAAGAGATGATCCAAATGATGCAAAAACCACTAAACTTTTTCAAACCCAAAAACCATATAAAACCACTAGAAATCCAAGGACATGTAAGAGAGATGATCAAACCTGGCTCTGATACTATTTGTAACATATTGGATTTCACAAACACATCAAACCATGATCAAACTAGGCGTATACTTTAAGGTTTTTAGAGAGAGAAAGTTTAGAGGTTTGGGAACTTAGTGAGAGAAAGTAAAAGAATTATTATGAGCTCCAACCCTCTACCTTGGGAGGTAGAGGGTATTTATAGTATCTTACATAAACGCCACCTACGGGCTGTGGATCAGGCATACAGTAGGTAAAGACCCGTCCGTCCTCCACGGTGTTACATAACTAAATACTATCTAACATTAAATAACTACGACTACGAGCTTTCTAACGATTACATATACTTGAGGTGACCGACACTTTAATAACTGGATTTACTAAATCCTAACATCCATCGAAGGATTCATATGTGGAGAATGGATCTTTATTCCCGGTCATGTGCCTCGTGCACCCGCTATCCTTGACCCATTCATCCGGGTCTAGGTCGACCTTTAAGCACACCTAAGAAGACAATTAACTCAAAAGTTTGGTCCCCATTTGTTCATGGGTCCATTAGTGTTAAACATTCCAATCATGTTAGACATGTATGGATAAGGTGAGTATGCATTCCATGGAGCAAAGTTTTGAAAAGGAAAACCATTTTGCATATTTGGGTTCCATCCCATTTGATGGTTACTTCTCGGGTAAACATTATTAGGTCTCCTAGGTGGATTAGGTTTTGAAAAAGATGGAGCTTTGTTTCTTGCAAAAATAGGATTATATTTTGGAGGTGGTTGTCTAGTGGTGAAATGAGTTGGTTTCTTCTTATTAACGATAACAAAATCAGTTCTAGATGAAGAAGCTACGTTATTACCACTATTTGCTATAGCAGACCCACGGATCCCTCGCTTAACACTAGCCGGTTCGCTGGTTTTTCTAGTGCCTTAACAAATTGTGTTTCTTTGTTTTCACTAGTTAATGGATCAAGTTGTTGAATACCTAAACCTTTTTGGTTGTTACCGGTTTTAACACTATCTAATATCATATCTAAAGTATTCGTACTCATTCTAGCAATTTTAGAATCTAATTGATCAACTAGTGTTTGAAGTTGAACACAAAGTTCACATTCACCACTTGCTATTTTACCCTTTTCTAGACGTTTCAATTTTGCTTTTAATTCTATGACTTCTTTATCTAAACGTTGGTTTTGAATTTTTAAAAGCTTGTTTTTGTTAATTAGTTTTAAGCTAATATTGCACAGTTTGTCATATTCATTATGCAATGAATCGTCATCTAGTGATGAGCTACTATAGTATTCGTGACATACCTCGTCATTTGCCATTAGACAAATTTCTTCGTCCTCCTCGTCCGCTCATTCCCGGTCTTTGCTCACGAAAGCCTTTTGATCATCCCGTTTGGGACACTTACTAATAAAGTGGTTTGGGTCCCCACATTTAAAGCAAGCACGATCATTCCTTGGCTTCTCGTCCTCTTTACTTTTCCGGAATCCTTTCTTGTCGTCATATGGTTGTTTGACGTATCTTCCCTTCCTTCTAAAGAACTTTTTAAAGTCCCTTACCGCCATAGCATACTCCTCGTCGTCACTATCCGAAGAGGAGTTCTCTTCATCGCTTGAAGTCTTTTTGGCTTTAAGGGCAAGAGATTTGTGTTTCTCTTTCACCTTTGAGGCTTCGGAATCTTTAGCAAGGACAAGCTCGTAGACTTTTAAGTTGCCTATGAGTTCATCAAGGGTGAGGTTTGTCAAATCTTTTGACTCTTCGATCGCCGTCGCCTTGGATCTCCACTTGGATGGAAGTGCCCTTAGATATCTTCTAACATAGTTACGGCTAGAAAAAGATTCATCAAGTGCTTGTAAAGATGTAATAATAGTATTAAAATTAGCAAATGAATGATCTATAGTTTCCTCATCCGATATTGAAAATTGTTCATATTGTTGAACAAATAAATCAATTTTATTATTTTTAACTTATTGATTACCTTGATGAGTTACAACCAAAGAATTCCAAATTTCTTTAGAGGTTTTAAGCATAGAAATTCTTTCGAATTCCTTTTTGGGTAAAGCATTTTACAAAACCATTTTAGCTTCACTATTTTTAGAAAGCTTTTTCTTCAATTCATCACTTAGTTTATCATGAGGTATGTTAACTAAATTTTCTTTATCATTTTTTGAGGTAGCCTCAAAATCGCCTTCAACAATAATGTACCAAAGATCAATATCTTTAGACTTCACATACGTTTCGAATCTATTTTTCCAATATATAAAACCATTAGTTTTAAGTAGTGGTGGTCGTTGCATATATTGCCCTTCTTTGTAATTTTCAGAACCCATAGTGATCGAAAAGTTTTTAAAATACGGTTTACTTTAAAACTTTTATAAACTTAGCTCTTGATGCCAATTGTGGAAAACTAGAAGGGGGTTGAATAGTTTTGCCGATTTTAAGTTAGTTTCAAAAACTTTAGATTCGATAATGTGTGAGATCGTATGGATGTTGAGAAAGTATAGATCTAATGATAACGTAAGTAAATAAAGTAAAGCAAAGGGATAGAAATGACACAACCGATTTATAGTGGTTCGACTACAAGGATATCTTCCTTGCCCTACTCCACTCCCCGAGTCACCTACTCGAGAGTTCAAGAACTATGTAAACAAACTCCTTCAACTTGGTGGAGAAGCCTTCACAACGTTGCTTACACCTTTTTCCGGTACAAAGCTAAATACCGAGTCCGTAACACGGTGGACCAAACCAACACGACTATTACACAACAAATATGTGAAATATCAAATACAAGATCTTCGCTACAGAAATCTTGCGGAGGAACAAATCAATCAAGGAACCCTTGCTTGGATGACTTGTAGAATGCCCGTGATCTCGCCTTAGAGAAGGATCTATATGAGAATCACTAAAGAAAGAAACAAAGAAGTACTCTCTAGATCAAGTGATCTTTTGTTAGAAGAGAATGAGAGTATATGAGAGAATTAGTAAGAAGAGGGGTGAGTTAGAATGAAGAAATGACCCTCTATTTATAGGCTAAATCTGCCACTGTTCCCCGGATCCCACGGATCCCTCCCACAAGGGATCCGTCTAGTGTAATCATAGGGATCCGTGGGGCGCTCCTCTTTGCCCATGGGTTTTTTGGATATGGATCATGGGTCATGGGTTATGGGTTGGTCCATGGGTATTCTTTTAGATTCAATGTGTAACGCCCCGACCCGACAAGGGTAAAGGAATCACAAATAATGGTGTCATATCAAAGCAAACATAAATATCCAAAAGAAGTCTTAACATAAATGCGGAAAAATTCAAGTCAACATGACTTCAATACATAGGTCCCAGCGGAAAATAAACTCCAACAAAATATCTAAAATAATGAAGTCTTAAATGGCATCATAAGTTCAAAGCTAAAATCTCTAAGGTAAGTCCACTCATGCACTCATCCCAAAGCAAAACCCAGCTCTAAATGCTTAGATACCTGCCGCGGACGAAAAGAAATGCGGCTGAGCTTCAAAAGCTCAGTGAACAGATATAAAAGCAAAACAAATACGAAACGATCTCGAATACAAAATATAGTGAACGAAAGATAGCAAAACCATAATCATTTTGAAAGTATAAATCAGAATTATCGAATAAAGTTTATAGTTAACTACCACGAGCCCAGAAACAAATATCAGATCATAATCATATTCACATAAGGCAACATTTGTAGGGGAGACCTACCAGAGTTATGAAGGACGTGCATGCACGCAGCATCAATCATCAGATAACAGATAACATATAACATATAACAGATAACAGATCTAGGATGCATCCATACGCCCCACAGACAGATATTGGTCATATAACATAACTTGAGCTCATAACAGATATCAGATAAGGGACGTGGCAGAACATCACTCTACTGCCCTAGAGTCATGTCAGAGGTGCATCAGTGACACGGACATGGAACCCCCATGACTAGTGAAATATTTGGCTCGGTGTCAAACTATCTTAGGTCAAATCAGAATGTCAAAACTGACACAGATCATACTTTATCATAAGGTTAATCATATTTTCAAAATCAGAGTTTTCATATCAACATAGTTCAAAATCAGATGTTTCATAATTCAGAAATCAGAGTTCAGATAAGCAACAGCTCAAACAAACGGAATGGGGTTCATAGCAAAGGCTTAGGAAACCTTAATATAAAAGCTAATGAAAAGAAAACGTTATAAGGAACCTTTACTGAAAAGGTCAGAATATCTGTACCTTATTCCAAAGCAAATGACCACAAAGCAGAAATACGAAAAGCAAAGGATTACTCCTTCTTCACAGAACCTATACACATTAACGGTCGTACATGTTATTTATGATTCCATAATCGTCGAAATGATCTTTTAAATGTTTGGTGTTTATACTTAATGTATTCAGTGATCTTAATATTTTAGAGATTTATGATTAAATGAGACTTAAGTGTTTTATAACCAATATTGTAGATTAAGGTTCATTATGTCATTTATTAAAGTTTAGGGTTAAATGTGAAAATAGTTTATAAGTCATAACTCACACATGAAATAACAAATTAATATACCTAGCTTCAAACCTTAATCGACTCTCATTTATGTTCTAGGGTTTTCGCATTCTTTTAATATCATATTAATGCGCAATTACTTTACATATTACGTCATTTAATGACTCATTACTCTTGTTTATTTACTCAATACATTCATGACTTAACCATACGTTACTTATACACATATTATACGTCAACTTTTATATCCATGCACGTTATGATTTCATGTGACTACACAAGTTACTTATCATCCGGATTAGACACATCGACACACACATGCACTATAGCTTCGAATAGACATGACCACGTACTATGCTTACACATCAACAAGTTCACTTGACTCACAACACACGCGCATGTATACGGTTCACAATTCACTTAGGTTCGGTTCACACATCACTTAGGTTCTAGGTTTTACATGATCTTTACTTATTAAACACACATTCAAAACCATCACATGGTTCGGCTTGTATGTAGGGTTCGGCCTCCATGTTTTTACGCAAACCCTATCTCTTCTCGTATATCTTACTTATTCACGTTTTCATGTTTTACCTTGTCCGATTCATGATCTATATGTGGTTCGGTTATATATATAGCTTCGACATGCCTATGATCCGATTCACAAAACACATTCAATACATCTTCTCAATTATTTATAAGGTCCGATTTGTTTACATGTGGTTCGATTTCTTTTATCTTGACATACTTAATAACCGGTTCAACCAATACGTATTACATAACATGCTCTTTAATATTTATAAGATTCAAGTCATTATGTTGTTTTTGTTTCATACGGCTCGACCAAAAGAAAAAGAAACACAAGCTCGGCTAAACAAAACAAGATACGATATATATATATATATATATTAACGTAAGGTGTATTAAAGGAAGACAATAGAACACGTTATACCTTAGCTCGTTGGAACAAAACTCTCGACACCAAGGGTGTTAGGCTTCGGCCGAATGAAAAAGAAAAAGGAAGAGGCAAAACTAGGGTTTCCAAATTGTGTTAATGTGTTGTATTTATAGTTAGCATAAATTGGTTCTAGGGCTTTTGAGGTATGTGGGATTCGGCTTAAGTCCAACCGAACAAACAAACACACGGCCCAAGGGTTCTCTTGGACTCTCGGCTAGCAAAAGAAAATGAGCCCAGCATGGTTCACCATTAAACGAAAACAAGGCCCAACGAATGGCCCAACTATTTCGCGAGACGTTTAACTTTCGTCGTACAAAGTCGATCACGTACACATATTCGTTAAGTTTTAGTTATAGATAAGTTAGGTTTTAATTTCGTTAAATGAATATAAATATCTTTTACATATTTTATAAATTTCGATTCCAAGGGTATTTTAGTCTTTATTCATGTTTTAGATTTTCAGGTTTTACAACTCTTCCCCTCTAAAAGAAGAATTTTCGTCCTCGAAAATTGAAATGAAACGAAACGAAAACAAAATGAGAACATACCAAACTATTCAAAGAAATGAGGATAACTAGCTCGCATCGACTCCTCGGTTTCCCAAGTAGCCTCACGCTCCGGGTGATTTTTCCAAAGAATCTTAACGAACGGAATGACTTTGTTTCTCATGACTCTTTCTTGCCTATCTAAAATAGCTTCCGGTTCTTCAGATAAAGACATATCGGACTGAATTTGATCAAACGGATAAGAAGCAACGTGTAACGGATGATAGTTGTATCCCCTTAGGAGAGATACATGGAAGACATCATGAACATGCGATAACTGAGGCGGAAGTGCTAACCGGTACGAAACTTCTCCTATACGCTCCAGAATTTCAAACGGACCGATGAATCGAGGACTGAGCTTGCCCTTGATTCCAAAACGTTTCACACCTCTAAACGGTGAGACTTTCAAAAATACACGATCTCCAACCTGAAATTCTAAATCATGACGATGCTTGTCAGCATAACTTTTCTGACGAGACCTAGCCTCCTTCAAATTTTCTCTAGCAACAGCTACTTTCTCATTACTGATCTCAATCATTTCTGGACCTTCAATTAAGCGTTCACCTACTTCATCCCAACAAGTAGGTGATCTACATTTTCTCCCATAAATAAGTTCAAACGGTGCTGCCTTAATGCTAGCATGCCAACTGTTGTTGGATGCAAACTCTACTAAACACAAATATTCATCGGTCCGCTGCCCGTCCATTCTAAAGCACAAGCCCTTAGCATGTCCTCTAAGGTCTGAATAGTCCTCTCTGACTGACCATCTGTTTGAGGATGAAAGGCTGTACTGAAATTAAGTCGAGTACCCCAAGCTTTTTGCAAACCTTTCCAGAAACGGGAAGTAAAACGCGGATCTCTGTCGGACACAATAGATGCCGGAGTACCATGAAGCCTAACGATCTCTTGCTGAAAAATTTCCGCCAATCTACCAATACCATAATCCTTTCTAATTGGTAAGAAATGAGCAGATTTGGTTAGTCGATCAACAACTACCCAAATCGCATCATGCTTCTTCCGAGTAAGAGGTAGCCCAGTCACAAAATCCATAGATATCTTATCCCACTTCCATGTTGGAATATCCAATGGCTGTAACAGTCCACTAGCCCTTTGATGTTCAATCTTAACCTGCTGACAAATCATACACTTCGATACAAACGTCGCCACATCTTGCTTCATGCCATTCCACCAAAAGTACTGCTTCAAATCCTTATACATCTTGGTAGAACCAGGATGGATAGTGAAAGGAGAACTATGAGCTTCAGTCATAACTTTCTCGTGAAGGTCGGATCATTTGGAACGCAAAGCCTATCCTCATACCATACTATTCCGTCATCATCAACCTTAAACTCCGTATGCTTACCTTCTTCAACATTTTGCGCCACGGCCCACAGCTCACCATCATCTTTCTGAGCTTCTTTAATTTGCAGTATAAGGTTCGACTCCACCTTCATACTAGCCCAGTATCCATCAAAACCTCGTACGCACAACTCAACATCCAAACGCTCTAAGTCACGAAGAATCCTAGGTTCAATCTCAATACTTGCAAGAATGCCTGATTTCCGGCTAAGTGCGTCAGCAACTACATTAGCCTTACCGGGATGGTACTGAATGTTGGTGTCATAATCCTTAAGGAGTTCTAACCATCTTCTTTGTCTCATGTTAAGCTCCTTCTGAGTGAAAATATACTTGAGACTCTTATGGTCAGTGAAAATATCACACGTCTCTCCATACAAGTAATGTCTCCAGATCTTCAACGCGAACACCACTGCAGCTAACTCAAGGTCATGAGTTGGGTAATTCTCCTCATAAGGTTTTAGCTGCCTTGAAGCATAAGCTATTACCTTTCCATGTTGCATCAAAACACAGCCCAATCCTTTCTTAGATGCATCACTGTAAATTTGAAATCCTCCAGAACCAGATGGAAGAGTCAAAATAGGAGCGGACACCAATCTCTGTTTCAACTCTTCAAAATTCTCTTCTCGTTCATCCGTCCATACAAACTTTTCTCCTTTTCTCATCAGTTGGGTTAAGGGCAAAGCTAAACGAGAGAAACCTTCAACAAAACGTCGGTAGTAACCCGCAAGTCCTAGAAAACTCCTAACCTCAGTCACTGTCGTAGGTCTTGGCCATTTAGTGATAGCCTCAACTTTAGACGGATCCATGGTGATACCATCAGCAGATACAATATGACCAAGGAAAGCGACTTGTTTTAACCAGAACTCACACTTCGAAAATTTGGCGTACAACTTCTTCTTCCTCAGAATCTCCAAAACTATTCGAAGATGTTGCTCATGCTCTTCTTCAGACTTGGAGTAAACCAAAATGTCGTCGATGAAAACGATAACAAACTTATCGAGGAACTCATGGAAAACACGATTCATTAAGTCCATAAACACAGCAGGCGCATTTGTCAAACCAAAAGGCATAACGAGGAATTCATAATGACCATATCTGGTACGAAACGCAGTCTTAGGAACATCTTGCTCCCTCACACGTAGCTGGTGATAACCAGATCTCAGATCAATCTTAGAAAAGAATTTCGCTCCTTGCAGTTGATCAAACAAATCATCAATACGTGGCAGAGGATAACGGTTTCGAATGGTAATACGGTTGAGTTCACGGTAGTCGATACATAGACGCATGCTTCCATCCTTCTTCTTCACAAACAAAACAGGTGCACCCCATGGAGAAACACTAGGTCGAATAATCCATTTTCTATCATCTCTTGCAGCTGCTCCTTCAATTCCTTTAGTTCTACAGGTGCCATACGATACGGAGCCTTCGAAATCGGTTCAGCACCAGGAATCAACTCAATGCTAAACTCAACTTCTCTAGCTGGGGGAAGACCAGGAAGTTCATCGGGAAAAACGTCGGTGAATTCACAAACAACAGAAAGGTTTTCAATGTTAGGACTCTCCAAAGATATGTCCTTAACAGACGCCAGAAAACCTTGGCACCCATGAGCAATCATAGTCCGTGCCTTCATAGCGGAAATGAGCTTAACAGATTTGAGGGGTTGAGAACCATAATAAACAAATTCAGGATGTTTTATGTCTCCAAAGATCACAGTTCTAGCATAGCAGTCGATGGAAGCTCTATGATAAGCCAACCAATCCATGCCTAGAATGATATCAAAGTCGACCATATCGAGAGGATACAGATTTGCAGAGCGAACACGATCATCAAAACGAAGAGGGCACTTAACGTATTTATGATCAATGATCACGTGGTTTTTCATAGGCGTAGAAATTGATAAGTGGTTTGCTAATGGTTTGGGAGTCATATTAAGTTTCTTAGCAACTGTGACAGATATAATGGAGTGTGTGGCACCGGTATCAAATAAAGCAAAGACAGAATAATCATCAATGAAAAGAGTGCCCGTAATGGTACCTGAAGTGCGCTCCGCCTGATTCCGAGTAGTAGCATAAACGCGTCCAGTAGTAGATGGCGGCTTGATGTAGTTTCCAGGAATCACCGGGTTCTTCTTAGGGCAATCCTTGATATTGTGAGTAGTGGAACCACAAGAGAAACATCCACCAGTGGCCTTGAAACATGGTCCCGAATGAGCCTTTCCACAAGTAGTAAGATAGGTGGGGAGGCAAAACCTCGCTGTCCTTGCTGACACAGAAGATCCTGAAGCACGACCCTGATATGCTCCTCGAGCTGACTGATCCTTGTTGTAACGCTGGTTATTGTTACCTTGATTCTGACGATCATTTCCATTCTTGCCAGCAGCTCTGCTATCCTGACTCCTCGCCTCAGGGCGCCTAGAGTCAACATTCCTTCCTGACTGACCCCGCTGATCATAACTCCTATCCACTTGTCCCCTCGAATCGTAACTCCTGCCAGAATTTCCCTTATAATCATTACTTTGAGTCCTACCTTGAATCCGATCACCATCACGGTTACGTTTGTTGGAACCCGACACCTCATGAAAGATCTCAATGTTACGAGCTGCGTCATTGCAGGCCGACACATCCTCATACTCAATATTCAGCAGTCGGTCCAACACCCACTTCTTCAGTCCCCACTTGAAGTGCTTAGCTTGGCGCCTACCATCTCCAGCAATCGTTCCCACAAAACTTACCAGCCTCATAAACCTACCCATGTACTCATTGGAGTTCTCATGATCAAACTGGTAAATCGCCTGATAATCCCTCTCATACCTTTGCTGCTCAGCATCAGGGAAGTAACGGTTATAGAAGATAGTTCGAAACTCAGTCCAAGTACAAGTAACAGCAAAAGCATCTCCTCCTCTTGCCTGTTTGAGTGCCTTCCACCAATTCAAAGCATCACCCTCCAACTTAAATGCAGCCAAACGGGTCTTAAATTCATCTCCACAACCCAGTACTTCAAACAGCTTCTCAATATGAGTGATCCAGTCCTCGGCCTCAGTGGGAGTAGCAGCAGTGCTAAAAGAAAGAGGCTTGAGCTTACCGAAACGCTCGAGCCAAGTGTGAATGCCGACGGGTTGATTTCCTCCACCACTACCCGAAGCACCAGTCTGATTACGAATGTTGTTGATCACCTGTGTCATCATCTCAGGTGTGGTAAGACCAGGGAAAAGAGTGTTGAGAGCATTAGAAATCGCAGCATCCAAGTTAGGAGCATCATCGTCTCCATCCACGTTACCGTTAGTACGAGTTCGAACCATCTAAACGATATTCAAACGATTAGTAAAATGAACAAAGGTGAGATATGAAATGGAAGTTCGCAGAAGGAAACCTAAAGTCTACCCAATCCTCACAGGTCATAGCCTAAGCTCTAAGGGTCTCAAAACCTAGGGTCCATATGTCACAGGTCCTGACTACAAGTCGTAAACCTGGCTCTGATACCATAAATTGTAACGCCCCGACCCGACAAGGGTAAAGGAATCACAAATAATGGTGTCATATCAAAGCAAACATAAATATCCAAAAGAAGTCTTAACATAAATGCGGAAAAATTCAAGTCAACATGACTTCAATACATAGGTCCCAGCGGAAAATAAACTCCAACAAAATATCTAAAATAATGAAGTCTTAAATGGCATCATAAGTTCAAAGCTAAAATCTCTAAGGTAAGTCCACTCATGCACTTATCCCAAAGCAAAACCCAGCTCCAAATGCTTAGATACCTGCCGCGGAAGAAAAGAAATGCGACTGAGCTTCGAAAGCTCAGTGAACAGATATAAAAGCAAAGCAAATACGAAACGATCTCGAATACAAAATATAGTGAACGAAAGATAGCAAAACCATAATCATTTTGAAAGTATAAATCATAATTATCGAATAAAGTTTATAGTTAACTACCACGAGCCCAGAAACAAATATCAGATCATAATCATATTCACATAAGGCAACATTTGTAGGGGAGACCTACCAGAGTTATGAAGGACGTGCATGCACGCAGCATCAATCATCAGATAACATATAACAGATAACAGATAACAGATCTAGGATGCATCCATACGCCCCACAGACAGATATTGGTCATATAACATAATTTGAGCTCATAACAGATAATAGATAAGGGACGTGGCAGAACATCACTCTCTTGCCCTAGAGTCATGTCAGAGGTGCATCACTGACACGGACATGGAACCCCATGACTAGTGAAATATTTGGCTCGGGTGTCAAACTATCTTAGGTCAAATCTGAATGTCAAAACTGACACAGATCATACTTTATCATAAGGTTAATCATATTTTCAAAATCAGAGTTTTCATATCAACATAGTTCAAAATCAGATGTTTCATAATTCAGAAATTAGAGTTCAGATAAGCAACAACTCAAACAAACGGAATGGGGTTCATATCAAAGGCTTAGGAAACCTTAATATAAAAGCTAATGAAAAGAAAACGTTATAAGGAACCTTTACTGAAAAGGTCAGAATATCTGTACCTTATTCCAAAGCAAATGACCACAAAGCAGAAATACGAAAAGCAAAGGATTACTCCTTCTTCACAGAACCTATACACATTAACGGTCGTACATGTTATTTATGATTCCATAATCGTCGAAATGATCTTTTAAATGTTTGGTGTTTATACTTAATGTATTCAGTGATCTTAATATTTTAGAGATTTATGATTAAATGAGACTTAAGTGTTTTATAACCAATATTGTAGATTAAGGTTCATTATGTCATTTATTAAAGTTTAGGGTTAAATGTGAAAATAGTTTATAAGTCATAACTCACACATGAAATAACGAATTAATATACCTAGCTTCAAACCTTAATCGACTCTCATTTATGTTCTAGGGTTTTCGCATTCTTTTAATATCATATTAATGCGCAATTACTTTACATATTACGTCATTTAATGACTCATTACTCTTGTTTATTTACTCAATACATTCATGACTTAACCATACGTTACTTATACACATATTATACGTCAACTTTTATATCCATGCACGTTATGATTTCATGTGACTACACAAGTTACTTATCATCCGGATTAGACACATCGACACACACATGCACTATAGGTTCGAATAGACATGACCACGTACTATGCTTACACATCAACAAGTTCAATTGACTCACAACACACGCGCATGTATACGGTTCACAATTCACTTAGGTTCGGTTCACACATTACTTAGGTTCTAGGTTTTACATGATCTTTACTTATTAAACACACATTCAAAACCCTCACATGGTTCGGCTTGTATGTAGGGTTCGGCCTCCATGTTTTTACGCAAACCCTATCTCTTCTACGTATCTTACTTATTCACGTTTGCATGTTTTACCTTGTCCGATTCATGATCTATATGTGGTTCGGTTATATATATAGCTTCGACATGCCTATGATCCGATTCACAAAACACATTCAATACATGTTCTCAATTATTTATAAGGTCCGATTTGTTTACATGTGGTTCGATTTCTTTTATCTTGACATACTTAATAACCGGTTCAACCAATACATATTACATAACATGCTCTTTAATATTTATAAGATTCAAGTCATTATGTTGTTTTTGTTTCATACGGCTCGACCAAAAGAAAAAGAAACACAAGCTCGGCTAAACAAAACAAGATACGATATATATATTAACGTAAGGTGTATTAAAGGAAGACAATAGAACACGTTATACCTTAGCTCGTTGGAACAAAACTCTCGACACCAAGGGTGTTAGGCTTCGGCCGAATGAAAAAAAAAAAGGAAGAGGCAAAACTAGGGTTTCCAAATTGTGTTAATGTGTTGTATTTATAGTTAGCATAAATTGGTTCTAGGGCTTTTGAGGTATGTGGGATTCGGCTTAAGTCAACCGAACAAACAAACACACGGCCCAAGGGTTCTCTTGGACTCTCGGCTAGCAAAAGAAAACGAGCCCAGCATGGTTCACCATTAAACGAAAACAAGGCCCAACGAATGGCCCAACTATTTCGCGAGACGTTTAACTTTCGTCGTACAAAGTCGATCACGTACACATATTCGTTAAGTTTTAGTTATAGATAAGTTAGGTTTTAATTTCGTTAAATGAATATAAATATCTTTTACATATTTTATAAATTTCGATTCCAAGGGTATTTTAGTCTTTATTCATGTTTTAGATTTTCAGGTTTTACACAATGTACCTAATGAGTACAATGTATCTAGTCTTGTGGGTATGGGTCAATACCATGGGTTATGGATATGATCCATGGGTTGTGATTTTTACCCATCCTAATAAACTATTACAACAAATGATTAATTACAACATTTTTGTATTAGATGGCTATATGTAAATGCTTTACAAAAATAACATGTATCCTTATAATTGTACTTAAGATAACATTATATTTGTTATCAACAAAACACAAAGAGATCGCAAAATATTAATAAACGTTTTTACAGTTTATTTGTATTAACAATGACAAAATATGTAAACGTAATATATAGTAAAGTGTAAAAGTTACTTGTATCCGTTTTTACTGCCTATTTGTGTTACACCCTGTTTCCCGGTTTGATCGGAATTTACTCGATTTTGAAAACTTTGACTCGGAAACGTTTGACTACAACTTATTCTCATTTAACTCTTCAATGCACGACAAAACTATGACATTTGAACATTGACAATTCTTATTAAAACATATACTCGATAACTTCTTAAACCAATAGCACAAGATTATAACAAAACAATCATTTTAAAACTGTATGGCGGACTGACGTTGTCGCCTTTTAAGCTGTGACGCCGTCACCCTTTAACAGTGACCCAAAACACTTTACAAAATTAACACGCGATGGTTCAGAGAGTTTTAAACCCGACGCCGTCGCAACTGGGTCTGACGTCGTCACCCATAATTTCGTGACACTGTCAGGTCTACAGACCTGCACATTTTGACAACAAAACTGCACAACCATTTTTGACCCATTTCAACTCAATAATCATTTAAACTTCTTCAACTTTAACCAAACATCTTAATAACTATAACCAACAATCTAAAACATATTTAAAATTACTTGACCCATTTTATGTCCAAAATGGGTGAGATTACACCCTAATCCAAACACCCCTTTAAGAAAGACATAAACTTACAATTTGGCTCTTTAAAACATATCTACAACATGTCATTACAACAATACTATAACCACTATAACATGACACTTGACACTTAACCACAAGTTTATGAAACCTTTTCAAATAAAACGGGGGCACAAATCGTCATTTGGAGCTCGGTATCTACCTAGCTCCTAATAATACACAATCAATCTTCCACATAGTCAAACACTGATCCAAATCCAACCCAATGCACTTCAAGCACATGAACCTACAATAACATTGATAACTATAACATGTAAGCGATAACGCTTAGTAAGTAATTAGACTAAAACATGATAATGCTTCTATCATCATATAATTCGCAAAAGCATAACTAACGCACAAAGCCATAGCACAATTAGCACATAAGGCAACAAATCACACCTTAATATTCCACTAGACAATTAACTCTATAACCATCATTATAACCAAAACTCAACCACAACATATACAACACATCATATGATAATTTTCACATTAAACAAGTAGTAGTCTAATTACTTACCTTAGCTATCCAAGCTAAGTTATCACTATATCACCTCCATCTTCATCAATCATATCATGCAAGACCTTTCATAGCTGACAATGCCTCGTCGACAAGGTGGTCTATGGAAGCTAATCATATCATTCAAGACCTTTCATGCTGCTGAAAAGAAGAAAGTGAAGGAGTCTACGGAAGCTAATCTTGGAAAATTACTGAAGTACAATGCCTCGTCGACAAGGTGGTCTCCAATTCGAGGTTCCAACACCAGAAAAAGGTGTTGAGTATCGGTTATGTTTAAGTGTTACTTCTAAGGTGAGAATTGTAGGAAATTAGTAGTAAGCTTAAATATAGATTAGGGATTTAAGTGTACATTGTAACATTGATAAGGATTAGACTAGAACTAAGATTAGTTAGCTTGGAGTGCAAGGAAAGCTAAGGTTCATGGAGGGTCGGTTGGGAGTTTCCTAAACTGACTCAAACATGGGTTCGTTGAGGGGTATCTCGTGTGCATATACTTTCAGTTATACTTTCGGGGTTCTTTACAAAAGTCGGCACTTTTGGGTTCAGGTGTCTTGTATCGATTGATGCTAAAGCTTCTCGTTTTCGTGTTCGAAGATCTAGGGTTGTTGTCGAGGATTGTCCAACAGATAGAAATCTTAAAACCCGTATGTATATTGGAAATGGCCTTTCAGGAATTGGTGTGTTTGGATTGTGCCCAAAATGGCATTAAATCGTAAGGCAGCAGGTCATGTGTTTTTCCCTCTTAAGAAATTGTTGAGTTGTTTTATTTCAAATCTCTATGGGTCATGATTTCAAAATAAAAATCACCCATGTAACTATAGTAGTCATCTAAATAATTATGGCTTGCCTTTCTAGCGCAAATATGATATTACGATGCTTTACTATATGGTATAGAAGAAGGGGTCATAACTTGCTAAGATTGATTAAGAAGTTTTCCTTTAATTTTCCTATGATGTAATTTGTAACCATATTTTTTTTCAAAATAATGAGGATTTTTAGGTTATCGTTTTGTAAACTGACTTTGTTTTCGATTATTATTAATAGATGATGATGACAACTTTTGCAAGAAGATTGTGTAGAAAGTAAAATAAGTATTGATTTAGAATTTTTATATTTATTCAAGATTATTAAAAAATGTGTGCTCGAGCAATGTACAATATATAGGTGTGTGTAAAACAAGTTGCAGACATAGGTTAAGCTGGTGGGACTTAATATTGAAGGTACATTTTTATGGTTCAAGAAAGTATATAGTTTTCTCTTTGATCTTGAGTAAGTTTGTGTAAAATATGCCAACCTCTTATAAACTGTAATAACACTAAAGATATTTATATGTTAGTGATGGCTGCAAGGAAGTAGACTTGAATTGAATTAAGTGTTGGTGGTATGAGCCCAGAGCAGGGTAAGATAATCAATGTAGCAAAAATACCACTATGTGGTTACCGGATATCACTTGGAATAGTGTGATCACTTTCCAAAGTAAACTATTCGACCCTAATGCCTGGGTTACACGAATATCTACTTGGGATAAGACCAAATGTAGTTATAGAATTAGGTACAATTCAATAACCCTTTTGCTTAGAAGTGTTAATCGTTTTTTTTGTATTTGTCATGCATAATCAGATATCCTATTTATAGGAAATAACTCTTAGCTAGTCAAATGAAATTAAGAGAATTAATCAGCCCATTAATCTCCTCATAATTATCCCCATTATAGCCGTTAGTGGTTACATGACCAATTAAACGTGGTCATTATGCAGTTGTAACTGCCACTTGAATAGGTCAATGCCTGTTACAAGTTTATCAGTGGAAACCACTACCCATCAGTGGAAACACCACCCATCAGTGGAAACCACTATTAGAGTCAGGGTGTTCAGGGACCTTATGGGTGTACACTCCGTACCTCCTTACCCATTACCTGGTGTGAACTAATCCCACAAGTGCACTAAATTTTCCAACAATCCTCCCCAAATTTAGTTCACTTCCTTTGCATGAAAAACAAACATTAAACAAAACATGTGCATAAATGAAAATATCATGAGGATTGAATTTCCATCTTAGTACATTACACGTTCAAATATTCGAGAATCAGGGTGTTCTAAGAATTGAACCCTTCAACCCATTTGAATACCTGAAGATAAAATACACACAAGTTTTCAAACACTTATCAGCTCCTGACACTATACAAGCCATGTGTCCATATCCAAATTCATAAATGTTGTAAAAGCTAAAAGTCCAAAGTTCCTTGAAGCGGAAAAACTTCAACATTTGCATAGGTGGTTCCTCTTTATTCATGCTCCTGCCAAGCACTTTTTCAAAGAAAATTAACCATTAAGAAGTAAAGACGTCATCCTCCTTTCAACAGGTTCTGAGCACAACCTTGGGATGTAAATAAAACATGTGCTCCAGCCCACTGAATGTTCATCTTTCCACATTGAACTCATCTCCCAAGTTTCCTCAGGAGGGAGTTGGGTGTCCTAGCATTCAGTGACTAAGTTGGACTTAAACCCATCCCTTTAGCAGACTTTATAACCAAGTCTCTAGCCAGACCCTTCTTCAAGTGATCAGCTAAGTTACATTTGAGATCTAACAAACTCTATAGATACCACCTCATTCATGATAAGCTCACGAATCATGCTATGCCTGACACCTAAGTGTCTAGACTTCCCATTGTACATCTGGCTATAAGCCTTTGCCAATGTAGTTGCACTATCACAACGGATAGAAATAGGTGCTATAGGTTTAGGCCATAATGGAATCTCAAGAAGCAAGTTTTTCAACCATTCAGCTTCTTTACCAGCAGCTGCTAAAGCCACAAATTCAGATTCCATTGTTGAACTGGTGATGCAAGTTTGCTTCTTGGATGCCCAAGAAATTGCACCTCCACCAAGTAGGAATACCCAGCCACTGGTAGACGAATTGTCTTCAGTGTTACTGATCCAACTTGCATCAGTGTATCCTTCCAACATTGATGGGTAACCAGTATATGAGAGACTATAATCCATAGTTCTCTTCAAATACTTCAGTACCCTCTGAACTGCTTGCCAGTGATGAGCACTAGGATTACTAGTATACCTGCTCAATTTTCCCACTGCAAAACCAATATCAGGCCTTGTACAAGTCATGGCATACATCAGGCAGCCAATCACCCTAGAATAATCAAGTTGGGATACAGCCTTGCCATGATTAGGCATCAGCTTCTCACAAGTATCCATAGGTGTACTCACTGGAGTACAATCAAAGTAATTGAATTTCCTCAGCACCTTCTCAATATAATGAGACTGGGAGATAGAAATTCTGTTACTTTCATGTTTAATCCTTATACCAAGGATAACATCAGCCTCCCCTATGTCCTTCATGGAGAACCTTGATGACAAAAATTCCTTTGTCAGGTCAACCTGATTTTGGTCAGTGCCAAAGATCAGCATGTCATCAACATATAGGCAAATGATGACTCCTTTACCAGAATCATAAAATTTGCTATATACACATTTGTCAGCTTGGTTAAGAACATAACCACTAGACAAAACCACTTCATCAAATTTTTGATGCCATTGCTTAGGTGCCTGCTTAAGTCCATAAAGAGACTTAATCAGTTTACACACCTTGTTTTCATTGCCAGGCAAGATGAAGCCCTAAGGTTGGTTCATATAAACCTCCTCTTCCAATTCACCATTCAAGAAAGTTGTCTTCACATCCATCTGATGAATAATCAGATTGTGAATATATGCCATAGCAATCAGCAGTCTTATGGTACTAATACGAGCCACAGGGGCATAAGTGTCAAAATAGTCTATCCCTGACTTTTGTTTAAAGCCCTGAATGACTAGTCTAGCCTTGAACTTTTCAATAGTTCCATCTACCTTCATTTTCTTTCTGAAAATCCATTTGCAACCTAGAGGTTTGCAACCAGGTGGTAGATCAACCAACACCCAAGTGTTGTTGCCCATGATGGAATCCATCTCATCACTGATTGCTTCTTTCCAGAAAGCAATATCCTGGGACTTCATTGCTTCTTCAAATGTCTTGGGATCATCCTCAACAATGAAGCAATAGGAGTATTGGTCTGAGACCTCATCCCTGGTTCCTTCAACTAAGTATAGTTGAAACTCAGGTCCAAATGACTTTGGAGTCCTGACCCTTTTGCTCTTCCTGAGCACAGGTTCAGGTTGTTGAACCACAACCTCATCAGGGACCACTAATGGTTCATCATCAGGGACCTCTGATACACCAGTGTCATGAGTTCCATTAGGAATCCTCTGACTTGGTCTGGGGACTGATGAGAATCTATTCTCATCAAAGTTTGCATCCCTTGATTCAATTATTGAGTTAACTGAAACATATTCATTAGGTTCAATAACATAGAACCTAAAGGCCTTGGAATGCTCAGCATATCCAACAAAGATGCAGTCAATGCCTCTTTCACCCAAAGTTTTCAACTTTGGATCAGGGAGTCTTACAACAGCCCTACAACCCCAGACCCTGAGATAGTTCAGGTTGGGTTTCCTTTTAGTCCAGAGTTCATAAGGGGTAACCTTGTTCCTTTTGCTGGGAACCCTATTTAATAAATAGCAAGCTGTTAACATAGCTTCACCCTAGAACCCTTGACTCAGTCCTGAATAGGACAACATGGAATTAACCATCTCCTTCAGCACCTTGTTTTTCCTTTCAGAAATATCATTTTGCTGAGGAGTATAAGGGGTAGTCGTTTCATGGATTATACCAACAGACTGAAAATACAGAGTACCCATGTACTCACCTCCCCTATCAGTCCTTAATCTTTTGATCAAAGACCCAAGTTGTAATTCAACTTCAGTTTTAAACACTTTGAATTTATCTAATGCTTCATCCTTGGTATGTAACATATAGACATAACAAAACCTTGAAGCATCATCAATAAATGTCACAAAGTACTTCTTATTCCCCAAAGAAGGAGTGGCATGCAAATCACACAGGTTACTGTGTATAAGCTCCAAGACCTTAGTCTCATGACTAACACCCTGAAAAGGTTTCTTGGTTATCTTGGTCAACATGCAAGTTTTACGCTTTTCAGTGTCCATGTCAAAGGCTGGGATTAACCCATCCTTAGACATATCTTGCATTCTTTTATAGTGTACATGGCCAAGTCTAGCATGCCAAAGGGTAGAGTCAGTCAGGTTAATGGTGGTCACAAAGGATGAATTAACACTATCAGTGGCAAGATTAAGCCTGAACATTTGATTACTTAAATAACCAAAACCAATAAACACACCATTCTTAGAAAGAACAAATTTATCAGATTCAATAACTTGTTTATATCCATGATTATTCAAAATACTACTTGAAACCAAGTTCTTCCTGATATCAGGAACATGAATAACATTAAACAAAGTTAAAATCTTTCCAGAACTAAAATTAAGATCTACACAACCATGACCATGCACCAAGGTTGTTGACTCATTTCCCATGTGAAGAATAGAACCATCATTCAGTGACTCATAAGTCTTGAACTATCTTCTATCTTTACACACATGAACTGTTGCACCAGAGTCAACCCACCACGCAACATCATCATCCTGCACATAATGAGATTTAGATACATATGTAACATAATAAATCTGAAAAGACTTATTAACCATATTCTGACCTTTCAGTGAGTTGGAAGAACCACCACTCCCTGAACCATTAGTGCCTGATCCATTGGCTTTACCACCAACCTTAACACCTTTGCAATCCCTTTTAATGTGACCAGTTTTGCCACATTTCCAACAAGTAGGTGTTGCCTTCTTGTTAGGATCTGCCCTTGTGTTTTCATGATATTTGCGTTTGCCTTTGTTGTCATTGTACCTGGTGGAGTTGTTATGCTCCACCATATTGACGACAGATGCACCAGTAGCATTGCTACTCTTTGGCTTGTCATTATCCTGCACTTTGAGAGATTCCTCAATGCGCAGATGACTGCCCAACTCAACCAGAGTTAACTCCTCCTTCTTATGTTTCAAGGTATGCTTGAAATCTTTCCAAGAAGGGGGAAGTTTATCAATGACACAAGAGACTTGAATAGCCTCATCCATGTGCATATTGTGTTGTGTAAACCTTCCAAGTATACCCAGAAGTTCATTGTATTGTTCCATAACTGGTCTTGAATCAGTCATTTTGTAATTTGTGAAATTACTTACAAGGAACTTCTTACTTGATGCATCCTCAGCCATATATTTGGCATCCAAGGAATCCTACAGTACTTTGGAAGATTCAAAGTTCTGATAAATATCAAACAGAGAATCAGACATACCATTGAGGATTAGACCTCTGCAAATGTAGTCATCATTCTCCTATTTGCTCCTCCTCCTGATCTGCTCCACAATAGCATCATCCCCATCATCAGGAATAGGAGTGGTTAGCACATAAACCACACTCATGCTTGACAGCAAGAAGTGCATTTTCTTCTGCCATCTCCTGAAGTCCACCCCTTCAAACTTATCAAGCTTGGCAAAGTTTGAAGCCATGTGTTTCATTGCAGCAGCAGCCATTGATTATCAGCAAATAGTTTACTTTGATTGTTGGTGGTATGAGCCCAAAGCAGGGTAAGATAATCAATGTAGCAACAATACCACTATGTGGTTACCGGATATCACTTGGAATCGTGTGATCACTTTCCAAAGTAAACTATTCGACCCTAATGCCTGGGTTACACGAATATCTACTTGGGATAAGACCAAATGTAGTTATAGAATTAGGCATAATTCAATAACCCTTTTGCTTAGAAGTGTTAATCGTTTTCTGTGTATTTGTCATGCATAATCAGATATCCTATTTATAGGAAATAACCTTTAGCTAGTCAAATGGAATTATGAGAATTAATCGGCCCATTAATCTCCTGATAATTATCCCCATTATAGCCGTTAGTGGTTACATGACCAATTAAACGTGGTCATTATGCAGTTGTAACTGCCACTTGAATAGGTCAATGCCTGTTACAAG
The DNA here is from genome assembly GCA_910596185.1 of Chrysanthemum makinoi. NCBI lineage: Eukaryota > Viridiplantae > Streptophyta > Magnoliopsida > Asterales > Asteraceae > Chrysanthemum > Chrysanthemum makinoi. Next base: position 60,739,856 of record OU343216.1, on the reverse strand, counting down.
TTTATCAGTGGAAACCACTACCCATCAGTGGAAACACCACCCATCAGTGGAAACACCACCCATCAGTGGAAACCACTATTAGAGTCATGGTGTTCAGGGACCTTATGGGTATACACTTCGTACCTCCTTACCCATTACCTGGTGTGAACTAATCCCACAAGTGCACTAAATTTTCCAACATGAAGCAATATCCAATGGTGATGATCAATGGGCTAAATCATTTTTTATTAATAAATCTATATGTATGGTGATCTTAAGAAAGCATGTTAGGCATTAATATAAGGGAAAATGTCACTAAATAGTAATCAAGTTTCATCAATGTTTCATTAAAGTTACTCATACTTTATTTAATTTCAACTATAAAAACCACTCAAGTTTCAAAATTGTTTTACTAAAATCACTTAAAGTTTTTTTCAACTACAAAAATCACTCAATTTTTAAAATTGTCCAACTTTAGTGACTTTCATAAGAAAATTGGTAAAAATTCATCTTTTAAAGTTGTCTTTAGTGTATTTAGATATGCATCAATCACTTGTACTTTGAATAATAACTAGCCCTTGAATTTAACGAGCGGGGTAGCCCGCGCGTTGCTGCGGGAGTGTTGTGCTGATGAATTAAATGTACTACATACATATTCACCTAACAATTGCATCATAATTCAAACTTAACAAATTTTGACAAATGATCAATACACATATGATCAATAGATAAATGCACTTGCAACATATATAATCAATTATGATTCCAATAGAATGACCAAGTCTCTCAGCAAACAATTTTGAGATTAGGAACTAATGCTGAGTATTACCTATAATGCCATATGCTGCTAGATTCAGGATCCATTTTGTGAAGCATATGGTTTCTTCGTGCTCTGCATCTAGTCTCATAAGCAATAACGGTATGCCCATGATATAATTTATCAAACTTTTACCGAAGGCAAACCCTTCATTGCCTTCATGAATTGCATGTAGTAGTCTCATGGTATCTGCAACATAGACATAAACACATAACTGTGTCCCAAACAAAAAACATAATAAGGTAATAATCTAGAAAAATGCCTCATTCTGGTTGCTGGTTTCAGTACTTTTAGAGTAAATTACAAATATGAAACAAAGGGTTTGGATATTCCAAAGAAAACAAAGTTTAATACAACTTACCCATGAAAAAAATGGCAATATTTTTAAGTATTGAAAAAATGGCAATATCTTTTTAATAGTTAGAAAAGTAAAAAATATTTTGCAATAATATCACTAAATGTGAATGGATCAACCATCTACAATGCTTTTAAATTGTCAAACAGCTACTCATACTATCGCATAACATCATCATTATATGTTCAGCCTAAAACGCAGATAAACATAGATAACAACTTGTGCATACGTACAAAAATAAACCGTCATTTGCTGTGACCACATTTGCACGTAGTTTACTGTAGTCTGGAGCGAAATATGTTTAGTATTCATGGCTTAAACACAGTCGTACTCTCTTGTTTTCACCCTACTAAAAATTCCTCATTATGAACAGCTATCAAACACGACTGACATAACTGTTCTACAACCTATCTTATAACTGATTTTTAAAGTTGCTAATATACGATATCAGAATTTCAGTGGTTCATATTATTCACGAACATCGACATGTCTTCATATATTACCAGGATTGAGTTTTGACCTATTCATCTCTTCATATATTGCTCCTTCTTAGTAATGAACCTTGTTGATCTAGAAGCATATGCACGCGTGAGGTCACTTCGGGTGTGGTGGTAACCTGCGCAAATGACAAAAGAATCAGTCTCAAAGACAAATAATACATAAGTTGTAACGACAAAAACTCGCATCATACTGATGAAAATCCCTATTAGGCAGTTCAGTAAACAAATGTTTGGCTTTAACAATGCAGCATTATAGCAAGTGTGTATCAGTAGAAGAAAGACAGAAAATGAAGTCGAGCTTTAATATACTCGCTCATATGCAGTCATAATTATAGTTGAGCACAAAGATGAAGGCCAAATATATATTCAACAAAGCTCACTCACCATTGATAAAGTCGAAAACTGATAGCACAACGCCCTTCGCTTCATCCTGGTACGCGATTCCAACACACCCGAATCCTGTATCTAACTTGACAAACTCTTTGTTGTCAAAAGGCAATGGGCCCAACAACAAATGCACTTTTATTCCCAAAAGCAGGACAAATGTCTCCAAGAGCTTTGGAGAGAGAGGTCTTTCCAGCAAGTATGCCCATTCCCTGTAACGCGTTTGTATAGAAAATTAGCCATCAGTACTATTGCTTCATATTTGATAACAAACTTCCTAAAATGCAAATGAATAAAAATAAAGAGCGCGTATGATTTATCTTGTATAGTTCAAATGGGTACCGTAAAACTAAAGGCTATGTGACTAAAGTTATTATAAAAAGATCGATTAGAGTAATAATGATGAAGTTACTGCATACACATCTGACGTTCGATCTTTACACAATTTATTTAAAAAATTATTCGGCCATTTATGAGTTTTGACCTGTACTTATAAGTCACATGTTTGGTGCGAAACTTTTTTTAATTGTCATCCCAACTTCCATCTCTGCAGTTCTATCATATGTGATACAACAATGCAAAATGGAAAGCTTTTTATTGAATCTTGCTACTATAAATAGAACTTGAACAAATTACAGAAATAGAAAGTCATTTACCTGGAAGTTGAGGTCTCCCAGATCTATAATTAGTTGACCATCAGTGACAACTATAACTTGAATTTTCTTCTGAGGCGAAGCCTTTAAGGTCTCAAGAATATGTCACCTATAAAAATAACAATTAGCTAATCGGACCCATGAAACCAAGGGTTCCCAAGAATATGTACACAAAAAAAAAGTGATAGGAAACAACTGAGTCATGAAATTTTGCCAACAATAAATATGACCGAGTCATTAATTATATATTAAAAAAAAAACATATTATGACTGAGACATCGTTAGTTAAAAGATGATACGTTGCAACTTCGTACACACAAATCATCCCCCAACATAAAAGAGTTGCAGAGTTAATGAATCATCACAGGCAAGCAAGCAGTACTCAAATAGGACATACACACACACCCTGTTTAAATTCTTCAAGTAGTTGACGATTAAACTAATAACTTTCTTAAACTTTTCAATTGACAAAAACAACGCATCCCGAACTATAAATCTGTAACCATAATGGCGCATATATAAAGTCAGATAGGAATTTGTGGAGAGATAGAATTAGGATTTGCGGGTAGTTCAGGATAGGTGTTAGGTGCCCTTTTTTTTTGCCTCTTCCTTAGTTTAGGCCCCTTGCGTGTTTTGCTTTGCCCTTTGTTGCCCCCTTAGGTTGCCTTTTTGCCCTCGCTTTAGGTATCGTCTTCCTTTGTTTTGCTTTCGTAGGTTTACCTGCCTTTGCTTTGCTTTTGGTTTACCCTTAGGATGCCTTTTGCCCTTAGGTTTGGTTTTTGTTTCTGGTTTGCTATGTGCTTTTGTTTTGCGTTTGTGCGTGTTTGGTCTGCCCCTTCTCGCCTGCTTTTTGTTTGCTGCCTTTATGCTTCCTTTTGCTCTCTCTTCTCTTCTTTCTCACCCGCACACGTGCACTAGCCGGAGGTCTCATTGGAAGCAGTCTCCTTACCCCCAGGTTTATCCCTGGGGTAGGGGTAGGTGTTGTCTACATTCTACCTCCTCCATACCCTGCCTCGGCGGGATTGGGTATGTTGTTGTTGTTGTTGTTGTTGTGGTATTAAAAAAAATGTGTTCCTCACACTTAATATGTAGATAACCTCACGTCCTCAACTTTCTTAGATCCTATTTAAAATCAGTGAAATCAATAACCACAACCTCTTATGACTCATTCCTACTTTCTATAACGGCAGTGGCATGAAGACGACACACTAATAGTGACAAATTAAAAGCAACAATTAAAACATGAAAGATTAACAACACCACATAATCACTCACCTTGAATCACATCGGCATAAAAACCTAAAATGTTTCATATTTTCAATAAAACAGCTCTTCGTATACAATTCAAAAAACAATTACACGAAAATGATTAACCTAATGTAGCAAGAAACTAAAGGCTATAAAAAACAAATGGTTACTGTTCCAAAAGCTTGATTAATGTAGCGTCACGAAATCAGTCAACAGCTAACATCCTCCACTTAAGGATCGCTCACTCTTTGGTAGGCTAAGATTATCCGTATCCTCCATTTCAAATACTAATCAACACCCATATCGAAAAAGGTCAAAAAATTTAATTTTTATTCTCATTTTGGTAAAAAATCACCTTTTGGATAAGTAAGCAAATTGGGTACCTTAAAAGCTAACATCTATCACAACTCGTCACCATTGCGAGGCATGTTCTTTACCGCCATTGCATTCTAGTGTTGTTGATGACTTTGGTGGTTTTAAATTTGGTTGGCCCTCTCGATTCTTCGGACTTCAAATAATGATTTTTGCATTTGGCACTAGTTGTTAGAAAATCTTTCTTAAAAAAATGAATCATTACACAAACCTTTTATACTCACCCTACATATCTGAGAATATGTAAAATGGGTCAAAAAGATCAATTTCTAAAAATGTGCCTTATATTAAGAATATGGTTGGTTATCATCATGTTGCAATATTACATATCGTCTTTGTCACAATCATATGTGGTTAGGCCTACTAAGCGGGCACATGCCTCCATTCACCTTACAAAATCGAATCTCAATATGTTGTGATTAAGCCCATACTCTTCCTGTCAAAACAACCCGTAAACACTCTCAACTCAATTGAACACTCACAAATTTAATTCAATATTTCATTTAGTAGTTTCATACATTTTATCCTTAGAAACAGTCACATAAACCAACTTATTGAGTATCAAGTTTCAACATTAAGTTTTGAAACCGCGTCTACTATTTTAGTAGGATTGTTAATATCAGTCAGCCATAGATGAGATGTGCAACCAAGCAAAACCCAAGTTTCCAATTAAAAATAATAATAATAAGTAAATAAAGGTAGTCATTTTTTTTGTTAACCGTCAAACTCATTGACATTCTTCCTCACAAAAAAAAAAAAATAAAATAAATAAAATAAATTACTAATAGTAAATCAATAGAAAGCTGTAAAAGAGGAATTTACCATACCAATTGCAAAGTGTATACCATGGATCATAGCCAACAACACCACCATCACACTACTTTGCAATTGAAACCCCAAATCCATGACCTGATGCAAAGAAAAGAAAAGAAAAACCCAATTCAATACGTCAAATAAAAAATGATAATAATAATAAAAAATTAAAAGCTAGTTGGTTTATCACCGTTTTTTTTGTACGAAGGTTTTCCCGGCGCTAAAGTGATTCATCGGTGTTTGGATTTGCGTTGACGTTCCGGCATCCAAAAATTCGTTTGATTCACGGGTGTTTGGATTTCTGCGCTGCGTGGCGATGGTTTTGGGTTTTGATGATGAAATGATGGTGGTCGCCTGTGATTATGATTTATGGTAGTGAGTGTTTTTGTTTAGTGTGTGTGTGTTTGTGAAAGAAGGATGAATCTGGAATGCTGAGGAAAATATCAAGGGCTGGCTACATTTTCGTCCAGAAAAAATGGAACCGACACACTGTACATGGCAAAAAGGGATGCTTTCCTACTGCTACAGTGACATGAATAGTAGCTTGTCACATATCCACCGTTAAAAATACAATTTGGTTACATATCAGCCGTAAAAAAGCATACCGACATACTGTTCATGAACACATCAATTCTCATCTTTAAATACTAGACGAGTACCCGCGCCTAGCGGCAGCTGTTTCTAGCGTCAAATAATTAATGATTTGTAATATTGTGGTGAGTGTTTTGTGTAGCGTTTAAAATAGAACGTGAACCGATGAAAATGCAATTGCAAACGGTTGTACTATACGATAACTAAAGTCTAGACAAAATTCTTAACATCTATCAAACAACATATAAAATCATTTAATGAAAATGAAAGTAAACATTACATCAGTTATAGGATAAAAACTAACAACACACATTACTTGTTCGTAAAACTAACAAGGATGGGATTAATGGTGACCAAAATTAGTGTGAATATGATTAACCCAAAATAAAATAAAATTTATTTAATTTTGGCTATTTTGTAAAAGATTTGGGCACATTTAGCCCCATATTTTTTATGAAATGAGCGTATTTAGCATATTGAAAAGTTAAATATGCATAGCGGCACATATTTTCTCATAATTGTAAAACATTATAATTGTTTTGAAGAAAAACTTATAGATAATATATTTATCTGTTGACAGATCGTTTTGTGTTAAAAAGTTTATGGGTTCTAAACGAAAAAAATAAATTTTTGAAGATTGGGGATTAAACATAACGTTTGAAGCGGTTCGACGAGCTTGGTTCAACCGGTTGAACCGTTCCCACGAAAACGGGTCGATTTAAACCTAGTTAATATGACATGTTGGGTCAAAACGGGTCAAATTAAACAGGTCAACCCAATGGATTTGAGCGTGTTACAATGTCAACGGGTTTTCAATATGTGTTAATAGTTTCAAATTTTTACTTTTTACTTTTTCCTTTATATATAATATAGCAGGTACCGTAGCGTTCTTGTGGCGAAGTCTGCTGAAATAATTCCCGGAGAAAATAGATCTCGATGAGACCCGGATTCACCATTTGTATCGGTTTTAACGGGTCCTCTGGATTCGCTTCCGGATGGTCATTATTGGTTAGCAACCGATGGCTTACACCGGTTCCGGTTGAACCGCTTGGTCCGTCGATTTTAAAACTATATGTACCATCAACTTGTTAGCTTGTATGAAGCTTTGTGTGTTTTATTAATCTATACTATCTATAATAGAAAAATGGTCAAAGTGAAGTGAAAAGTCAAGAAAGTGAAATGTGAAAAAAATTAAAAAGGAAATGTTGAAATAATTAATTATGAGTAATTTCAACTATTAATACATACATATGTTTCAAAAGTAAACTATTAATACACATCGAAAAGGTTGACCCGGACCGGTTTAATTTGACCCAACGGTCGGGTTGACCCGGTTTTATATTGACTCGTTTTTAACTGGAGCGGTTCAACCAGGTTAACCTCTCGGGTCGAACCGGGTTTCAAAATATTATGTTAATCCCCAATTTCTCAAACTTTTACTATTATTCGCTTATAACCCATAAACTTTTTTATCACTAAAACTATCTTACTAAAAAGTACAATAAAATTTTCACAATGTACAATTTAAATAAGCTACAACATAATTCTAAATATAAAATAATTAAGCATACTAATTAATATTATTTTTAAAACACCCTAAAATGAAAAGTACATGTTATTATATACATTATACAAATTAATAAAACACACAAAGCTTCATACAAGCTAACAAGTTGATGGTACATATAGTTTTGAAAATCGGACCGGACCAACGGGTTCAACCGGAAACCGGTGTCGCCACCAGGTTGGCTAACCAATAACAGCCATCCAAAAGCGAACTAGAGATGACCCGGTTGAACAGATACAAACGGTGAATCAGTCTCATCGAGATCTATTTCTCGGTTAATTGCGCACTTGCTTGGGGTACCTGTTACACTATATATAAAGGAAAACCAAAGTAAAAGTGAAAATTTGAAACTATTAATACATATCAAAAACGGGTTGACCTGGGCGCTTCAAAACGGTGGGTTGACCTCTTTAATTTGACCCATTTGACCCAATGTCTCGGGTTGACTCGGTTTAAATCGACTCGTTTTTTAGAGCGGTTCAATAGGTTGAACACCACGGGTCGTCGGGTTTCAAAACATTATGTTTAATCCCCAAATCTTCAAATTTTTATTATTTTTCGTTTAGAACCTATAACTTTTAACACAAAACGATGCTCGCAGCTATATAAATATATTATATATATATAAGTTTTTTTTCAAAAACGATTATAATGTTTTACAATTAAGATAAAATATGTGCCCGTTAGTGCACATTTAACTTTTCAATAGGCTAAATACGCCCATTTTAAAAGAAAAATGGGGCTAAACGTACTAAAATCTTTTATAAAATAGCCAAAATTAGCCATTTTTTTTTGGGTTAATCACATTCATGCTAATTTTGGTATTTATGTTCTTCTTAACAACGGCACCATTAATCCCATCCTTGGTTTTACGACGAAGGAACGTGTGTTGTTAGTTTTATCTCATAACCGATGTAATGTTACTTTCATTTCATTAAATGTTTTATATGTTGTTTGATAGATGTTTTCAATTTTGTCTAGACTTTAGTTATCGAATAATACAACCGTTGCAATTGCATTTTCATCGGTTCACGTTATTTTAAACGTACACAAAACACTCACCATAGTATCCAAATAATTAATTATCTGACGCTAGAAAGCATTAGCTTAGGCGCGGGTCTTCGTCCCAGTTGTATAATGTTATATAATAATGTACTTTTCATTTTAGGGTGTTTTAAAAATAACATTAATTAGTTTGTTTAATTATTTTATATTTAGAATTATGTTGTAGCTTGTTTAAATTGTACATTGTGAAAATTTCATTGTACTTTTTTTAATAAGGGGTGTTTTAATTAGTTGTTTTTAATTTGGTAGATATGCTTTTAATTGGTTGTACAATGTGAATAAATTATTGTAATTTTAAGTAATGGGGTGTTTTAATAAGAGTATTAATTACACGAATATATTTCTCTCTCATTTGACCATTAAACTTTTTCACTTTGACTGTTTTTCCATTTTATGTAGTATAGATATAGTATAATTTCTCCCCACTAATTTTATATACTACAAAAGAATAGCATTCCAACTATGTTACGAATATACTTAGAGCATGGGGTGTCGTGGTTTCACCACTTCTCTTCATTTGGGCCTCACGTGTGCCACATCACCTCCACATCACTCCAACACACTAACTAAAAAATACCCCCAATCACAACTTACTCACTTTTCTTCATTTGGGCCCGCACCATCAGCATCCACAAACACAAAATAAACAAATACAAACACGCAAACCTTTTTGTCCTTTTTCTTCGTCGTTGGAATGGCGAAACCCAAAGTGGCGAACCACAATGGTGTCGTGGCGAGCCACGAAATGAAGTGGTGAATGTACGCTTGGAACAGAAAACAAAAGTGTGGCCCATACCCCATCCTCTTACTAGTTGTTGTTTTGAATAATTTTACTTTATGCGCAGTCTCTTGTCTTTTCACTTGTATCTAAATAATCACATTATTTCAACAATATTAAAGTAGGATTTAGTAGGGGTGTCAATTCTCGACATGACACGATAAACGATACGAACACGACACGAAGTTAAACAGGTTTGGGTTGAGGATAAATAGGTTTGGGTAATAATGGGTCAACCGTCTAAGCGTTTAATAAACGGTGCGTGTTTGGGTTGAGTAAGTATTAAACAGTCCAAAGTGAACCCGTTTAATATATAAGATCTTAAAAATAAAATATATAACCTTGTTTTTATGTTGGATGTGGATTAAATGTATTTTGTTATTTACTTAGTATGAGTGAATTATAATTTTATATCTTAGATATCATGAATCGGCGAGCTTTCAATTAATTTGTCGCATAGTTATTTATGTCATTCTTATCATATTTTAGATCCTTATATCATTTTTGCATTTAAACTAGTTAAATCGACAAACCACCAACTTTATTCGCTGCGTGACCTTTACTTAAATGGGTTAAACGGGTCACAAATGGAGTTCACACGTGTTATGCAGTCCTGGTTAGGGTTGAGTTTCTTGACATGATTAATAAATGGGTAGTGTTTGGGTAAAGGCTATACTACTTACCCAGCCAAACCTTGACAGGAATAGGTTACTTATGAAACCTTTATTCGATTACTTGTACAGGATTTAGACCTTATTCATGTACTGTAATATTTTTTTTTATCAAATTACTTTTTTTACTAACATAATTGTGTCTGTAACTTCAAGTAATTATTTATATTGCCCGGGTTTTAATCTAGTTTAATATGATGCTGAAAGTAATACTTAGATCAGATAAGATCCGTCTTTCGTGAAAACAGGTTTACAATACAGTTATTTAACGAAGAGAAATGGATAAATGAACAAAGGACAGTCTCATCATCCGAGAGCCAAACTTTTTTGTTACTCTTAAATCCTAATAAACCCATAAAAAATACAAGCTTAAAAGTACATGGATATGAGTAAATACCTTTGTTACAAGCAAGCCGTTCAACACCTAAATCTTTCCTACCTTATAATGCATTTGGGACTATTCTATTATTAGCAAGGCTTAAAAATCATTACTATCAATAATGGTTATTAAAATATGTAGCACATCATATAAATTACACAAACCATTTCCTATCTACCATACCAAAAAATAGTCTCTCAATATACCCTCACTTCACTCCTCAACTCTTACGGGCACTTTTTTTTTTGCAGAGATTCTTTATATGTTTGTTTAAAAAATATTTAACCCAATAATATTTGTTGGCCGAAAAATATAGTCACCGGGTACCCGCCACGGCATTGCGCGGGTACCCTGCTAGTTTGAAATAAATTGTACGCGTTTTTTGGACTGAAAAACATTGATATCTATAATCTACTGCAATCAATAAGCAATATTTGATTCTTGAACAGGAGCACCCATGTTCAAAAAGTTCCTTAATAGCAAACAAGGACAAACCAATATCATCAGTGGCCTTGTATGTAATCAAGCAACAAAACTACTTAAATAGGTTAGAAATCTTTGCAAAATTTCATTGTATTTGGAGAATATAGATGATAAAGAAATCAAGAGTCATTCACCATGATAAACCGACAATGCATAATCTAAACAAAATCAATTCTAGTAGTAGTTCTTCCTTCTTCCCTTAAAAGACAAGCTCATGAGGCTTCATGCCTGCCTTAAGTGAGAATCGTGCACCCAAATAGCTTTTCAGGTCAGGGACAGCCTCAATGCATGCTATCAATGCAGCATCTACTGACTTCTGGTCATCTTTCTTGTCCTGTGGAAGTGCGTTTTTCTCCTATAATACAATAAGAAAATAATTAGACATCATAAACAGTAAACTAACAAAAGATGCCCCCAAAAATATACTACAATACCAATAGGTGAACTAGGACGAAAAAATGAAAGTCAGTATTACCTCTTTCTCGGCCTCAAAAAATTCACCCTCTCCTTTTGTCTTCTTTTTCTCGACCTTCTTTCCAAAGTACTTGTCATCAAACTTATTTGCATCTACCCCAGATATGTCAACCTTTGTTGATGTTGCAATAACGTATGACTGGTTCACTCTCCTCAAAGGAACACCGTTGATCTTAAAAGGGCCTAAAAAATAAAAACAGGTAACAATTATAGAAAAAAGAGACAGGCAAATGAATAAAAAGAAGTGGAATGAAAAAAAAATGCAAAAATCAACAGGACTGATGACTGATCATAACGTATTACGAAAGACACCCATGCATAAGTAAACTTCACAAAGATACTATATTGTCAGACTTGCCAAACATACCTATAGATAGTGTGTACCTCAACGCAAATTAGTATTGCTTGATTTGTAACAATGTCCAGATTTACAAAAACGACAAACCATTTGAAGATAATACAATACTATATACAAGTCATTCTTGACAAAGGATAATTCTGATTACATATTTCATTCTTTACAAACAGCATCAGATTAGGAACAAAAGCCTATCACTTCCAGTAGCAAATCAGTAATATGTTTATTGCAAATGCATGATTCTAAATATACATAAAACCAGCGACTTGCTTGAAACAAAAGGGGACAAACACATATAACACACCATCTCTATTATACACAAATGTGGTTTTATCAATCCCTACAGTAACAATAGAACTATGCAGTATTGCAAAAACTTAACTTTTTCAACGGACGGATTGCAAAGACTTGACAAAAGCAAAAAACGTCAATTCTCAATACAAACATCAATTAGGTAGTTGTTAACTATACTAGAAAACATATATTTCTAATTAACACACGCACATGCATGTGAAAAACTTTACTTTTTCAACGGACGGATTGCAAAGACTTGACAAAAGCAAAAAACGTCAATTCTCAATACAAACATCAATTAGGTAGTTGTTAACTATACTAGAAAACATATATTTCTAATTAACACACGCACATGAATGTGAAATAAATAAGGAATTACCAGTAACAAGCAACAATCCAGAGGTAAGTTGTTTCAGAAAAACAACTCTCTTTCCCTTAAACCTTCCAGCCAAAATAATCAGCACCGTTCCTGGAGTAATGCTAGCCCTAAACATATACAAACAATCATTAGATTCAAAACAAACTATACGTGTATTCATAATATGAGAAAACCCTATAAACTACTATACCTGAGCTTAGTTGGTCTAGCTTTGCGCTTGTTAACAAGCGGCTTCTTGATATCATCAGCAGGGTAGAACTTTGGTGGCTTCACAGCTGGAGCAGCATCTGCAGCTTTCTTCTCGTGCTTAGGGAAAGCACCACCATTATTAGCCTTAATAGCCCAGAGACCCCTCTTGTGGTACATTTTCGATCTCGAGTATTTCCCAACACCTCTGATCAAGTCAGGGTTACGGCTAACATGAGGCTTCCTATCCTTTGGTGCCATTTCACTACACTAGTCTCTGCATACATAACACATAATTAATTAAAACAAACTCGACAACTCAAACAAAACTAAAACATATATCCTGAATAATATCAGTTTCTCGTTGGTTTTTAACAAATTATATATTTAACATCAATTATTCAGCAACTATAAAAACACAAAATCTAGTAATGAACAAAACCGTAAAACATACTTAAGAAAATCCTAGCTCAACTTATACCAATCATTCTACATTTCTACTACATCTAGGGGTGTTAGATTAAGCTTATTTATAGGCTTAGTAGCTTATATGTTTTAGGCTTATATTTCATAAGCTCAAAAGTTTCAGCTTATTTTGAAACATAATAAACTTATAACTGGCCATAAGTCCCATATAAAGCAAAGAAAATGGGGCTTATGAGCTCAGTTTTTTTAGCTTATGAGCTTAACTCGTTTTTAAGTCCATAAGCTCAACTTGACAAGCTTGTAAACGAAAAGATAAGCAAATCGAATTTATTACCATAAGCTGTTGTATTCAAGTGAATTGTAACTAATTTATACACAAACTAGCCTAGTTTTATAAATATATATAAGTTAAAACATAACATACGATTAAACTGTATAAAAAAATGCATTGCAATAGAATTGGATGCAATTATAAAGAAAATAAAAGTGAGTTACCGGAGATGAAGTGAGGCAGGTTCAGACGGCGGAGATGGAAATGGATGAAGAAGATGAAACCCTAATATTGATGGTCATATTCGTGACTCTTTATGGGCTTAATAAAGGGATGGGCTTCTAATGGGCTTACTAAACCCAAGTACCAGGTAACTAAGGTCGTTCATCGGTTCGGTTATTAGGGTGATTCGGTTAATTCGGTTAAAAAATTTTTGGTTAAACCAAACCGATCCAAGAGTTTGGTTCAATATAGATCAAAGAAAAATTAAAGATCAAATAAATCATTCTCAACCACTCATTTTTTTCATCAAAATAATAAAATAAACTTTCACATTCATTTTTAAAAATTAAATATCTATCTAACAAACCTTAATCGTTAGCTAAACCAACTATCTACCCATCATGACAAGATTAAATTACCTTTAATTTGATATCCCATATCATATACTTCGATGAATTATTTTTTTCGACTTTTTGTGGGTTAGGGTTTACGGTTTAGGGTTAGGTGGGTTTAGGGTTTAGGGGTTTGACTTTTTAGGTTAAACTTTTTAGGGTTAAGGGTTTAGGTTTCTTACGGTTTAGCGGATAGGGTTTAGGTTTTTTTTGTTTTTGCGGTTAGGGTTTTAGGGGTTTAGGGTTTTTAGGGGTTTAAGGTTTTAGAGGTTTATGGTTTAGGGGTTAGGGTTTTTAGGGTTTATGGGTTAGGGTTTTTAGGTTTAGGGCTTAGGGTTTTTAGGGTTTAGAGGTTGTGTTAACACAAAAGAGTATTTTTAAATTTTTTATTTATAGTGTAATATATGGAAACCCGCAAAAAACGCGATAAAAAATAGCTTCGTCGAAAGTATACAATATTGGATCTCTATAGAAAGATAATTTTATTCTTGTCGCAATGATATAATTAGTTTTATCTAACTATTAACGATTTGTGAAACATTTAATTTTTAAATATAAGGGTAAAAATGAATTTAATTAATTTGATCAGAAATGAATGGTTGAGATTGATCCATTTGATCTTTAGTATTTATGTGATCTTTATTGCTCTCACCCCACCGATCCAAATACCAAATTTGAATTCAGCTGGATTTTCATGTTGACCCGAATTACATCATTAATATTTTTAAAAAGTTAAATTAATAGATTTTTAGAAAAATAAAAAAATAAACTTAAAAAGTGTTTTTATAGTCGGTGTTGTTTGTTTTTTCAGAGTTTTTACATCTTCATCTGCAAATCATGTCTGCAGGATAAGAGGCGCATCTAAAATCTTCATCTGCATGCAAAAAGAATGTTTGTTTTTGTGTTATTGAAGTTTTTTTTTTTTTTTTTTTTTTTTTTTTTTTTTTTTTTTTTTTTTGCTATAAATCCTTTTGTCATATGGGTCAAATGGATCAATGGTTTTCTTACTTTTTGGTATTCTTTTTACGTTTTCGACCATTTTTTACATTTTTGTCTGTTTTTTACGTTTTTGTCTATTTTTCTAAGTTCTCGACCTTTTTTTTTTTTTTTTTTTTTTTTTTTGTTTTTTTAATACGCTCTTGTTGTTTACGTTTTTACGTTTTTAGTTTTCGTTTTTTATTTTTGGTTTAATCATTTCTTTCTGGTAT
>OU343216.1:60634518-60724891 GCA_910596185.1 Chrysanthemum makinoi | reverse complement strand
GATTGCATGTTCCATCTAAAACAAGATATTCACCAAAACCAAAGTTGTCATAACACATTCAAGCTGACATTGTTTACGGTTTAGTCTTGATTTTGTAAAATCCCGCGAAAGAATATATTTCTCAGTTTAAATCATAGACTTGTAAAATCCCGTGACAATGAAAACATCCGGCTAAAAGTAATGTGCATTTCCGGATCTATCTTGCGGTTTGTTCTTGGTTTTGTAAAATCCCGCGAAAGAAACTATTTCTCGGTTTAAACCATAGAATTGTAAAATCCTGTAATGATGGAACCATCCTGAAGAAAGGAAAGTGTATTTCAGGATCTCATCTGATGCTTGTGCTACGGTTTCTACTTCGAAGAAGGGATAAAAGGGTGTACTTCATGAATTGGATGTGTGTTTGGTTATTCGTCATGGCAGTTTGGTTATTACATGGTTTTACGGGGTTATGTGCATTTAACCATGGTCGGGATGAACACCATTATCATAGTTCACTTAAAACGTCAAAGGAGGCTAGATTTGAGCTTTTAACCAGAAGATTTGACAACGGCGTTAATTCACTATTATTTATTTGAGGTTGAAGTGAAATATCACGGGCGAGTGCACTTAGTATCTGAAGGTATCGGGGATGGTTGGATGAAGATTCTTCAAGATCCTTGTTCGAGCTTCTAATAAAAAATGAAGACTTTGAAATCTTGTTATTGTTGGGTGACTTTTACCTTTTGTTTTACCAATTGGGGGAATTGGGCTCTTACCGCCACAAAATAACTATCACTTTAAGGAGTTACGTTGTAGTGCTCAGTGTCACATTTAATTTTGGATTTTCAAGAGGTGATGTACTTCTTATACTTGACGGTTGGTTGGATGAAGAGTATAGAGTACATAGAGATTCAATGGAGGATGAATTCTCGGTACCGCTCTTTGTTACATATGTGCAAGTTTAAGTTACGATTTCGGGTTAGTTTATTTCAGGGTCAAATTCATCATATTGGGTTTTCTCCATCAGGTGTCACTACAAAGAGCCTACTGAATGGTAATGGGGTTGATTACATGTTTGCTAAGAGCAGATGAAAAGAGAGAGATTATGACGTTTGAACACAACAGTTCAAGCCTCGTTCTCTAAAGAAAAGAAACGTGTACGCTTCAGTGCGCTTTATCTTCGAAAGAAGAGAAATCTTCTTATGACGTTTGAATACTACAGTTCAAGCCTCGTACTCTAAAGAAAAGAAAAGTGTACGTTTCAGTGCGCTTTATCTTCTAAATAAGAGAAATATTCTTTGACGTGTGAACACAATAGTTCAAGCCTCGTCACTTAAGAAAAGAAATGTGCTTCAATACGCTTTATCTAAGAAGAGAAATCTTCTTATGACGTATGAAAACAACAGTCATGCCTCGCATCAAAAAGAAAAGAAATGTGTACGCTTTAGTGCGCATTAACTTCGGAAGAAGAGAAATCTTCTTATTATGACCATTCTCATCAACATGCTTCATGCTTTTTCCATGCGCTTCAGTCATTAAGTGAACCAGACTACTGATAATTACTCTTATTCCACTTGCTCAATATAATGAAGATGGAGACATCATGTGATAATTTTACGGGGGAGAAGTGTGAATAGACTACATTTGGATGATGATTTCACTTACTTAATCAAGAATGGCAACTATGTATGCAATTCTTGAGCGGGAGAAGAAGTGTGAAACTACTGCATGATGATTGATTTATGATAATAAATGGTCAAACGGCTCCAAACTCATGTAAGAACCGAGCTTCTTCGTATCGGGTCATCTTTACATGGAGTTTCGTTTTAGAGCCGTTGGTTGACATCTTCTCACGGACTGATGAGTTTATCGACAAAGTGCTTCTGGTTGACGCTTACGTACATCATCAACATGATGATCCGAAACAATCTCCTGTTCTGTTTGATGTGATTGGTAGTTGGTGTTCCATTTAGTGTGTTCGTTGCGGGCTGATTGCTAATTTCATTGATGAACATTTTTATGTTCTTGTTTGATTGGGAGGGATTTTAGTTAAGGGGATTTGCAAGATGTAAGTTAATTGGGATGCTTTTTGGTGTGACGAAGATGTTAACTATCTATTCCCCAACTGAACAATCTTGAAGAAGGTCGAGTCTATAGTCGATTCTACATTTTCTGATGCGTGTTAGAAGACGAAAGACGAGTTACATTTAACAATCTAAAGACTTCTTCTTAATCTGGGATGCTATCAAACAGATTGTCGGTTTAGGGGAGAGCTCTAATTGGGGGAGAGTGAAATGTCAAATTTAATCCCTAATTAGATTTTCTCACACTGTTCTTCAGCAAGTTGATTCTCATAAAGACTTCAAGCGATCTTCTCAACAGATTTTAAGTATTTGGGCTTATAATGTTTTGCTGATTCTGAAGTATCAAAACCAGCAAGGGGGAAGGAGACACGCATCTAAACGCGAGTAAACTTGATGAACTTAATACTTATAAGTGATTGAAGAAATCCTGGGAAGACAAATGTCATTAACGCAGAGAAACTTAAGGTTTGACTCATGACGTTTAGTGTTCTTATTCTAACTACGTGGGGGAAGTAATGTTAGAGAAAGTTTCTGAAGATAAAAGAGGTACACAAGTATGACATATTCAGGGGAGATAAATGTATAACATGAGGGAGGTGTTATCAGTTTTTCTTTCGGTAGGAATGTGTGTACTTCGGGTTCTTGAGCTTCATACATGATCATCAGGGAAGAAAGCCATTGTTTACTACAAACATTGGGGAGGTGTTTTCTTCCGGGCATGTTGTGTATTAGGAGAGTTCTTGAATATTGGTGTACTTAGGTTCTTGAGCTTCATACACGATCATCAGGGAACAAAGCCATTGTTTACCACAAACATTGGGGAGGTGTTTTCTTTCCTGGCATGATGTGTATTCGAGATAGTTCTTGAGCTCTATTCTAAGAGACGGGCTACATCATTTCAACTACTCGGGGGAAGTGGTCTCTTGACACCTTTTGGAATGGATTGCTTCTGACTTCAGTGGAAAAGGAATTTGAGAAGATTATTCAAGTGTGGGATGATTCTTTGTTGTTCTACTTGTTGATGATATAACCCCGAACGAAGAATCTTGACTATTGTTCTTAAAAGGAGCAGCGGGATTTATGATAATGGTGTGCTTCCGGCGCACTGGCTCTCAGGCAAGCTTGAAATAGAGCTTCCAATATGCTCATCTAATTGATTCTCGGTTTGGGGGGAAGCTGCCAAAGTCTCACTTTCAGATGGTTCAATTTCTCTCATTCAAGAGCCTCGAAAGCTTTGGTGGTGAAATTTTTAGGGATGATGACTTCTATCTTCTACAACGTGGC
Source organism: Chrysanthemum makinoi (assembly GCA_910596185.1). Classification (NCBI taxonomy): domain Eukaryota; kingdom Viridiplantae; phylum Streptophyta; class Magnoliopsida; order Asterales; family Asteraceae; genus Chrysanthemum; species Chrysanthemum makinoi. The sequence goes on along the minus strand of OU343216.1, from coordinate 60,721,544 downwards.
TGCTCGATATCCTTATCTTGGTACTCGTATCATCATCTTCTTAAACTATATCATCTATTCTATCTGTAAATATTTATCAAAAACCAAAATACAAAAATATAAAACCAACAAAAAGAAAATAGAAAAATAGAAAATTTCAAAAATCCATAAAAATCAGAAAATTAAAAAATACCAAAAATATGTGTTCTCAAGACATGTCTTCTGGTATCGATAACATCTGCGGTCTTAGAAATGTCATTCAATAATGGCACGGGACCACAGATGAAGTTCGAGCAGGAGGTGTAAATATTCTTTTTCCAAAACATGTCTCTAAATATGGCTTGCAGTTACTTCAGACTGTAACCCGTACTAAAACTATGGTTTGCTATTATTTCAGATAGCAACCCGTTCTTCAAGAAAGGAAAGTGCTACGCTAAACCAATTTTCAAATATTTCGTGTACTTATCCTAAAAACAAATGAGGAAAGTATGTCGAAGGACTGTTGTTCCTACACAAATGTTTTTCCTTCTAAGATTCTTCAGAAAAATATTTGTTGTTTCAAAATGGTGGAAAATGAGTTGCTTAAAAATCAATCAGAATCATTGTTTTCATAAATTTGCAAAACTCAATCAATGACTTCAGCGCTTTTAAACTTTTCAGAAAATGAGTCATTGATTGAGGGGAAGAATGTTTTCAAATTTATATCATCTAACGGGCTTTCTTAATCATCCTACGTGCTTATCTGGAAAAATATAATTGCCTATCTTGAAGGACTAGGTTTTTAGGATATGATTGTTAGGATTAGATGATTAGAGTTTGATGAACATATAAATCCAATGCCTTGTATGATCTAATTGATATGTTAAATTGACTTTTATTAGTCGATTGCTGTTTGGGTGATGTCGACCACCATATATATGTATGTGTGTTCACTAACGTATGCAGATAGATGGTTTAAAAGAATGTTCCCAATCCGGATCCGACAAATGAAGATGATTGGATGCCGAAAGGAAAGGGTAACTGTTGGATCGATATACTCTAACCAAACTAACTTATATAGCTTGTTAAGGGTTGAATAACCTCGGATAAATCCTAAGTTATTAACAATGAAACACTGAGCAAACTCTATTAAGTATGCGGAATTTACTTAACAAAGCTAAGACGAATTAACTTTAACTTTTAAGATTTTATTAATAACTCTGAATCTGTTTGTTATACAGATTCTTAAACAACTCTAAAACACTAATATTGAACTTTTCTAAAACTCTAATAATGCACGTACTTTTGGATTCTAAAACATATATCTCTAATGCCAATCTAGGGGTCCTTTTATAGGCTTAAGGATAACCCTAATCGGTTTACAATTCTAATCCTTGTACGATAAGTAATCTAAACAAAGAATATTCTAGAATAACAAAGCTTTCCATAAACGAATATAGCAGTTCTTTTAGCTTTGCAGTACTTTGACTTTGACAGCAGTTCTTTGACTTTCACTTAGCAGTACTTTGAATCTCCAGCACTTTGACTTCTTCATATTTTGACCTTCATATCCCAACAATCCTCCCCTAACTTGAATTCTACTTGCTTGACTTCAAGTTCCATTGTAAATTTATCATTAACTTCTGTTAGCCTCTTGGAGAGATTGTGTCTTTATCTTCAGATTTGTCTTTGTATTGTTCTTGGATTGTCATTATCAAAGTAGTCTTTATTCTTTTAGTAACATTCTTTACATCAACTTTAATCAGTAATCTCTTTTCAGCAACATTCAACAAGCTCCATCTTTTCAGTAACTCAGCAACATATGACAATGTGTACATTAATGAAGTTTAAGTTTCAATCTATTCTCATCACTTCCAGGTGTGGAAACTCCTGTGAGAGGTGAATCATTGAAATTTAATGGATTTTGATGTCTTTTTACCAAAGCCATTAACTTTGGAGTAGCCAAATGTTTTGGTGTGTAAGACCATGGTACATTGATAACCATATGATTTTTAGCAAATCATCAGCTATCTACAGATTTGATTTGTCTTTACCAAAAGCAGTACCCTTTTGGACTAGTTAGTTCTTGCAACCATGGTGAACTAATTACCATATAATTGTTTTTCCACAACCTTTACCACAAGCATTTTCTGTGGGCTAGCCAACTCTTCACATTTACTGATATGGTGAGTTGATTAGCATACAACTTATTAGCAAGTTGTCAACTATAAAACGGATTTGAGATATCTGTACCAGAGCCGTTTTCTCATGGATTAGCCAATCCTTTTGTAACCATGGTGGATTGATAACCTATTATTGTTACCATCTCTAAAACCATTTATTTCTTTTAACCTTTGTTTCAAAATATTTATCACTTAACAAAAGTTTTCTTTCAAAATCATTAACTAGTTTAATGTTGCAAGCAGTACTTTGATAAAAGTACTATTTGATTAGTAGTACTTTGAATAAAGTATTGATATTTCAAAAATAATTTATTCAATAAAGATTCACACCAGTTATTTATGTATCATCAGCCATAGTCGTCCATCTGATAAACAATTTGATGACCATAAGTGCAGTTTCATTATCTTCTTCAACTTCCATACCATGCTCTAGCATTTTCCTCATAAGATCAGATGTAAGCGGATATCTTTTGTCTGCTAACATGTGAATCATAGTTCCATCTTCTAACTCTAAAACATGTACTCCAGATTCTTCAAAGAATCTCCAGCTGATAATCTCCTAATCTTCTTGGTTTTTCCAAATCTCATCAAGGGCTTGATTCTTCGATTTCCAAAAGTGTGAGAGATCTCCAAGCAAGATTAAACCAACACCTTCTGATGGAATGTGTTAAAATATTCTTGCACCAAATGATATAAATGAAATAAACCCTCTCTATCTATTATGTGCAATAGATCCCATAGCATATTAAACACTCTAAAGCTTTCATATTCTCTATGAAACATCGAGAATTTCCATCCTTATATTCTACAAATTCAAAAGTAGATATTGTTGACTTTTTCTTCTTCTTTCTGCATCGCTTTTAGAATACTCAAATTCTACAACTCTTAAGTAATTCCTTAGTTCATCATTTGTATCAGATCTTAACTCAACCTTCTTTGATGGACATTTATCTTCAACTTCAGTTGTTCTTTTTCCTTTTAAGCTTCCTTTTCTATCATCTTCTTTCTGAGCATCATCATCTTTAAAATCTTTGATACTATCAACATGCTTCTGATAAGCTTCTCTAACAACTTCATATAACTGCTTCATACTCGACATAATTCAACTTCGGTAATCCAATATACCTTGACCTTTTAAATAAGCCATTATTGCATTTCTTTCTTTAGCACGATTTGGTCTTCTTGGTAAGCTAGAAACAGAATAGGTGACTTTAATGGTACGCAAGACTTCAACATTCAATTCTTCTTGTAATTTCTTAGCTGCTTCTTTATCCTTAGCTTCTTCAATAGCAACTTCCCATTCACATTCAATTCGACTTGTACCTTTATACTGCTTCCTCATTCCTAGAACTTGCAGCCCTTAGTTGTGCTTAGAAGTTAGGTTTCTTTTTCTTCTTTGTTTCAATCATTTACTTTTCCTTTTATCTTTAGGATCTAACACTTGTTGAGATTGAGAAACTTGAGGTTGTTCTTCAGAACTCCTCGAATACTCACACCTCTTGAGTCTTGATAAATTTTGCAATACCTCAGACTGCATTTCGTCATCACTTGCAGTATGTTCAACCATAGGTGTATCAGCTTCTTCTTCTTGTGGAATTGTTAAAGGACCAACTTCTTCATCAAAATCTAACACCCTTGGTGTAATTAGTTCTTGTCGAGATGTTCCTTGAAAACCAATACTTTGATCAGCAGCGCCTTGATCATCAGTACTTTGAACTCTAGTGCTTTCTTCCTCAGTACTTTCAATATTGACTTGCACTTCAGTACCTTGAGGTTGAACATCAGTACCTTCTTGTTATAATAAAAGAAAAGGAAATTTCTTTATCTAACAAGTGCAAGTCAATATTTCCTTTTCCAAGAGGCTAACAGAAGTTAACGATAAATTTACAAAGGAACTTGAAGTCAAGCAAGTAGAATTCAAGTTAGGGGAGGATTGTTGGGATATGAAAGTCAATGTACTGAAGAAGTCAAAGTCTTTGGAGATTCAAAGTTCTTGCTAAGTGAAAGTCAAAGTACTGCCTTGTCGAAGTCAAAGTACTCCAAAGCTAAAGAACTGCTATATTCGTTTATGGAAAGCTTTATTATTCTAGAATATTCTTTATCTAGATTACTTGTCGTACAAGGATTAGAATTGTAAACTGATTAGGGTTATCCTTAAGCCTATAAAAGGACCCCTAGATTGGCATTAGAGATATGTGTTTTTAGAATCTTAAAGTACGTGCATTATTAGAGTTTTAGAGAGTTCGATATTAGTGTTTTAGAGTTGTTTAAGAATGTGTATAACAAGCAAATTCAAAGTTATTAATAAAAGAAAAGGAAATTTCTTTATCCAACAAGTGGTATCAGAGCTCGTGTGGAAACTCTGACTAAGAAGAAACCTTAAAACCTAGTTAAAAACAAAAACCTAAAGATGTCGACTGAAGCTATTCCACCCCCATCCATCACCTCACTAAGAATACCAATCATTAAGAAGGGAGAATACGACCTATGGAGCATGAAGATGAGGCAGTACATTGCTATTGTAGACCATGCACTATGGAATGTAATTGTCAATGGTATTGAAGTAGTTCGAACTGCAGAGATTCCGGACAACCTAAACCACCCAAGCAGTCTTACAGCAACAACAATAAGACATCAAAAGAAGGCTCTTAATATACTATTGTCTGCTATTCCAGATGGTCATCTACTCAAGTTCCATGATGCTAAAGATGCAAAGCAACTCTAGGCTGCTCTCAAGACAAAGTTTGGAGGTAATGATGCTTCCAAGAAGATGCACAGAAATCTTTTGAAGCAACAGGTTGAAACTTTCACTGTTGGTGAAAGAGAAAGTCTTGATGCTGCCTATGATAGATTTCAAAATCTTCTCAGCATGCTGGAGCTATACAAAGCAGAGGTCTCAGTTGAAGATGCTAATCTAAAGTTCTAAAGGAGTTTGCCATCGACATGGCATGTGATTGCTACTATGATCAGAGGACAACCTAGTTTGGATGTTATGGACTTTGATGATCTCTATAATCACTTGATGGTGTATGAACATGAGATGAATGGTCAAACAAGTTCAAAGTCTCACAATATAGCTTTTATGTCTTCTGAAAAGAGAGGCAGTACTTCCACTAAAAAGCTCGCCTTCTCCTACTCAAAAGTATGTGCTCAAAGCTTTGTTGCCTACACTACCCCCACCTTTGCTCAACAAGCCACACCAACAAATACCATCCACTCAGATGAAGTCGTATGCTCTTTCTTTGCACAACAAGCTACCCTACCTGTTACTTATGAAGAAGATCTATCACAGATTGAAGAGGATTCTCTTGAAGAAATTGATATCAGGTGGCAAGTTGCTATGATCACTGCAAGGATCAAGAATTTTATGAAGAAGACAGGAAGAGGCATTGACTTCAAACCAAAATAGGGAATCACTTTTGACAAATCCAAGATTGAATGCTTCAATTGTCAAAAGACTGGACATGTTGCAAGGGAATGCAGGTTTGCTAAATATCAAGCAAACAGGATGACTGAGAAACCAAAACTAGAGCTAAAAGAAATTCCTATTACCGAAACAAAAGCTTTGGTTGCTCAGGAGAATCTATCAGAGGTTGACTGGAGTGATGAGTTTGATGATGAACCAGTAACCTATTGTATGGTAGCTGTGGAGGAATCAGTGGAAGAGTTTGATTGGAGCACTGCTTTTGATGAGGAACCGGACATCTTTGCTTTGGAATTTAGAGATGGTCTAGGAAGCTTTGATTGGAGCATGGAGAGTGAAGATGATCTTGTTCTACTTGCTATGGTAGCCACTTCACCAAATTCACACCCTATCTCGAGGTATGCTCTAAGTGTCATAATTTTTATCAAAAAGTGCTAAATGATTATGTTACTGAAAGAGATAACTATCAAAGGGCTAGGTCGGGAGGTAGAGTTATCAAATTACTTTAGAATCAATGGAAGCGAAAATAATAACACATGAAAATAATGAAATGACTTGGGCAGAAAAGTATGAACAACAGGATTATCAGTTAAAATTAAGTGAATGGAAATTAAATTGTAAAATTTCTAAAATTGAGAAGCTTACTAAGGAAAGAGATGAACTGTTAGCAAACTTTAAGAAAACCTTTTCAAAATATTGCTAAACTTTTTTGGGATAATTTTGGTCAAAACAGTTTTAATCATTCACCTAGAAGACATAATAGTTTTGGTCATACACATAGAGGAAGCAATTTTGGGAGTTTGGGTCAAAAATTGTATTTTGTGTGTTACAGTCCTGATCATTTGATTAAGCACTTTGACTTCCACTCATAATACCTAAGTAAATTCCCAAAGAACAGATCTACCAACCATAGACCTAGAGAGAATAAACCAGATGGAATTATTCATATAGGGTTAACCATAGCAACTTCTCTCAAGACTATAGGTACCCTCACCAGAGAAGACCTTTTTCAAAACCTCAAGTACCTTCAAATACTTTTCAAAGAACTCAAGCAGTACCTTCTCAAAGTACTGCTAGATTTTTAAACAATCAAGGTATCTTGTAAACACTTTTGGAATGGAAAGCCTAGGAGATCAAATTACTATCAATCTAAAAGGCGTCACAACTCCAAAAGAGTAGTTAATTCAAGGGACTCTACACTAGCTGTTAAAACTAAATGGGTTAAGAAAGAAAGTACGATGAGGAAAACAGCGTACTTTCTGCAAGAAATGAGAGTGAAAAGAGATTTTTGATAAAGATGATTTTGTGGAAAGAAAAGGAAATTTTGTTGAAAAGAAAGTTTTGCTTTGAAAATCCACCACAACTTTTAAAACAAAAGATAATGCTTGATTCTGTCTACAAAAATGTGAAGATTACATACTCAAGGAATTTGAGTATGTTACTCCACAAGGGGAACACAAATTAGGAATGGCTTGGTTCCTAAAAGACACTAACTCTTTATCTTTGTGCCAGGCAACCCGTAAGAGGAGCTTAAAGATCATCTAATTATGGATAGTGGTTGCTCTGGAAGCATGACATAAGACAAGGAGATTCTGTCTGATTTTAGATCTTATTGTGGAGGAAGAGTTGCATTTGGGAATGATGCTAGTGGAGTAAGAATAACCGCAAAGGAACCATCAATGGCGGGAAGAATAGATTTTGAGAATGTTAGATATGTGAAGGAGCTCAAGTTCAACCTTTTGTCAGTCTCTCAAATCTGTGATAAAAAGCACCCAGTGTTATTCATTGACACAGAATGTCTCATTCTTTCACCTGAATTCAAGCTTGCTGATGATAACTTTGTGATACTGAAAGTACCAGAACCCGGTGATGTGTATAGTTTGGATATGAAGAGTCTTCACTCTTCTGAAAGAGGTACATGTTTAGTAGCAAAGGCATCACTTGAAGAAGCACATCAGTGGCATAGAAGATTGGGCCATGTAAATTTCAAGAATATCAAGAAATTGGTCAAAGGAAATTTAGTTAGAGGTTTACCTTCAAAGACTTACAAGAATGATCACTCCTATTTGGTGTGCAAGAAGGGTAAACAACACAAAGCTTCATGCAAGAAGATTGAGGATAGAACCATTAGAGAACCTTTGGAGCTGCTACACATGGATCTATTTGGTTACATTCTATATACAAGTCTAAACAAGAAAAAGACTTGCTTGGTTGTGACGGATGATTGCGTAGATTCGTTGGGTATTTTCTTGGGATTTAAAGATGATACTTTTGATGCTATTCATGATCTTATAATAGCACTTGAAAACCAATTGAGACTCAAGGTTAGAGGTATTAGATGTGATAATGGGATGAATTCAAGAACAAGCTTATGGATGAATTTTGTGCCAACAAAGGGATCAAGAGGAGTTAACATTGCAAGAACACCACATGAGAATAGTGTTACGCAGAGAGAAAGAATAGAACTTTGATTGAAGCAGGCCGGCAGAACAATGCTTGCAGATTCACAATTACCTATTCAATTCGGGCTGAAGGTAAGTAATTGCTTGCTATATGGTTCACAGAGTATCAGTCCCAAACCTCGGATGAAGACACCTTATGAGTTGCTGATGGACAACAAACCCAACATTCGTTTTATGAAGCCTTTTGGATGCCCTTTAACAATTCTGAATACAATTGATTATCACAGGGAAAATTTGATGGCAAGTCAGAAGAAGGATATTTATTGGGATATTGCACCAATAACAAAGGATTTAGAGTGTACAACAGAGTCACCAAGAAAGTTCAAGATTGTCTTCATGTTGAATTTTTAGAAGATCAAGAGAATTAGAAGGGTAAAGGTCCTGATTGGATGTTTGATCTTGAGGTTTTGACTCCTTCTATGAACTATGTACACTGTTAGAGAGAAAATCAACCTGTACACAATGGGGAAGATTTACTGATATGTCGTTCATGGAGTCCATATTAGACACGATCTTTGTTCATAATGAAGAACCTAAAAGCTGAGAAGGAGAAAAATCTTGATGAGCCAAAATCCTCATTGTCTACTGAGGATCAAGCTATTCAAGATGAACTTAATCAGATGCTTTTTCAAGATGTTATAGCACATTCTTATGATGATGATCAAAGAAGAACTTATGAAGAAGCAAAGAAAAAGAACAGGACTGCAAAAACCTCTCACAGTACTTTAGATCACAGTACTTTGGATGACAGTACTTCTACCAAAGTACTGCTGCACCTGTTAACAACACTATGGATGATTTGGATGATCCTACCATGCCTGGCTTAGAAGATACTAGTGATGAGTTTAAAGATGAAGGTATTTTCTCAGATTCCAATGAAGATGCTGATTTCACTAATTTGGGTGATAATTATGAAGTTCCACAGACTCCTATCTTAAGAATTCATAAGTATCATCCTCTGATCAAATCATTGGACCTTCTAACTCTGGAGTGCTTACAAGACACAAAGCTAAGAGTTTTTCTAAACCTCATAATGCTTTGCTTAGCTTTGTTTATAAGCGAGTGAGAATCATAAGGACCATCAAACATGCCTGTTTACTTGTTTTATCTCTCAAGAAGAATCCAAGAATATTGTTCAAGCATTAACTAAAGAGAGTTGGGTTGAAGCTATGCAAGAAGAACTTCTTCAATTCTAGCTTCAAGAAGTTTGGGTACTATGTGATCTACCAGATGGCAAGAAAGTAATTGGTATAAGATGGGTTTTCAGAGTCAAGAGAGATGAAAGAGGGAATGTCATCAAGAACAAGGTAAGGTTAGTTGCCCAAGGTTATAGACAAGAAGAAGGAGTAGATTGTGATGAAGTATTTGCTCCTGTAGCAAGGATTGAAGCAATTCGAATCTTCCTTGCTTTTGCATCATATATGGGATTTCAGGTTTATCAAATGGATGTCAAGAGTGCCTTTTTATATGGCAAGATTACAGAGGAAGTATATGTTAAACAACCTCCTGGTTTTGAAGATCCTGCACATCCAAACAAAGTCTACAAAGTTGTTAAGGCTCTTTATGGTCTTCATCAGGCTCCTAGAGCTTGGCATGAAAGGCTCACTACTTTCCTATTGCAACATGGTTACAGAAGAGGAGCAATTGACAAGACTTTGTTCATCAAGAGAGATAAGAAGGATATCATGTTGGTTCAAGTGTATGTAGATGATATCATATTTGGAGCTACAAAACAATCAATGGTCAAGGAGTTTGAGAAGCTGCTGCAGAATGAATTTCAAATGAGTTCAATGGGTGACTTAACTTTCTTTTTGGGACTTCAAGTTAAGCAGTCAAAGGAAGGAATTTTCAGAAGTCAAGACAAGTATGTATCTGACATACTTAAGAGGTTCAATTTTGATGCTATGAAGCCAGTCACTACACATATCAAGTCTATCAACTCATTGGGCAAGGATGAAGATGGTTAACCAGTTGAAGTCAAGTTGTACAAATTAAATTGATTTGTCTTATGTACCTAACGCATCTAGGCACGATATCATGTTTCTTTGTTTGTTTATGTGCAAAATATGAAGTATCACCTAAGGTCTCCCATATGAATGCAATGAAACAAATTTTTAGTTATTTGAAACAACAACCTAAACCTAAGTTGGGGTTGTGGTATCCAAAGGATTCACCTTTTCACTTGGAAGCTTTTTCAGATAGTGATTATGCAGGTGATAACTATGATAGAAGATCAACCACTGGAGGATGCCAATATCTTGGAAGAAGATTAGTCTCATGGCAATGTAAGAAATAGACAATTGCAGCAACATCATCAACTGAAGCAGAATATGTGGCTGCTGCAAGCTGTTGTGGACAAGTTTTGTGGATGCAGAATCAACTCTAGGATTATGGGTTCAACTTCAAGAATACTCCTATCAACATTGATAATGAGAGTACAATTTGCATTGTGAAGAATTCAGTTTATCACTCCAAGACCAAGCACATTCAGATTAGGCATCACTTCATCAGAGATTGTTATGAGCACAGGCTCATTAATGTTTTCAAGGTTCACACAGATGATAATGTAGCTGATTTACTCACCAAGGGATTTGATGTTTCTAGATTCAATCATTTGGTGGTAAGCATTGGAATGATTAATTACTGAGCTACATTTGAGGGGAGGACTGATTAGCAGTTAGACAGTCCTATGCATTGCTTGTGGGGAGGTAATCTAATGTTTATTTTGAAGTATTTGCTATTGTAAAGAGGAGAATGGGAAAGTACTGCTTTTTGGTTATATGAAAGTACTGCTTTGGAAAGTACTGAACACGTGGAAAGAACTGCTTGTCTTATTAACGTACTGTTCCAACGGTAATATTGAGGGGTAAAATTCACTAACGGTAACTTTTTTATTATGGGTTGTGATTTTTCAAATCCTACCTATAAATAACTACTTCCCGATTTTCCCTCTCATCTTTATTCGTTTCAATCTTTTCCATATTTCTCTCTCTCTCACACACTTACGTATTCAAGAATCCATATCTTTTTCAATCATCCATGGCAAACCTACACACAGTTTCTAAACACAACATGGTGGCGAATTTAGATAAAACAGAGGCCAATGTCATCTTCCATGACATCATTGATTTTCTCACTGGTTCCTCAATCAGTTATGCGCTTTTGGTGGAACCTAATATAATTGAGCCCTGGATACAACAATTTTTGGCAACTGCAAGGACACATATGGAGAATGATGAATCTTATATTCAAGCTAAAGTTGCTGGAAGGCTTATCAAGATTACTGAAGCATCAGTTCGTGATGATTTATTGTTTGATGATGCAGAAGGAGCTATTAGGTTTGATAAACAGCTTCTTTGGGATTCAATAAGAGATATTGGATATGAAGGGTCTTTGGTTGACACAACAACATTCAAGAAGCCCTTGTTCAGTCCACATTGGAAGTATTTGGTACATGTTCTTCTTCATTGTATCAGTTCTAAAAGTACTTCTTGGGAGCAATTTGGTTCAAACATTGCATCTGCACTGGTAGGATTGGCTACAAACTGTAAGTTCAACATTTCAAGCCTAATCTTAGATGGAATGCTCTCTCACATCTCTCATGGATAAAGATGGTTAACGTATCCGAGATTTATTCAAGTCTTCTTGAATAAACAACTTTCAGATGTACCAAAGCCGTCAAGTCTTTTACCTATTGTGGTACAACCAGCCAAGATCTTCACATTTATGGCTAGGAAAAGTGATCTGTTTACTGGAAGGAACACCCCATTAACCACTTCAATGATGGAGGTTGTTCAAGCAATACGCGATGAGGCTGTAGAGAGAGTGATGACGTGAGAGAAGGTATGCTTCAACACAAGTACTGCTTCTCAAAGTCTGCATCTCAAGAAACTGCATCACAAGGTACTGTTTCACAAGGTATGCGATGATAATGAAGGTACTGCAGTTTCTCCCACCTCATCATACCATACTACTCCTCCTATTGCTTCCTCAGAACAAGATATTCCTATTCCCTCATCATCCTCTGGAGGATATACAACTACTATACCCCTTGAAGCTTTAGTGTTGGATAATTATGTTCTGACAAGAGAGTTAGTTAGATTGAAGAAAACCACTGAGGCTCAAGCTGCACAGATAGCACAGTTGAAGATCAAGTTTAGAAAATTCAAGAAGTTTGTTTGGCCCTTGGTTAAACATCACAGGTTATGGGTCAAAGCAGAAAAGAAGAAGCGAAGGCATTTTAAGAAGACTTCTTCAGGCAAAAAGGTTCAACAGAAATCTTCATTCCAATTGGGGAGGAAATTGGAAGATAAGAATTTGAATGAAGAAGCTGAAACCTCAAGGTACGATGTTCAACCTCAAGGTACTGAAGTGCAAGTCAATATTGAAAGTACTGAGGAAGAAAGCACTAGAGTTCAAAGTACTGATGATCAAGGTGTTGCTGATCAAAGTACTGGTTTTCAAGGAACATCTCGATAAGAACTACTTACACCAAGGGTGTTAGATTTTGATGAAGAAGCTGGTCCTTCAATAATTCTATAAGAAGAAGAAGATGATACACCTATGGTTGAACATACTGCAAGTGATGACGAAATTGCAGCTGAGGTATTGCAAAATTTATCAAGACCAAGAGGTGTGAGTATTCCGGAGTTGCCAAGAACGACCTCAAGTTTCTCAATCTCAAAAGTGTTAGATCCTACAAGATAAAGGGAAAGGTAAAATGATTGAAACAAAGAAGAAAAAGAAACCTACTTTAGCACAACTAAGGGCTGCTGAAGTTGCTAGGAATGAGGAAGCAGCTAGAAAGGTACAAGCTGAATTGAATGATGAAGTTGCTATTGAAGAAGCTAAGGTTAAAGAAGCAGCTAAGAAATTGCAAGAAGAATTGAATGCTGAAGCTGTTGTACCATTAAAGTCACCTATTCCTGTTTCTGCTCTACCAAGAAGACCAAATCGTGTTAAAGAAAGAAATGCAATGATGGCTCATTTAAAAGGTCATGGGTATATTGGATTGTAGAAGTTGAATTATGTTGAGATGAAATAGTTATATGAAGCTGTTAGAGAAGCTTATCAAAAGCATGTTGATAGTATCAAAGATTTTAAAGATGATGATGCTTAGAAAGAAGATGATAGAAAATGAAGCTTAAAAAGAAGTTGAAGATGATCAGCCATCAAAGAAGGTTGAGTTAAGATCTGATACAAATGATGAACTAAGGAATTACTTATTGTAGAATTTGAGTATTCTAAAGCTGATGCAGAAAAGAAGAAGAAAAAGTCAACAATATCTACTTTTGAAGTTGTAGAATCTAAGGATGGAAATTATCTGATGTTTCATAGAGAAGATGAAAGCTTCAGAGTGTTTAATATGCTATGGGATCTATTGCACATAATATATAGAGAGGATTTATTTTATTTATATCATTTGGTGCAAGAATATTTTGAACACATTCCATCAGAAGGTGTTGGTTTAATCTTGCTTGGAGATCTCACAAATGTTTGGGAAACTGAAGAATCAAGCACTGATGAGATTTGGAAAAATCAAGAAGATTGGGAGATTATCAGCTGGAGATTTTTTGAATAATCTGGAGTACATGTTTTAGAGTTAGAAGATGGAACTATGATTTACATGTTAGCAGAAAAAAGATATCCGCTTACATCTGATCTTATGAGGAGAATGCTAGAGCATGGTATGGAAGTTGAAGAAGATAATGAAACTGCACTTATGGTCATCAAATTGTTTATCAGATGGACGACTATGGCTGATGATACATAAATAACTGGTGTGAATCTTTATTGAATAAATTATTTTTGAAATATCAGTACTTTATTCAAAGTACTGCTAATCAAACAGTACTTTCATCAAAGTACTGCTTGCAATATTAAACCAGTTAATGTTTTTGAAAAGAAAACTTTTGTTAAGTGATAAATATTTTGAAACAAAAGTTAAAAGAAATAAATGGTTTTTGAGATGGTAACAACAATAGGTTATCAATCCACCATGGTTACAAACGGATTGGCTAATCCATGAGCAAACGGCTCTGGTAAAGATATCTCAAATCCGTTTTATAGTTGACAACTTGCTAATAATTTGTATGGTAATGAACTCACCATATCAGTAAATGTGAAGAGTTGGCTAGCCCAAAAGAAAATGGCTTGTGGTAAAGGCTGTGGAAAAACCATTATATGGTAATTAGTTCACCATGGTTGCAAGAACTAACTAGTCCAAAAGGGTACAGCTTTTTGTAAAGACAAATCAAATTTGTTGATAGCTGATGATTTGCTAAAAATCATATGGTTATCAATGTACCATGGTCTTACAAACCAAAACATTTGGCTACTCCAGAGTTAATGGCTTTGGTAAAGAGATATCAAAATCCATTAAATTTTCAATGATTCACCTCTCACAGGAGTTTACACACCTGGAAGTGATGAGAATAGACTGAAACTTAAACTGAATTAGTGTACACATTGTCATATGTTGCTGAGTTACTGAAAAGATGGAGCTTGCTGAATGTTGCTGACAAGAGATTACTAATTAAGGTTGATGTAAAGAATGTTACTGAAAGAATAAAGACTACTTTTCTTTTAAAACATCATTTAAAACAAAAGATAATGCTTGCACTTCAGTAACAGAGTTTTAGAAACAGAACAAGTTGCTACATCTAATTTTAAGGTTTCTTATTTATCCTTAGCTTCCTCAATAGCAACTTCAGCATTCAATTCAGCTTGAAACTTTCTAGCTGCTTCCTCATTCCCAGCAACTTCAGCAGCTTCTTCTTCTTGTGGTATTGTTGAAGGACCAGCTTCTTCATCAAAATCTAACACCCTTGGTGTAATTAGTTCTTGTCGAGATGTTCCTTGAAAACCAGTACTTTGATCATCAGTACCTTGATCATCAGTACTTTGAACTCTAATGCTTTCTTCCTCAGTACTTTCAATATTGACTTGCACTTCAGTACCTTGAGGTTGAACATCAGTACCTTGAGGTTCAGCTTCTTCATTCAAATTCTTATCTTCCAATTTCCTCCCCAATTGGAATGAAGATTGTTGTTGAACCTTTTTTCCTGAAGAAGTCTTCTTAAAATGCCTTCGCTTCTTCTTTTCAGCTTTGACCCATAACCTGTGATGTTTAACCAAGGGCCAAACAGACTTCTTGAATTTTCTAAACTTGATCTTCAACTATGCTATCTGTGCAGCTTGAGCCTCAGTGGTTTTCTTCAATCTGACTAACTCTCTTGTCAGAACATAGTTATCCAACACTAAACCTTCAAGGGGTATAGTAGTTGTATCTCCTCCAGAGGATGATGAGGGAATAGGAATATCTTGTTCTGGGGAAGCAATAGGAGGAGTAGTATGGTGTGATGAGGTGGGAGAAACTGCAGTACCTTCATTATCATCAGTACCTTGTGAAGCAGTACGTTGTGACGCAGTTTCTTGAGATGCAGCACTTTGAGAAGCAGTACCTTGTGTTAAAGCAGTACCTTCTCTGTCATCACTCTCTGCAGCCTCATCGCGTATTGCTTGAACAACCTCCATCATTGAAGTGGTTAATGGGGTGTTCCTTCCAGTAAACAGATCACTTTTCCTAGCCATAAATGTGAAGATCTTGGCTGGTTGTACCACAATAGGTAAAAGACTTGACGGCTTTGGTACATCTGAAAGTTGTTTATTCAAGAAGACTTGAATAAATCTCGGATACATTAACCATCTTGATCCATGAGAGATGTGAGAGAGCATTCCATCTAAGATTAGCCTTGAAAAGTTGAACATAAGGTTTGTAGCCAATCCTACCAGTGCAGATGCAATGTTTGAACCAAATTGATCCCAAGAAGTACTTTTAGAACTGATACAATGAAGAAGAACATGTACCAAATACTTCCAATGTGGACTGAACAAGGGCTTCTTGAATGTTGTTGTGTCAACCAAAGACCCTTTATATCCAATATATCTCAGTGAATCCCAAAGAAGCTGTTTATCAAACCTAATAGCTCCTTCTGCATCATCAAACAATAAATCTTCACAACTTGATGCTTCAGTAATCTTGATAAGCCTTCCAACAACTTTAGCTTGAATATAAGATTCATCATTCTCTATATGTGTCCTTGCAGTTGCCCAAAACTGCTGTATCCAGGGCTCAATTATATCAGGTTCCACCAAAAGCGCATAACTGATTGGGGAACCAGTGAGAAAATCAACGATGTCATGGAAGATGACATTGGCCTCTGTTTTATCTAAATTCGCCACCATGTTGTGTTTAGAAACTGTGTGTAGGTTTGCCATGGATGATTGAAAAAGATATGGATTCTTGAATACGTAAGTGTGTGTGAGAGAGAGAAATATGGAAAAGATTGAAATGAATAAAGATAAGAGGGAAAATCGGGAAGTAGTTATTTATAGGTAGGATTTGAAAAATAACAACCCATAATAACAAAGTTACCGTTAGTGAAGTTTACCTCTCAATATTACCGTTGGAATAGTACTTTGATAAGACAAACAGTTCTTTCCACGTGTGCAGTACTTTCCAAAGCAGTACTTTTCCATTCTCCTCTTTACAATGACAAATAACTTCAAATAGGCATTGATATGCCTCCCCTCAAGCAATGCACCGGACTATCTAACTACTAATCAGTCCTCCCCTCAAATGTAGCTCAGTAATTAATCATTCCAATGCTTACCACCAAGTGATTGAATCTTGAAACATCAAAGCCTTTGGTGAGTAAATCAACTACATTATCATCCGTGTGAACCTTGACAACATTAATGAGCCTGTGCTCATAACAATCTCTGATGAAGTGATACCTAATCTGAATGTGCTTGGTCTTGGAGTGATAAACTGGATTCTTCACAATGCAAATTGTACTCTCATTATCAATGTTGATAGAAGTATTCTTGAAGTTGAACCCATAATCCAAGAGTTGATTCTGCATCCACAAAACTTGTCCACAACAGCTTGCAGCAGCCACATATTCTGCTTCAGTTGATGATGTTGCTACAATTGTCTGTTTCTTACATTGCCATGAGACTAATCTTCTTCCAAGATATTGGCATCCTTTAGTGGTTGATCTTCTATCATAGTTTTCACCTGCATAATCACTATCTGAAAAAGCTTCCAAGTGAAAAGGTGAATCCTTTGGATACCACAACCCCAACTTAGGTTTAGGTTGTTGTTTCAAATAACTAAAAATTTGTTTCACTGCATTCATATGGGAGACCTTAGGTGAGACTTGATATCTTGCACATAAACAAATAGCAAACATGATATCAGGCCTAGATGCAGTTAGGTACATAAGACAACCAATCATTGATTTGTACAACTTGACTTCAATTGGTTGACCATCTTCATCCTTGCCCAATGAGTTGATAGACTTGATAGGTGTAGTGACTGGCTTCATAGCATCAAAATTGAACTTCTTAAGTATGTCAGATACATACTTGTCTTGACTTATGAAAATTCCTTCCTTTGAATGCTTAACTTGAAGTCCCAAAAAGAAAGTTGACCATAGATTGTTTTGTAGCTCCAAATATGATATCATCTACATACACTTGAACCAACATGATATCCTTCTTATCTCTCTTGATGAACAAAGTCTTGTCAATTGCTCCTCTTTTGTAACCATGTTGCAATAGGAAAGTAGAGAGCCTTTCATACCAAGCTCTAGGAGCCTGATGAAGACCATAAAGAGCCTTAACAACTTTGTAGACTTGGTTTGGATGTGCAGGATCTTCAAATCCAAGAGGTTGTTTAACATATACTTCCTCTGTAATCTTGCCATATAAAAAGGCACTCTTGACATCCATTTGATAAACCTGAAATCCCATATATGATGCAAAAGCAAGGAAGATTCGAATTGCTTCAATCCTTGCTACAGGAGCAAATACTTCATCATAATCTACTACTTCTTCTTGTCTATAACCTTGTGCAACTAACCTTGCCTTGTTCTTGATGACATTCCCTCTTTCATCTCTCTTGACTCTGAAAACCCATCTTGTACCAATTACTTTCTTGCCATCTGGTAGATCACATAGTACCCAAACTTCTTGAAGCTTGAATTGAAGAAGTTCTTCTTGCATAGCTTCAACCCAACTCTCTTTAGTTAATGCTTGAGCAATATTCTTGGGTTCTTCTTGAGAGATAAAACAAGTAAATAGGCATGTTTGATGGTCCTTATGATTCAGCCTGTTCTGTTAATAAACAAAGCTAAGTAAAGCATTATGTGGTTTAGAAAAACTCTTAGCTTTGTGTCTTGTAAACACTCCAGAGTTAGAAGCTCCAATGATTTGATCAGTAGGATGATTCTTATGAATTCTTAAGATAGGAGTCTGTGGAACTTCATAATTATCACCCAAATTAGTGAAATCAGCATCTTCATTGGAATATGAGAAAATACCTTCATCTTCAAACTCATCATCAATATCTTCTAAGCCAGGCATGATAGGATCATCCAAATCATCCATAGTGCTGTTAACAGGTGCAGCAGTACTTTGGTAGAAAGTACTGTCATCCAAAGTACTGTGATCTAAAGTACTGTGAGAGGTTTCTGCAGTCTTGTTCTTTTTCTTTGCTTCTTCATAAGATCTTCTTTGATCATCATCATAAGAATGTGCTATAACATCTTGAAAAAGCATCTGATTAAGTTCTTCTTGAATAGCTTGATCCTCAGTAGACAATGAGGATTTTGGCTCATCAGTACTTTTCTCCTTCTCAAAAGTTTTAGGTTCTTCATCATGAATGTTAGGAATTAGAAATTCCATAGTGAAGAGTCGGTCACCCCTAATATTATCTAGCATAAGTTAGCTCGTAGACATATCATTATTTACGTTATTTAGTAGTTTATTTATTAGTTTGTAGCGTAGTATAGCTTAGTGCAACACCGTGGAGGAAGGACGGGTCTTTACCCACTGTATCCCTGATCCACAGGCCGATAGGAGGTCGTATTTCATGTAACTATAAATACCCCTTCCATCCATGGAAGGGGTGGTGCTTTCAATCTAATATTCCACAATTTGTGAACCAAGTCTCTAGCTTGAACACCCAACTCTCTAACTTTCTCTCTCTAAAATGTTTAACATGTATTTTGATCATCCAAGACCACCCGAATCATCAAACACAATAATATAACGATCCTACAATTGGTACCAGAGCCAAGGTTATTGTGTCTTGATGATTTATTGCGGTTTGTATCAAGTTCGTTGCTGTTTTGTACTACTCTTTGGTTGGAAAATGTTTTTGGTTAAGTATTGTGGTTAAACCGTTAACAAGCCTTTTTTATTGGTCTAAATGTCATTTATGTCTTGTGTTCAAACTTTATGTTGTATCAAATACTTTATGGTCATATTGAGTAGTCATTTTTGTCAGATGTTTATGGTCCATATGGCAGTCAAATGGGTTTAAATGAAGTTGTTTTAGTCTTATTTTCTGGGTTAGTATGAAGCTGATTCTTGCTAGCAACTTGTCTAAAGTGTCCAGATGCTATGTACCTGAAATAGCGACTTGTTCCTTATTTGACTATTAAGTCAAATAAAGTCAAAGGCGACTTGTATTTACAAGGTGTCCAGATTCTGTGTATATGGTCTATGTAGCGACTTGTCCATTCATCTCATGTAGCGAGTTGTGCATATACAGCTTTGTGACTTGTGAGTCAAAAGCGAGTTGGGTACAAAATAGCGACTTGTTGTATTGTTATGACTAGCGACTTAGTGCTAAAATGATAGCGAGTTGTTTGTAAGGCTAGCGATTTGACCTATCTAGCGAATTGACTGTTGACCTAGCGACTTGTTACTTAAGAAGTCGTAGCGACTTGCTTTGGAAAAAGTACTAGCGACTTGCTTTATAAAAATATTTTGATTAGCAACTTGACTCAATGATTTTGGCTAGCGACTTACAACATAAAACAAGATGAAGAAGAATATGACTCGACCCTGACCACATACACCAAATACCAAACGACTCGAGTGACTTCAAGGTTCTAATCCCATCACCAGTCCAAGAAGAAAGAAAAAATGAAAATAAGTCGAATGGTAAGGTTACTGAAAGACTAATTCGATCCAAAAACAATAACAACCATTTTATCCTAACCTCATTTCAATCAAATCCTTATCTCATACCTCATCCTCCATCTCCTACAACTATACTAGAAACAAGACTCGACTCATATCAATATTAAAACATCCCAAGATCTCTGTTTTCCTTTCGTTGTACTCAAAGTAATACGGGACCTTGAAAGGTCAATCAAACGAAAAGTACATCATCACAGATCAAAGCTACTATGTTAATTATCTAACTGATCTCAGTTTGTCTCTCGGGTTAAATCCAACCAACAAGAGGTCACACCCAAGAATAAAAACTCATCATTGATCAACTATGTTTAATATCCGACCACAAAGAATGAGTATAACAAGTATGCTATCCCTTTTCCTTGGCTCGATTTTGACTCAAAAACAACAATGAACCTTATGTACTTACCTTAAGTTAAACGAGTCCTTTCAGTGAGGATTTAAGCCATCCCTGTGGCAAGCTCAAACTGATGTACTAAGTCGTTGATGGTGTCTTCCTGTAATTGTTGTGTTCTTGATGACGATTTTGAGATTAGGGTTTCGAATGGGTTTGTTTGTATGACTGAGTTCTGATTCGTGATGGTGTATGGCTGATGTTGTTTTTGGTGTGAAAGCATTTTTGAGATGGGGGCGAAAAAAAAAACTGAGTCAAGGGATTAGGGTATCATTTTTCTGTGTCTATGATAAGAGAGGCGAATAATGAGAGAGATTTTAGGGTTATGAGATATTAGTGCAATTTATACCCAAATAATTAGGGCATCGTGTAGATTGATCCGTGTGAAAATATGGGTCGGGTATTGATATGATTGGGCCACATGATGTCTTGGATAAGCTATTGCAGTTTAATGGGTTTTAATTGTGCTAATTTGGCTTAATCTGATTTCGTATTCATTCGGGTTGACATATTAAGGCTGTTATATTCTATTGTGGTGTCGGATTTACTCTTTTCTTGGGTTGGCATTGAATACTTGAATACTTGGATCGGGTATTGGCTTTATTACGAATGTCTTTATAGTATTGGTTGAGTACTTATGATCCGGATATTTTTGGGTATTCCTTGTTATTTATCTCATTTGATGGATATGAGGAAATTATGTGTCATTTGATACGGATATTATTGGCCTAATGTAACGTTATGTTATGGGTTGAATTGTTGTTTGGACTAGGGTCGGAATTGATTGTGGAAAGTTTGCCTCGATTATTTCAAGTAACCAAGTATTGGGTCGTTCACATGATTCAGTCAAATGGACTTCTCATTCTTGAGATTCTATGAGAATTGGATTATATGAGTTTTGATGATGAGCTTTGTTGAAGTGATTTAACGACGTGATTTGGTATGATGATAGATTTGATGGGTTGTGATGTATGATACTTTGGTCTATACATTTTCACGGAAGACACTGTGTCACGGCTTGAACTGATGTTTGTGCAAAGTTGACTGTGAGGTTGTTTACACGATATTTCTTACTTGGATTTGAAGTGAGGTTTTTCGGGCGTGTGTACTTATTTCATCTTCTTTCTTTCTACCCTTCCGCAAAGATGACTTGTTTGGGCATTTATAGAGTGTGATAAAGACTTGGCTATTTAGTTACGTTTGTGATTCTTTCTCGCTTAACCCACAACGTAGCTATCACTTCGGTGTCTCACGCAGTTGAGGATATGTCAAGAGGTTTTGTACATTGGGTACACCGTTTCTTCTTCACGAGGATTAGCACAAGATTAAGTAACAATTCTGGGGAATTTCACTTCATGATCAAGTTTGGCATATCGGGTTTACTTCAGCAAATGGTCACTATTATAGCCGACAGAATGCGTGAATGATGTGTTTACCAAAGTATTTATTGGATGGTTGATGATGTTAGAGAATGAACCGCTTATGAACCGCTGCATGTTCCCCTAAAACAGATATTCACCGAAACCAAAGTTGTCATTACACATTCAAGCTGACATTGTTTACGGTTTTGTCTTGATTTTGTAAAATCCCGCGAAAGAATCTATTTCTCGGTTTAAATCATAGACTTGTAAAATCCCGTGACAATGGAAACATCCTGGTAATAGTAAAGTGCATTTCCGAATCTATCTTACGGTTTATTCTTGGTTTTGTAAAATCCCGCGAAAGAAACTATTTCTCGGTTTAAACCATAGAGTTGTAAAATCCCGTATTGATGGAACCATCCTGGAGAAAGGAAAGTGTATTTCGGGATCTCATTTGATGCTGGTGCTATGGTTTCTGCTTCAAAGAAGGTATAAAAGGGTGTACTTCATGAATTGGATGTGTGTTTGGATATTCGTCATGGCGGTTTGGTTACTTCAAAGTTTTACGGGGTTATGCTCATTAAACCATGGTCGGGATGAAACCATTATCATAGTTCGTTTAAATGTCAAAGAAGGCTAGATTTGAGCTTTTAATCAGAAGATGTGACAACGAAGTTTATTCACTATGACTTATTTGAGGTTGAAGTGAATTATCACGGGCAAGTGTACTTAGTATCTGAAGGTATCGGGGATGGATGGATGAAGATTCTTCATGATCCTTGTTCGAGATTATTATAAAAAACGAAGACTTGGAAATCTAGTTATTGTTGGGTGGCTTTTACTTTTTCTTTTACCACTTAGGGGAATTGGGCTCTTACCACCACAAAATAACTATCACTTAAAGGAGTTACGTTGTAGTGCTCAGTGTCACATTCAATTGTGGATTTTCAAGAGGTAATGTACGTCTATTACTTGATGGTTGGTTGGTTGAGGAGTATAGAGTACTTAGAGATTCAAATGGGCATGAAGTCTCGGCACCGCTCTTTGTTACATATGTGCAAGTATAAGTCACGAGTTCGGGTTAGTTTACTTCAGGGTCAAATTCATCATATTGGGTGTTCTCCATCAGCTGTCACCGCAAAGAGCCTCTAATGAATGATAATGGTGATGATTACATGTTTTGCTAAGAGAGTTGAAAAGAAAGAGATTATGACGTATGAACACAACAGTTCATGCCTCGTTCTCTAAAGAAAAGAAAAGTGTACGTTTCAGTGCGCTTTATCTTCCAAAGAAGAGAAATCTTCTAATGACGTATGAACACAACAGTTCATGCCTCGTACTCTAAAGAAAAGAAAAGTGTACGTTTTAGTGCGCTTTATCTTCCGAAGAAGAGAAATCTTCTTATGACGTCTGTTCACATCAGTTCGGGCCTCGTACTTCAACATTATGACGTATGAACACAACAGTTCATGCCTCGTACTCTAATGAAAAGAAATGTGTACGTGTCAGTGCACTTTATCTTCTGAAGAAGAGAAATCTTCTCAATTATGACCATTCTCATCAACATGCTTCATACTTTTTCCATGTGCTTCAGTCATCAAGTGAACCGGGCTACTGTTGAATGTTTTCTGATTCCACTTTCTCAACTATAATGACGATGGCGACATCCTGTGCTAATTTTTCGGGGGAGAAGTGTGAATAGACTACATTTGGATAATGTTCACTTGTTTAATCAAGAATGGCATCTCCGTATGCAATTCTTGAGGGGGAGAAGAAGTGTGAAGTTTTTGCATTGTTGATTGATATTTGAGAATATAAATGGTCATACGGCTCTAAACTCATGTAAGAACCGAGCTTCTTCTTATCGGGTCATCTTCACATGGAGTTGTTCTTCTAAGAGTCGTTGGTTGACATCTTCACTCGGATTGATGAGTTTATCGACAAAGTGCTTCCGGTTAATGCTTCACGTATACATCAACAAGATGATTCCGAACAATCTCTCTGTTCTTGTTTGATGTGATTGGTAGTTTGGTGTTACCATCTTGTGTGTTCGTTGAGGCCTGATTGCTGATTTCCTTGATGAACATCTTTCTGTTCTTGTTTGATTGGGAGGGATTTTAGTTAAGGGGATTTGCAAGATGTAAGTTAATTGGGATGCCTTTTGGTGGGATGCTTTTGGTGTGAGTTGAAGATGTTAACTATCTATTCCCCAACTGCACAATCTTGTAGAAGGTCGAGTCTACGATGTTCTACATTTTCTGCTACATGTTAGAAGACTAAAGACGAGTTGCATTTAACGATCTAAAGACTTCTTCTTAATCTGGACATTTATCAAAAAGATTGTCAGTCTAGGGGAGAGCACTAATTGGGGGAATGTGATATGTCAAATTTAATCCCCAATTAGACTTGCTCACATTATTCAGCATGTTGATTCTCACAAAGACTTCAAGCGATCTTCTCAACAAATTTCAAGTATTTGGGCATTCAAAGAGTTGCTGATTCTGAATTATCAAAACCAGAAAGAGGGAAGGAGACAAGCATCTAAACGCGAGAAAACTTGATGTACTTAATACTTCTAAGAAATTGAAGATATCCCGGGAAGACAAATGTTATTACCGCAGAGAAACTCAAGGTTTGACTCATGGCGAGTAAACTTGATGAACTTAATTCTTCTAAGTGGTTGAAGATATCCCAGGAAAACAAATGTCATGACCGCAGAGAAACTCAAGGTTTTACTCATCAAGGCATTTAGTATTCTTATTCCAACTATGTGGGGGAAGCGATGGAAGAGTTAATTTCTGAAGATAAAAGAGGTACACAAGTGCGTGATGATCTCGTTGTTATCACAATCATTAGAGGAGAGAGAATTGTGTACATTGGAGGCGCTCAGCTGTTTCACTTGAGGGCTTAATCAGTGATTCAGAGATATAATCACTTATTCCGGAGTTGACATCCGCAGAGATTGTCTTCCGCAGAGATAATCAGTGACTTGGCTTGCTTCTTCAATGTTATCAGTTATTCCTTCCTTGGGTATTGGTATACTTCGGATACTTGAGCTTCATACATGATCATCAGGGAAGAAAAATGTGAACATGGGGAGGTGTTTTCATTCCCCTCATGATGTGTATTCGGGAGAGCTCTTGGGTATTGGTGTACTTCGGGTTCTTGAGCTTCATACACGATCATCCGGGAAGAAAAATGTGAACATGGGAAGGTGTTTTCATTCCCCTCATGATGTGTATTCGGGAGAGTTCTTGAGCATTATACAAAGAGACTGACTGCATCAATTCAACTACTTGGGGGGATTGTTCTCTTTACACCTTTCGGAATGGATTGCTTCAGACTTCAGTGGAAAAGGAATTTGAGAAGAGGTATTCAAATGTGGGATGATACGTTGCTGTTCTTCTACTTGATGATATAACCCCGAATGGAGATCCTCGATTATCGTTCTTAAAAGGAGCAGCGGGATTTATGATAATGGTGTGCTTCTCTGTGCACCTGGCTAAGGAAAGCTTGAAATAGAGCTTCGAATCTGCTCAGCTAAAGGGTTTTCATTTTGGGGGGAAGCTGCTAGAGTCTCACTTTCAGATGGTTCAATTTCTCTCAATTCAGGAGCCTCGAAAGCTTTGTGGTGAATGTTTAAGAGATGATGACTTCTTTCTTCTACGCGGTGCTGCTCGATATCCTTATCTCGGTACTCGTATCATCATCTTCTTTTACTATATCATCTACTCTATCTGTGTATATATTTATCTGAAAAACAAAATACAAAAATATAAAACCAACAAAAAGAAAATAGAAAAATATAAAACCTTCAAAAACCCATAAAAATCAGAAAATTTCAAAAATACCAAAAATATGTTTTCACATGACATGTCTTCTGTATCGATAACATCTACGGTCTTAGAAATGTCATTCAATAATGGCACGGGACCATAGATGAAGTTCGAGCAGAAGGTGTAAATATTTCTTTCTAAACATGTCTCAAAATATGGCTTACAGTTATATTAGACTGTAACCCGGGCGTCAAATGATGGCTTGCAGTTATTTCAGACTGTGACCCGCGCTTAAACTATGGCTTGCTATTATTTCAGATAGCGACCCGCTCTTCAAGAAAGGAAAGTGTTGCGCTAAACCAATTTTCAAAATATTTCATGCACTTATCCTAAAACAAAACAAGGAAAGCATGTCGTCATAAGGACTGCTGTTCCTACACAAATGTTTTTCCGTCTAAAATTCTTCAGAAAAATATTTGATGTATTTCAAAATGGTGGAAAATGAGTTGCTTAAAATCAATCAGATTCAGAGTTTTTATAAAATTTGGAAACTCAATCAATGACTTCAGCACTTTTAAAATCTTTTATAAAATGAGTCATTGATTGAGGGGGAGAATGTTTTCAAATCTATATCATCTAACGAGCTTTCTTAATTATCCTAATATGCTTAATTAAAAATGATGTTAACCTATGTTGAAGGACTAGGTGCCTAGGATATGATTGCTAGGATTAGATGATTAGAGTTTGATGAACACATTTTTCCCATATATTTAAATGATCTGATTGATATGTTGCATTGACCTTTATTAGTCGATTGTTGTTTACATGATGTCGACCACCATATATCTGTATGTGTGTTCACTAACGTATGCAGGTATATTGGTATATAAGAATGTTCCCGATCCGGATCCCACAATTGAATATGATTGGATGCCGAAAGGAAAGGGTAACGATTTCTTGAGTCGACAAATGAAGAAACGGAGCTTAATTTGACTTGAATGGAGAGTTGGCATAAATGCAACGTAAAAGGTCTCACTGCATCTGCAGATGGTTTTCTTCTAATTGATTGAAGAAACAGAGCTTAATTTGACCTCAGTTGGCATACAAAATGCAACGTAAGAAGAAGTCTCACTGCATCAGCAGACGGTTTTTCTTCCAAGCCCTACAGCATCAACAGAAGCTTCTCAACCACCTAACATATCTTTGTGCAGGATAATCGTGATGATACCATTTTTCTAAAACTTTGAAAAATATTGTTTTTGAAAATGGAAAAATATTGTTTTGAAAATATATTGGACTAAATTTTGAAAATCACCGGACTTCATTTTATCAAAACTTAAGTCACTCAATTATTGACTTCGGTCATCGATTGAGGGGGAGAGTGATTTAAAATAAAATATTTTCAAACGATATTTCTTCGCAAAAGTTCCGCTTTGTACGTTAATTATGCGGTGATCTAAAGATTTAATGTTATGTCATGGTATGATTTTTCTTTCGAATCAAGGTCTTTCAAAATGAAATTTTTTTTGTTCTTGTTTGATTGTGAAATTGTTTTGTTTTACTCAAAAGATCTCTTAAAAACAATCATACCTGACACTAACAATCTTTAATGTCTTAAAATGGTCCTTATCTGTCATTTTTCAAAGTTAAATCAAGCCACGTCTTTCCCCAAAATCTTTTAAATGATTTAAATCAATTGGGATCACAAATCTCAAAAGGTTTGAAATTTTGATCGGGGTAGAGACCATGAGATAAATCTCTTATCTATTTAAATGGAATTGGTTTTAGTCCTTTAAAGGCACTCCTGCCTCCATGTGCCAAATGATTTCATACACAATGCACATGTTGAGGAGGAGGATTTATCCAAAAACATGATGAGTATTGAAACCAGGCCACATATTCTCCCATGTTTTCTAAACCTTATTAAATCACTTGGGATCCAAAATCTCAAAGGGTTTGATATTTTTGATCGGGGGAGAATTTGTGATTTAATTATGAAATTTGATAAAAGGTGATCGTTTTGATTTAATTGTGCAGGCTGCTCTCTCATATGTGCTAAACGCTTTCGAATCTTGAAGCACATATTGAGGGGGAGCATTTTAAAGGAAAATAAACTATCGAGGTACAAAAGCTTTTATGTTTTAACATAGAATACCTTGATTGAGTTTTAAAATGGTTTCTTAATGGCGCTTGTGATTGTGGATGTGCTTCAAATTAACTCTTGCCTCTATGTGATAAAAATGATTTCAAAAATCCTATGCACATATTGAGGGGGAGAATTTACCAAAGAAAATCAAATGGCTTTTTCTATGAAAATAGTGATCAAAGAAAATAATTCCAAGTCCTCTTGCCTCCTTGTGCTAAACAATTTCAAAACATATGCACATGTTGAGGGGGAGCATTTTCTAAATGATCAAAACTATTAAGGTACAAAATGCTTTGATCTCGTATCACAAGTACCTTGATTGTTTTTCCAAATGATTTTTCGATTGGTTTCATGAAGGAAAGAACAATACCAAAAGACCAACCAATTACTTTATGCATGGAGTTATAAGGATGGTTAGGCTAGGTATTCGTTCCCACGATCCGCCAGAACCGGAGGGATCTACCCAGGGATAATCCACTAGATAGTGTAGAGTCCTTAGGTATATTGAAAAAAGGAGAAAAATGAGAAATGGGAAGAGTGCGGACAGAGACAGAGCTAGTACTGGAATAAACCCAACAAGGTTCTAGTTATGAAGTCTCGGTAAGCACTGAAGGGGTTGAAGAATGAAAAAGAATTGAATGTGAAAAGGGTGAAAAGAAATAGCCCTCCAATAATTCAACCTTAGGGCAGTAACCGGGTTCAATACATATGCTACTGGTTGTTACCAAGGTAACACTGGTATTGAAGACAAGACGTCATGGACCCAGTGACGCACTGCACTAAACTTCCCAAGCTACTCAAGTTCCTCTTAAAAGGGCTTGTTTCATTCTCACGGGGAACCGACATTATCTATCGACTTTCTCTTAGAGATTGTTGATATTGAAGAAGGAGACCCTCTCCCTAGTCTCCGGCATAGGAACCAAATGTGCACTATCGAGTCTAGAGCCAAGAGATCATCCACAATATCTCATTAGGACACAAAATTAATGAAGACTTGCTGTTTCACACTATGTGGAAAGTAAGAATATAATTAAGAGTCCTACGCATTATCCTTGTGGTATTGCCAAAACATCTGAGTGATATGCTTACAATATTCACGATGAAGATGGAAAGCCTTCTAGAGCCAACATCAAACAAGCTCTTGGTAGGTGACATGTGAGATCTTTTCTAAAGATCAAACTTGTGACAACTGGACAGAAACGATGGGTCGATTCATTCGTGAATCAACCTTGGTCCAGGAATGGAATTGACGAATACTTTTGGAAAAACCGATCGATGTGCAAACCTTCTTTTCTCTAGCACGTCGAATGTGTATTCATTTCAAATTCAAAAAGTATCTCTGATTGAAAAATACTTTTAGAAAAACCGTTCGATGTGCGAATCTCTTCTTTTCGCTAGCACGTCGAATGTGTACTCATTCTCTAATACAAAAAGTATTTTTTGATTGAAAATTGATCTTTCTCATAAAACCTTCGTCGTATTGCAAAACTCTTTCTTCTAAGCAATACGCAATTGTGTTTTCAAATCAATTTTTCATTAATCAGTGAATCTCAATTCGCTGGTTCACTCACTCCGTGTTGTCTTCTTTGAGACGTTCCAGTTTGAGAACAGCTAGAACAGCTGCGAAACCCTGTCAAGGAGATTCTTCGGAATCCTACTTGATCACAGGCAGTACTTGTACTGATCAACGGGGAACTGTGGGCCGTGTACCTCAATTCAGCGAAAGTGATCAAAGACACTTTCGTGTGTTTTATTGCTAACTGTTGTTTGCAGGTACATTTGGACGGTTGCAGCTGATCAGAATTGAGGAGTCAATCCAAAGCCGCATGCTCACAGCATCCACACTTAATTGAAGAAATCATGACTGGTGCATATCTACATAACCTGGCTCTGATATTTCAAACTATGCTTCTACTTCGTTGCTGCAAATATCATGAACCAGTAAAGCTTCCGCTACTCTGATGGAAAGATGTCATGATTCAAAAGTGTGAGCATGTCGGTCCAAAAGTCACAACTTCACATGATGGCAACACAATAAAGGGTGATCCAGAGATTTACTGTGGCTGATGATCTCAAAGAAAGCTCGAAGATCATCAAAGATGTGGATCAGTTAAAGGCCTCCACTAAAAGTACAAATCAATGCGGACTTTGAAGTTGCACTACAAAAGCACAAAGATTGCAGAATTGAAGAATTGAAGTCTACGAGCTTAAGAACAAATTCAAGAATAGAATGCTAGGATTCAAAATGTAAAACATGGGGTGACCTCCTTTAGGAGGAGATTGTTAGGAATTAGAAAATTCCATAGTGAAGAGTCGGTCACCCCTAATATTATCTAGCATAAGTTAGCTCGTAGACATATCATTATTTACGTTATTTAGTAGTTTATTTATTAGTTTGTAGCGTAGTATAGCTTAGTGCAACACCGTGGAGGAAGGACGGGTCTTTAGCCACTGTATCCCTGATCCACAGGCCGATAGGAGGTCGTATTTCATGTAACTATAAATACCCCTTCCATCCATGGAAGGGGTGGTGCTTTCAATCTAATATTCCACAATTTGTGAACCAAGTCTCTAGCTTGAACACCCAACTCTCTAACTTTCTCTCTCTAAAATGTTTAACACGTATTTTGATCATCCAAGACCACCCGAATCATCAAACACAATAATATAACGATCTTACAATGAACAACATCAGGTCTAATATGGACTCCATGAACAACATACTGTAAATCTTCTCCGTTGTGTACAGGTTCATTTTCTTCTCTAACAGGTACATAGATCATAGAAGGAGTCAAAACCTCAAGATCAAACTTCCAATCAGGACCTTTACCCTTCTGATTTTCTTGATCTTCTAAAAATTCAACATGAAGACAATCTTGAACCTTCTTGGTGACTCTGTTGTACACTCTAAATCCTTTGTTGTTGGTGCAATATCCCAATAAATATCCTTCTTCTGACTTGCCATCAAATTTTCCCAGATTATCAATTGTATTCAGAATTGTTAGAGGGCATCCAAAAGGCTTCATAAAATGAATGTTGGGTTTGTTGCCCATCAGCAACTCATAAAGTGTCTTCATCTGAGGTTTGGTGACTGATACTCTGTTAAGCACATAGCAAGCAGTACTTAGAGCTTCAGCCCAGAATTGAATAGGTAGTTGTGAATCTGCAAGCATTGTTCTGGCTGCTTCAATCAAAGTTCTATTCTTTCTATCTGCAACACCATTCTGCTGTGGTGTTATTGCAATGCTGAACTCCCTCTTGATCCCTTTTTTGGCACAAAATTCATCCATAAGCTTGTTCTTGAATTCAGTCCCATTATCACATCTAATAACTCTAACATTGAGTCTCAATTGGTTTTCAAGTGCTATTATAAGATCATGAATAGCATAAAAAGTATCAACTTTAAATCCCAAGAAAAATACCTAACTGAATCTACTGCAATCATATGTCACAACCAAGCAGTACTTTTTCTTGTTTAGACTTGTAACAGAAACAGGACCAAATAGATCTAATATGGACTTGATAACGCTACACGCGTCGTTCGGGGTCAAAGGAACTTCCTTTTCTTCGAGCAAGTTTTATAACACCCTAGGCAGTGAACCTAATCGTTGTAGTGTAGTATTAGGGTAAGCCACAGGTATTGATATCGTTCTCTAGGGGAATAGGAATGCCAGTGAGAAGTTACTACGCTAAGGTTGGGGTTGAGGAAGATTATTTTATATCTTTTTATGTTTTTTTAGAAAATGGAAAGTTACGAATCTCGGGGTTTGGATTTGGGGGTTGGTATTTCTACCGATTACTCTACTTGTCTAATTATCTAATCTAAGGTGTATGTAGTCTATGTCTAATTATTGTGTGCTCGTATGATAGTTTAAAGATGTGTTTACTTAGGTTTTATTACTCCTTAATTATCTCCTATTGATGGTTGAATTGTCACGTCCTTATTCTTAATTGCGTTGTGTGTCTAAAGTCGTTGGGTATGCGTTTATCCCTAACTCTTTGAACTTACCAAAGGGTCTCGTCTACAAAGCCCTCTAGGGATTATAAACTCTAACTCTAAGGCACTCTTTGGGTGGTTTAGCCTACAACTACTCTAAGTGTATAGTCTAAAGTTTGCAAAGATTAATCAAGCATTAATTACACAACGAATGACATATCGTATTACTAGATCATTAACAATTAAGATAAGAGACAACCAATCAATATTCAATAATTAAGTTTCATATTCCCTAAGCAAACACACAAGTAAATTAGCCGGACATGGAGAACATGCAAGCATACACACAAATAATCAAAGACATAATTGAATTAATGAAGTAAAACACTTATCTTGATGTAAATTAGGGTTTGGAACCCTAAAATACTGTACAAGACAGCCTTGGTTCGGTTTAGGTTTTTACTCCAAAAGACTACACTCTAAAACTGAAAAATTCGGATTCTATATATAATATTACAAGTGCGACGGTGTCACCTTATGAGTTGTGACACCGTCGGGTCGCCGTCATTAGGGTTTCGTCTTGGCCACGTTAGTCTTGCGACGGCGTCACCTTGTGCTTGTGACGCCGTCCTCTTCAGCTTCTGACGCCGTCTGGATCAAATCTAGGCCGTCTGAGTTGCGACGGCCTACTCTTTTAAAGCCTGACACCGTCACTTGAAAATAAGAAATTTGGCTTCTGTGTCGTCACAAAATGCTCCGACGGCATCGCAGTTAAGCAGTGACGCCGTCACCTTGTATTTCAGCAGCTTGAGTGTCTCGATTCTTGACTTTGGCCATTTTCTTCGTATATCCGCGCCTTTTTGTCCAAATAAGTGCCATTCCAGCAATTTTCCTTCAAGAGACCTAAAAAGTGAAAAGGAACGATATTAAGTAATAACGGATACAAAAGTGATCAAATAAGGGCTTAAACGACCCCTCAAAAAGGTACATTTTAAAACCTTATCAGGACTTCATGAACAACATACTGTAAATCTTCTCCATTGTGTACAGGTTGATTTTCTTCTCTAACAGGTACATAGTTCATAGAAGGAGTCAAAACCTCAAGATCAAACATCCAATCAGGACCTTTACCCTTCTGATTTTCTTGATCTTCTAAAAATTCAACATGAAGACAATCTTGAACCTTCTTGGTGACTCTGTTGTACACTTTAAATCCTTTGCTGTTGGTGCAATATCCCAATATATATCCTTCTTCTGACTAGCCATCAAAATTTCCCAGATTATCAATTGTATTCAGAATTGTTAGAGGGCATCCAAAAGGCTTCATAAAACAAATGTTGGGTTTGTTGCCCATCAGCAACTCATAAGGTGTCTTCATCTGAGGTTTGGTGACTGATACTCTGTTAAGCACATAGCAAGCAGTACTTACAGCTTCAGCCCAGAATTGAATAGGTAGTTGTGAATATGCAAGCATTGTTCTGGCTTCTTCAATCAAAGTTCTATTCTTTCTCTCTGCAATACCATTCTGCTGTGGTGTTCTTGCAATGCTGAACTCCCTCTTGATCCCTTTTTTGGCACAAAATTCATCCATAAGCTTGTTCTTGAATTCAGTCCCATTGTCACATCTAATAACTCTAACCTTGAGTCTTAATTGGTTTTCAAGTGCTATTATAAGATCATGAATAGCATCAAAAGTATCATTTTAAATCCCAAAAAAAATAACCAACTGAATCTACTGCAATCATCTGTCACAACCAAGCAGTACTTTTTCTTGTTTAGAATTGTAACAGAAACAGGACCAAATAGATCCATGTGTAGCAGCTCCAAAGGTTCTCTAATGGTTCTATCCTCAAGCTTCTTGCATGAAGCTTTGTGTTGTTTACCCTTCTTGCACGCCAAACAGGGGTGATCATTCTTGTAAGTCTTTGAAGGTAAACCTCTAACTAAATTTCCTTTGACCAATTTGTTGATATTCTTGAAATTTACATGGCCCAGTATTCTATGCCATTGATGTGCTTCTTCATGTGATGCCTTTGCTACTAAACATGTAGCTCTTTCAGAAGAGTGAAGACTCTTCATATTCAAACTATACACATCATTAGTTCTTGGTACTTTCAGTATCACCAAGTTATCATCAGCAAGCTTGAATTCAGGTGAAAGAATGAGACATTTTGTGTCAGTGAATAAGATAGGGTGCTTTTTATCACAGATTTGAGAGACGGATAAAAGGTTGAACTTGAGCTCCTTCACATATCTAACATTCTCAAAATCTATTCTTCCTGCCTTGATGGTTCCTTTTCCAGTTATTCTTCCTCCACTAGCATCATTCCCAAATGCAACTCTTCCTCCACAATATGATCTAAAATCTGACAGAATCTCCTTGTCTCCTGTCATGCTTCCAGAGCAACCACTATCCACAATTAGATGATCTTTAAGCTCCTCTTCTGGGTTGCCCTGCACAAAGATAAAAGAGTTAGTGTCTTTTAGGAACCCAAGCCATTACTGACTTGTGTTCCCCTTGTGGAGTAACATACTCAAATTCCTTGAGTATGTAATCATCACAGTTTTTGTAGACAGAATCAAGCATTATCTTTTGTTTTAAAACTTGTGGTGGATTTTTAGCAAAACTTTCTTTTTCCACAAAAATTTCCTTTTCTTTTTCCACAAAATCATATTTATCAAAAATCTCTGTTTCACTGTCACTTGCTGAAAGTATTGTTTGTTCCTCATCAGTACTTTCTTTCTTAACCCATTTAGTTTTAACAGCTGGTGTAGAGTCCCTTGAATTAACTACTCTTTTGGAGTTGTGACGCCTTCTAGATTGATAGTAATTTGATCTCCTAGGCTTTCCATTCCAAAAAGTGTTTACAGTACCTTGATTGTTTGAAAATCTAGAAGTACTTTGAGAAGGTAATGCTTGAGTTCTTTGAAAAGTATTTGAAGGTACTGGAGGTTTTGAAAAAGGTCTTCTCTGGCGAGGGTACCTATAGTCTTGAGAGAAGTTTCTATGGTTAACCCTATGTGAATGATTCCAGACTGGTTTATTCTCTCTAGGTCTATGGTTGGTAGATCTGTTCTTTGGGAATTTACTTAGGTATTCTAAGTGGAAGTCATAGTGCTTAATCAAATGATCAGGACTGTAACACACAAAACACAATTTTTGACCCAAACTCTCAAAATTGCTTCCTCTATGTCTATGACCAAAACTATTCTATCTTCTAGGTGAATGATTAAAACTGTTTTGACCAACATTATCCCAAAAAGGTTTAGCAGTATTTTGAAAAGGTTTTCTTAAAGGTACTGCTGAAGGTGTAGCAGTACTTTGAGTTGAAAGTACTGCTTGGCTTTTAACATCATCTACATTAGGTGTCTCAGCTATTTCTTTTGAGGTTTCAGACCTAGATTGACCAGTAAGCTTTTTCCTAAACTCTAGGTTGTCTACTCCAAAACGAGAAACGTCTGGCCTAAGGGGTTGAAAACTTCCAGTGGGATAAGGGACTGCATGATAACCATTGTCTTTCTTAAGCTCAGGAGGTGTTTCACTGACTGATTCCTCATTACTAGATGTGTCTACATAATTAATGAGTTCATCATCACTAGTGGTATATCCTCAAAATCACATTCATCCTGATCACTAGGTGGATTTTCTATGCTATTAAAGTCCATACCAAAACCTAGACCAGTTCTAATGTAAGCTCTTCTCTGTTTTTGAACATAAGTAACATGAGAAAGACCAGATTCTTTCCAGGCCTCAAACTTTGCTAACAGTTCATCTCTTTCCTTAGTAAGCTTCTCAATTTCAGAAATTTTACAATTTAATTTCCATTCACTTAATTTTAACAGATAATCCTGTTGTTCATACTTTTCTGCCCAAGCCATTTCATTATTTTCATGTGTTATTATTTTAGCTTCGATTGATTCTAAAGTAATTTGATAACCTGCTACCTCAGACCAAGCCCCTTGATAATTATCTCTTTCAGTAACATAATCATTTAGCACTTTTTGATAAAAATTATGACACTTAGAGCATACCTTAGAGATGGGGGTGAATTTGGTGAAGTGGCTACCATAGCAAGTAGAACAGGATCATCTTCACTCTCCATGCTCCAATCAAAGCTTCCTAAACCATCTCTGAATTCCAAAGCAGCATGTCCAGGTTCCTCATCAAAAGTTGTGCTCTAATCAAACTCTTCCACCGATTCCTCCACAGCTACAATACAATAGGTTACTGGTTCATCATTAAACTCAGCACTTCAATCAACCTCTGATAGATTTTCTTGAGCAACCAAAGCTTTTGTTTCAGTAATAGGAATTTCTTTTAGCTCTAGCTTTGGTTTCTCAGTCATGTTGTTTGCTAGATATTTAGCAAACCTACATTCCCTTGCAAAGTGTCCAGTCTTTTGACAATTGAAGCATTCAATCTTGGATTAGTCAAAAGTGATTCCCTGTTTTGGTTTGAAGTCAATGCCTCTTCCTGTCTTCTTCATAAACTTCTTGATCCTTGCAGTGATCATAGCAACTTGCCACCTGATATAAATTTCTTCAAGAGCATCCTCTTCAATCTGTGATAGATCTTCTTCATAAGTAACAGGTAGGGTAGCTTGCTGTGCAAAGAAAGAGCATACGACTTCATCTGAGTGGATGGTATTTATTGGTGTGGCTTGCTGAGCAAAGGTGGGAGTAGTGTAGGCAACAGTACTTGAGCAACAGTACTTTGAGGAGGAGAAGCAGTACTTTTAGTGGAAGTACTGCCTCTCTTTTCAAATGACAAAAAGGCAATGCTGTGAGACTTTGAACTAGTTTGACCATTCATCTCATGCTCATACACCTTCGGATGATTATAAAGATCATCAAAGTCTATAACATCCAGACCAGGTTATCCTCTGATCATTGTAGCAATCACATGCCATGTCGATGGCAAACTCCTTAAGAACTTTAGATTAGCATCTTCAACTGAGACCTCTGCTTTGTACAGCTCCAGCATGCTGAGAAGATTTTGAAATCTATCATAGGCAGCATCAGGACTTTGTCTTTCACCAACAGTGAAAGTTTCAAATTGTTGCTTCAACAGATTTCTGTGCATCTTCTTGGAAGCATCATTACCTCCAAACCTTGTCTTGAGAGCAGCCCAGAATTGCCTTGCATCTTTAGCATCATGGAATTTGAGTAGATGACTATCTGGAATAGCAGACAATAGTATATTGAGAGCCTTCTCTTGATTTCTTATTGTTGCTGCTGGTAAGACTGCTTTGGGTGGTTTAGGTTGTCCAGAAATCTCTACAGGTTCTAGAACTACTTCATTACCATTGACAATTACATTCCATAGTG
The DNA here is from genome assembly GCA_910596185.1 of Chrysanthemum makinoi. Lineage (NCBI taxonomy): Eukaryota > Viridiplantae > Streptophyta > Magnoliopsida > Asterales > Asteraceae > Chrysanthemum > Chrysanthemum makinoi. Next base: position 60,684,521 of record OU343216.1, on the reverse strand, counting down.
CATGGTATGTAATGGCAATGTACTGCCTCATCTTCATGCTCCATAGGTCGTATTCTCCCTTCTTGATGATTGGTATTCTGAGTGAGGTGATGGATGGTGGTGGAACGGCTTCAGTCGACATCTTTAGGTTTTGTTGTTAACTAGATTTTAAGGTTTCTTCTTAGTCAGAGTTTCCACACAAGCTCTGATACCACTTGTTGGATCGATATACTCTAACCAAAGTAACTTATATAGCTTGTTAAGGGTTTAATAACCTCGGATAAATCCTAAGTTATTAACAATGAAACACTGAGCAAACTCTATTAAGTATGCGGAATTTACTTAACAAAGCTATGAAGAATTAACTTTAACTTTTAACAATTTTATTAATAACTCTGAATCTGCTTGTTATACAGATTCTTAAACAACTCTAAAACACTAATATCGAACTCTCTAAAACTCTAATAATGCACGTACTTTAGGATTCTAAAACCATATATCTCTAATGCCAATCTAGGGGTCCTTTTATAGGCTTAAGGATAACCCTAATCGGTTTACAATTCTAATCGTTGTACGACAAGTAATCTAAACAAAGAATATTCTAGAATAACAAAGCTTTCCATAAACGAATATAGCAATTCTTTAGCTTTGCAGTACTTTGACTTCGACAGCAGTACTTTGACTTTCACTTAGCAGTACTTTGAATCTCCAGCACTTTGACTTCTTCAGTACTTTGACTTTCATATCCCAACAGTAACTACATCTTGGGTTGACAAATGAAGAAATGGAGCTTAATTTGACTTCTATGGAGAGTTGGCATGATAAAATGCAACGTAAGAGGTCTCACTGCATCAGCAGATGGTTTTCTTCTTCATCAAATGAAGAAACGAAGGTTAATTGGACCTTTATGGAAAGCTGGCATAACAAATGCAACGTCAGAAGTCTCGCTGCATCAGCAGACGGTTTTCTTCCTGCCTTACAGCAACAACAACAAAAGAGGCTCAACAACCTAACGTATCTTTGTGCTGGGATAATAGTGATGACACCATTTTTTAAAAAACTTTGAAAAATATTGTTTTGAAAATGGAAAAATATTGTTTTGAAAATAAATCGGATTCATAGTTTTGAAATCAACCAGACTTTATTTTGTCAAATCTTAAGTGATTTCAAATTAAATATTTTCAAACAATATTTCATCAAAAAGTCCGTTTGTACGTATTAATGTGGTGATCTAAAGATTTAATTTTATGTTATGGTATGATTTTTCTTTAGAATCAAGATCTTTCAAAATGAAATTTTTTCTTTTCTTGTTTGATTGTGAAATTGTTTTATTTTCCTTAAAGATCTCTTAAAACAATCATACTGGACACTAACAATCTTTAATGTGTTAAATTGGTCCATTTCGATCATTTCTCAAAATTAAGTCTTGCCGCGTCTTTCCCCAAATTTTTCTGAATGATTTAAATCAATCGGGATCCAAAATGTCAATTGGTTTGAATTTTTTTTTGATCGGGGGAGAGATCGTGATTTAAATCTCAAATCTGTTTTAATGGAATCGGTTTTAGTCCTTTATAGGCACTCCTGCCTCCATGTGCCAAACGATTTCAAATACACAATGCACATGTTGAGGAGGAGGATTTATCCAAAAACAAGATGAGTATTTAAACCTGGCCACATATTCTCCTATGTTTTCTAAACCTAATTAAATCACTTGGGATCCAAAATCTCAAATGGTTTGATATTTTTGATAGGGGGAGAATTTGTGATTTAATACGAAATCTGATAAATGATGATCGACTTGATTCAAAAGTGCATGTTGCTCTCCCATATGTGCTAAACGCTTTCGAATCTCGAAGCACATATTGAGGGGGAGCATCTCAAAAGAAAATAAACTTTCAAGGTACAATGATTTCTATGTTTTAACATAAGTACCTTGATTGATTTTCTAAATGGTTTCTTAATGGATTTTGTGATCGTGGATGTACTTCAAAAGAACTCTTTCCTCTATGTGATAAAATGATTTCAAATATCCTATGCACATATTGAGGGGAGAATTTACCAAGAAAATCAAATGGCTTTTTCGAAGGAAATTATGATCAAGAAATTATTTCAAAGAACTCTTGCCTTCATGTGCTAAACAATTTACAAATCATATGCACATGTTGAGGGGGAGCATTTCTAAATGATCAAAACAATTAAGGTACAAAATGCTTTGATATTATATCACAAGTACCTTGATTGATTTTCCAAATGATCTTTCAATTGGTTTTATGGAAGAATCAACTGTACCAAAAGACCGACCATTTTACTTTATGCATGGAGTTATAAGGATGGTAAGGTTAGGTATTAGTTCCCATGATCTGCCAGAACCGGAGGGATCTACCCAGGGACAATCCACTAGATAGTGTAGAGTCCTTAGGTATATTGAAAACAAGGAGAAAAGTGAGAAATGGGAAGAGTGCGGACTGAGATAGAGCTAGAACTAGAATAAACCCAACAAGGTTCTAGTAATGAAGTCTCGGTAAGCACTGAAGGGGTTGAAGAATGAAAAAGAATTGAATGTAAAAAGGGTGAAAAAAATAGCCCTCCAATAATTCAACCTTAGGGTAGAAACCGGGTTCAATACATATGCTACCGGTGGTTACTAAGGTAACACTGGTATTGAAGACAAGATGTCATGGACCCAGTGACGCACTGCACCTAACTTCCCAAACTACTCAAGTTCCTCTTAAAAGGGCTTGTTTCATTCTCACGGGGAACCGACATAATCTATCGACTTTCTCTTAGAGATTGTTGATATTGAAGAAGGAGACCCTCTCCCTAGTCTCCGGCATAGGAACCAAATGTGCACAATTGAGTCTAGAGCCAAGAGATCATCCACAATATCTCATTAGGACACAAAATTAATGAAGACTTGCTGTTTCACACAATGTGGAAAGTAAGTATATATATTTAGAGTCCTACGCATTATCCTTGTGGTATTGCCAGAATATCCGAGTGATATGAAAATATTCACGATGAAGATGGAAATCCTTCTAGAGCCAACATCAAACAAGCTCTTGGTGGGTGACATGTGAGATCTTTTCTAAAGATCAAACTTGTGACAACTGGATAGAAACGATGGGGCGATTCACTCTTGAATCAACCTTGGTCCAGGAAATGAATTGACGAATACTTTTGGAAAAACCGTTCGATGTGCAAATCTTCTTTTCTCTGTGTATTCATATTTCAAATTCAAAAAGTATCTCTGATTGAAAAAATACTTTTGGAAAAACCGTTCGATGTGCAAATTTCTTCTTTTTTCTAGCACATCGAATGTGTACTCTTTTCAAATACAAAAGGTATTTTGATTGAAAATTGATCTTTCTCATAAAACCATCGTCGTATTTCAAAACTCTTTCTTCTAAGCAGTACGCGATTGTTTTTCAAATCAATTTTTCATCAATCAGTGAATCTCAATTCGCTGGTTCACTCACTCCGTGTTGTCTTCTTTGAGATGTTCCGGTTTGAGAACAGCTTGAGCAGCTGCGAAACCCTGTCAAGGAGGTTCTTCGGAATTCTACCTGATCACAGGCAGTACTTGTACTGATCAACGGGGAACCGTGGGCCGTGTACCTCAATTCAACGAAAGTGATCAAAGACACTTTCGTGTGTTTTATTGCTAACTGTCATTTGCAGGTACATTTGGACGGTTGCAGCTGATCATAATGAGAAGTCAATCCAAAGCCGCATGCTCACAGCATACACGCTTAATTGAAGAAATCATGACTGGTGCATATCTACATAACCTGGCTCTGATTTTTTTACACTATGCTACTGCTACGCTGCTGCATATATCATGAACCAGTAAAGCTTCCGCTACTCTAATGGAAAGATGTCATGATCCAGAAAGTGTGAGCATGTCGGTCCGAAAGTCGCAACATCACATGATGGCAACACTACAATGGGTGATCCAGAGATTTACTGTGGCTGATGATCTCAATAAAAGCTCGAAGATCATCAAAGATGTAGATCAGTTCAAAGACCTCCACTCAAAGTACAAAACTATGCAGACTTTAAAGAATCGCTACTAATGCACAAAGTTTACGGAACTTGAAGAATTAAAGTCTACGAGCTCAGAACTAAAGACAAAGAAAGAATGCTAGGATGAAAAATGTATTTCATGGGGTGACCTCCCTTAGGGGGAGATTGTTAGGAATTGGAAATTCCATGTTAAAGTGTCGGTCACCCCAATTATGGTCTAGCATATGTTAGCTCGTAGACTTGTAGTTATTTACGTTATTTAGTAGTTAATTAGTTAGTTTGTAGCGTAGTTTAGTTTTGGTGTAACACCGTGGAGGAAGGACGGGTCTTTACCCACTGTATGCCTGATCCACAGTCCGATAGGAGGACGTATTCATTGTAACTATAAATACCCCTTCCATCCTTGGAAGGGGTGGTGCTTCTCATAATCTAACCTTTCATATTTGTAAAACAAGTCTCTACCAAGAACACCCTCTCATCTCTTTTTCAAAATGGCTAACATGTATTTGCATCATCCAAGACCACCCGAATCATCAACACAATAATATTTACGATCCTACACAAAACTTTCTGAATCAAGTCAAGGGAAAGAAATCCAAAGACAAAAGGGTGATTCCCAGCATAAGGTTCTCGAAGCTCATTGTCCAGCACTTGTAGCAGAAACATCAATTTTCTCCAAGGAGTGAGTCTGCTCTCTATGAAGCCGGTGATGAATTTGTTCTTGGTAGCTTGAAATTTGTAGACAAAGGATTGAACAAAGAGATCATTGTAATGCCAGTCCCGGAAGCACTTTGTTGGATCTTAAATATTGTGTTGTAATGATTCGGATGGCCTTGGATGGTGATGAATCAAGTATGCCATTGTTTAGAGAGAGAAAGAGATGAGAGGGTGTTCTTGGTAGAGAGTTGTAATACAAAAATGAAAGGTTAGATTCCAAAAAGCACCACCCCATCCAAGGATGGAAGGGGTATTTATAGTTACAAATGATACGCCCTCCTGTCGGGCTGTGGATCAGGTATACAGTGGGTAAAGACCCGTCCTTCCTCCACGGTGTTGCACTAAACTAAACTACGCTACAAACTAACTAATTAACTACAACATAACGTAAATAACGACATGTCTACGAGCTAACTTATGCTAGATAATATTTGGGGTGACCGACTCTTCACTATGGAATTTCTAATTCCTAACAATCTCCCCCTAAGGGAGGTCACCCCATGTTTTACATTTTGAATCCTAGCATTCTATTTAATCTTCAGTCTTGAGCTCGTAGACTTCAATTCTTCAATTCCGCAATCTTTGTGCTTAAGCAGTGCAACCTCAAAGTCCGAATGCTTTGTACTTTAAGTGGAGGTCTTTGAACTGATCCACATCTTTGATGATCTTCGAGCTTTCATTGAGATCATCAGCCACAGTAAATCTCTCGATCACCCTTTGTAGTGTTGCCTTCATGTGATTTTGTGACTTTCGGACCGACATGCTCACACTTTCTGGATCATGACATCTTTTCATCAGAGTAGCGGAAGCTTTACTGGTTCATGATATTTGCAGCAGCGTAGCAAAAACATAGTATAAAATATCGAGCGGTGATGTAGATATGCACTAGTCATGATTTCTTCAATTAAGTGTGGATGTTGTCAGCATGCGGCTTTGGATTGACTTCTCAATTCTGATCAACTTCAACTGTCCAAATGTACCTGCAAACAACAATTAGCAATAAAACACACGAAAGTGTCTTTGATCACTTTCGTTGAATTGAGGTACACGGCCCACGGTTCCCCATTGATTAGTACAAGTACTGCCTGTGATCAGGTATAATTCTGAAGACTCTCCTTGCCAGGGTTTCGCAGCTGTTCTAGTTGTTCTCAAACCGGAACGTCTCAAAGAAGACAACACAGAGTGAGTGAACCACCGAATTGAGATTCACTGATTGATGAAAACTTGATTTGAAAACAATCGCGTATTGCTTAGAAGAAAGAGTTTTACAATACGACGAAGGTTTTATGAGAAAGATCAATTTTTCAATCAAAAATACTTTTTGTATTTGAAAAAGAATACACATTCGATGTGCTAGAGAAAAGAAGAAATTTGCACATCGAACGGTTTTTCCAAAAGTATTTTTTTAATCAGAGATACTTTTTGAGTTTGAAATCATGAATACACATTCGATGTGCTAGAGAAAAGAAGATTTGCACATCGAACGGTTTTTCCAAAAGTATTCGTCAATTCATTTCCTGGACCAAGGTTGATTCACGAGTGACTCGCCCCATCGTTTCAATCCAGTTGTCACAAGCTTGATATTTAGAAAAGATCTCACATGTCACCCACCAAGAGCTTGTTTCATGTTGGCTCTAGAAGGATTTCCATCTTCATGGTGATTACTTTTACATATCACTAAGATGTTCTGGGAATACCACAAGGATAATGCGTAGGACTCTTAATATATTCTTACTTTCCACATTTTGTGAAACAGTAAGTCTTCATTAATTTAGTGTCCTAATGAGATGTTGTGGATGATCTCTTGGCTCTAGACTCAATTGTGCACATTTGGTTCCTATGCTGGAGACTAGAGAGAGGGTATCCTTCTTCAATATCAAAAATCTCTAAGAGAAAGTCGATAGATTATGTAGGTTCCCCGTGAGAATGAAACTAGCCCTTTTAAGAGGAACTTGAGTGGCTTGGGAAGTTGTAGTGCAGTGCGTCACTTGGTCCATGACGTCTTGTCTTCAATACCGCCATTACCTTAGTAACCACCAGTAGCATATGTATTGAACCCGGTTACTGCCCTAAGGTTGAATTGTTGGAGGGCTATTTCTTTTCACCTTTTTCGCATTTAATTCTTTTTCATTCTTCAACCCCTTCAGTGCTTACCGAGACTTCATAACTAGAACCTCTTCCCATTTAATTCTCTGTCTCAGTCTGCACTCTTCCCATTTCTCACTTTTTCTCCTTTTTTCATCATACCTAAGGACTCTACACTAACTAGAGGATTTTCCCTGGGTAGATCCCTCCGGCTCTGGCTGGATCGTGGGAACGAATACCTAACCTAACCATCCTTACATCACCATGCATAATGTAAATTGGTCGGTCTTTTGGTATTGTTCTTTTCTTCTCGAAACCAATTGAAAAACATTTGGAAAATCAATCAAGGTACTTGTGATATAAATATCAAAACATTTTGTACCTTAATTGTTTTTGATCATTTTAGAAATGCTCCCCTTCAACATGTGCATATGATTTTGAAATTGTTTAGCTCATGGAGGCAAGAGTTCTTTGAGATGATTTCTTGATCACAATTTCCTTAGAAAAAGCCACTTGAATTTCTTTGGTAAATTCTCCCCCTCAATATGTGCATAGGATATTTGAAATAATTTTATCACATAGAGGAAAGAGTTCATTTGAAGTACATCCACGATCACAAAAGCCATTAAGAAACCTTTAGAAAATCAATCAAGGTACTTTATGTTGAAACATATAAATCTTTGTACCTTGAAAGTTTATTTCCTTTTGAAATGCTCCCCCTCAATATGTGCTTCGAGATTCGAAAGCATTTAGCACATATGGGAGAGCAGCATTCCCATTTGAATCAAAATGATCACCTTTTATCAGATTTCAATATTAAATCACAAATTCTCCCCCGATCAAAAATATCAAACCCTTTGAGATTTTGGATCCCAAGTGATTTAATAAGGTTTAGAAGACATGGGAGAAAATGTACCTGATTTAAAAGCTCTTCTGGTTTTTGATTAAATGCTCCTCCACAAACATGTGCATTATGTATTTCAAAATCGTTTGGCACATGAAGGAAGGAGTGTTTTTGAAGCAATTACCCTTTAAAAAACCGATTTGAGATTTAAATCACGATCTCTCCCCCGATCAAAAATTTCAAACCAATTGAGATTTTGGATCCCAATTGATTTAAATCATTTAGAAAATTTAGGGGAAAGACGTGGCAAGATTTAATTTTTGAAATTGACTGATAAGGACCAACTATAGACATTAAAGATTATTAGTGTCAGGTATGATAATTTTTAAGAGATCTTTAAGAAAAATAAAACAATTTCACAATCAAACAAGAACAAAAAAAAATTCATTTTGTAAGATCTTTCAGTTTTAACAAAAATCATACCATTACATAACATTAAATCTTTAGATCACCACTTTATTTTTGTACAAACCGGACTTTTATGAAGAAATATCGTTTGAAAATATTTTATTTTAAATAACTCTCCCCCTCAATCGATGACCGTAGTCGATGATTGAGTGACTTAAGTTTTGAAGAAAATGAATGATTTCCAAGATTAAGTACAATTTATTTTCAAAGCCAATATTTTTCCATTTTTCAAAATAATATTTTCAAAATTGTTTAAAAAATGGTATCATTCACTACTATCCTGCACAAAGATACGTTAGGTGGTTAAGCTGCTTTTGTTTTTGTTGCTGGAGGTTTGGAAGAAAACCATCTGCTGATGCAGTGAGACTTCTGACGTTGCATTTGTCATGTCAACTCTTCATAGAGGTCCAATTAAGCTCCGTTTCTTCATTTGATGATGAAGAAAACCATCTGCTGATGCAGTGAGACCTCTTACGTTGCATTTCATGCAACTTTCCATAGAAGTCAAATTAAGCTCCGTTTCTTCATTTGTCGACCCAAGATATAGTTACCCTTTCCTTTCGGCATCCAATCATCTTCTAATGTGGGATCCGGATCGGGAACATTCTTATATACCAGTATACCTGCATATGTTAGTAGACATACATATATATGGTGGTCGACAACACCCAAATAGCAATCGACTAATAAAAGTCAATTCAACATATCAATCAAATCATACAAAGGCATGGGATAATGTGTTTATCAATCTATAATCATCTAATCCTAACAATCACATCCTAGAAACCTAGTCCTTCAACATAGGCAATTATATTTTCTAGATAAGCACGTAGGATAATTAAGAAAGCTTGTTAGATGATGTAAATTTGAAGAACATTCACCCCCTCAATCAATGACTCATTTTATTAAAAGTTTTAACAATGCTGAAGTCATTGATTGGGTTTTGAGAATTTATGAAGATTTTGATTCTGATTGATTTTAAAGCAACTCATTTTCCACCATTTTTGAAGACAACAAATATTTTTCTGAAGAATTTTAGAAGGAAAAACATTTGTGTAGGAACACCAGTCTTTTTGACGACATGCTTTCCTTGTTTAGTTTTAGGATAAGTGCACGAATTTATAAAAATTGTTTAAGCGCAACACTTTCCTTTCTTTAAAAGAGCGGGTTGCTATCAGAAATAATAGCAAACCATAGTTTAAGCGCGGGTTACATTCTGAAATAACTGCAAGCCATAGATTTAGCACGGGTTACAGTCTGAAATAACTATAAGCCATTTGATTTGTGCATGTTTTGAAAAGAAATATTTACACCTTCTGCTCGAACTTCATCTAATGTCCCGTGCCATTGTTGAATGACATTTCTAAGACCGCAGATGTTATCAATATCAGAAGACATGTCTTGAGAAAACATATTTTTGGTCTTCTTCAAAATTTTCTAATTTTTATAGGTTTTTGTTGATTTTATATATTTCTATTTTGTTTTTGGTTTTATATTTTTGTATTTTGTTTTTCTGATAAATATATACAAAGATAGTTTAGATGATATAGTTTAGGAAGATGATGATACGAGTACCGAGATAAGGATATCGAGCAGCCTGGTTGTAGAAGATAGAAGTCATCATCTCTTAAACATTCACCACCAAAGCTTACAAGGCTCTTGAATCGAAGAGAGAAATTGAGCCATTAGAAAGTGAGACATTGGTAGCTTCCCCCCAAACCGTAAATCTTCTTATTGAGCAGATGCACAAAGAAGCACACCATATCATCGATCTTGCTGCTCCATATAAGAATTATCATCGTAAGTCTCCGTTTGGGGTTATATCATCAAGTAGAACAGCAAAGAATCATCCCACACATGAATAATCTTCTCAAATTCCTTTTCCACTAAAGTCTGAAGCGATCCATACCAAAAAGTTGTCAAGAGACCACTTCCCCCAAGTAGATGAATTGATGCAGTCAGTCTCTTAGAATAGAGCTCACGAACCCGATTACACATATACCCGAAGACAGAGAAACATATACCATCGAAGTAGCAGATTAAGCCCAATAGCCCAAGAATAACTCTGATGTATACTTTTCTCTCCCTTGATGATAGTGTATGAAGCTCAAGAACCCGAAGTACCCGAATGCCCAAAGAGAGAATAACCAATAACATTGAAGAAGCAGGCCGAATCACTGATTATCTCTGCGGAGGACTATCTCTGCGGATGTCAACTCCGGAATAAGTGATTATATCTCTGAATCACTGATTAAGCACTCAAGTGACACAGCTGAGCATCCCCAATGTACACAATCTCTCTCCCCTGATGATTGCGATAACATCGAAATCATCACACACTTGTGTACCTCTTTTATCTTTAGAAACTTTCTCTTACATCACTTCCCCCACATAGTTGGAATAATGACACTAAAATCCTTGATGAGTAAAACCTTGAGTTTCTCTGCGGTCATGACATTTGTCTTCCCGGGATATCTTCAATCACTTAGAAGAATTAAGCTCATCAAGTTTACTCACTTTGTGTTTAGATGTGTCTCCTTCCCCCTTGCTGGTTTTGATACTTCAGAATCAGCAACACATTGTAAGCCCATATACTCGAAATCATTTGAGAAGAACATCATAAGCTCAGATGTATCTGTGAGAATAAACTTGCTGAAGAAATACGTGAGCAAATCTAATTAGGGATTGAATCTTGACTTTTCACTATCCCCCAATTAGTGCTCTCCCCAAAACTGACAATCTGTTTGATAAATGCCCAGATTAAGAAGAAATCTTTAGATCGAAAACTGCAACTCGTCTTTAGTCTTCTAACACGGAGCAGAAAATGTAGAACAAACTGTAGACTCGACCTTCTTCTAGATTGTCTGTTTGGGAAATAGAAAGTTAACATCTTCTTCTCACCAAATGCATTCCCGTTAACTTATATATAACAAATCTCCTTAAATCAAATCCCTCCCAATCAAAAAAGAACAGAAAGATGTTCATCAAGGAAATCAACCCCGCAACTAGAAGCACTTTGTTATTAAACTCATCAGTCCATAGAAGATGTCGACCAACGGCTCTTAGAAGAAACTCCATGTAAAGATGACCCGATAAGAAGAAGCTTGGTTCTTACATGAGTTAGGAGCCGTTTGACCGTTTATTCTCAGATAATAATCAACCACGCAGTAATTTCACACTTCTTCTCCCCCTCAAGAATTGCATACGGAGATGACATTCTTGATTAAACAAGTGAGTATCATCCAAATGAAGTCTATTCACACTTCTCCCCCTCAAGGTAGCATATGATGTCGCCATCGTCATTATAATTGAGCAAGTGGAATAAGACAGCAATCAACAGTAGTTCAGTTCACTTGATGACTGAAAGCGTATGGAAAAAGTATGAAGCATGTTGATGAGAATGGTCATAAATGAGAAGATTTCTCTTCTTTCGAAGATAAAGCGCACTGAAGCGTACACTTTTCTTTTCTTTGAGGTACGAGGCTTGAACTGTTGTGTTCAAACGTCATAAGAAGATTTCTCTTCTCCAAAAGATAAAGCGCACTGAAACGTACACTTTTCTTTTCTTTAGAGTACGAGGCTTGAACTGTTGTGTTCAAATGTCATAAGAAGATTTCTCTTCTTTCGAAGATAAAGCGCACTGAAACGTACACTTTTCTTTTCTTTAGAGAACGAGGCTTGAACTGTTGTGTTCAAACGTCATAATCTCTCTCTTTTCAATCTCTCTTGGCAAACTTCTTATCAATCCCATTATCATTCAGTAGGCTCTTTGTCGTGACAGCTGATGTAGAAAATCCAATATGATGAATTTGACCATGAAGTAAACTAACCCGAACTCGTGACTTAAACTTGCACATATGTAACAAAGAGCGGTGCCGAGAGTTCATCCTCCATTGAATCTCTAAGTACTCTATACTCTTCATCCAACCAACCATCAAGTATAAGACGTACATCACCTCTTGAAATTCCACAATTCAATGTGACACTGAGCACTACAACGTAAATCCTTAAAGTGATAATTATTTTGTGGTGGTGAGAGCCCAATTCCCCCAAGTAGTAAAAGAAAAAGAAAAAGTCACCAAAAAATAACTAGATTTCCAAGTCTTCATTTTTGAAAAAGCTCGAACAAGGATCTCGAAGAATCTTCATCCAACCATCCCCGATACCTTCAGATACTAAGTACACTCGACCGTGATATTTCACTTCAACCTCAAATAAATAATAGTGAATTAACCCCGTTGTCACATCTTCTGGTTAAAAGCTCAAATCTAGCCTCCTTTTACGTTTTAAGTGAACTATGATAATGGTTTCATCCCGACCATGGTAAAAAGCACAAAACCCCGTAAAACCATGTAATAACCAAACTGCTAAGACGAATATCCAAAAACACATCCAATTCATGAAGTACACCCTTTTATCCCTTCTTCGAAGTAGAAACCGTAGCACCAGCATCAGATAAGATCCCGAAATACACTTTCCTTTCTCCAAGATGGTTCCATCAATACGGGATTTTACAATTCTATGATTTAAACCGAGAAATAGTTTCTTTCGCGGGATTTTACAAAACCAAGAATAAACCGCAAGATAGATCCAGAAATGCACATTACTTTAACCAAGATGTTATTGTCACAGGATTTTACAAGTCTATGATTTAAACCGAGAAATAGATTCTTTCACGGGATTTTACAAAATCAAGACTAAACCGTAAACAATGATAGTTTGAATGTGTTATGACAACTTTGGTTTCGGTGAATATCTGTTTTAGGAGAACATGCAGTGGTTCATCAACAATTCATCTTCATCATCAACAATTCTTTACCCATATGTAGACAACTTCACAAACCATAATAAGTCAAGTAGTATTAAACTCCTTTTCCCTAGAGGTTAACCGTAAAACTCAAAGTACACGTTTCTCCCCCATGATGGTTTTGAACTTTCGGAAGCATCATAACGTGTACGACCATTTGCACAAGAAGTTCTTGTCATAAGCAAACATCTTGAAAAATCATAACTGATGCTGAAGATTCTTGAAAGATTTTTCTTAAACTGTAAAGTATCATTGACATTATGTGGCGTCGAATATTCCATGAGAATTGCTGATCACATCTCATCCATTGAACTCTTTGGTAACCATTCACGAATATAGTCGGCTATTGCATTGACTACTAGAAGAAGTAAGCCCGGTATACCAACCTTGAACATGACGTAAAATTCCACAGATTTGTTACTTAAACTTATACTAATCCTCGTGAAAAAGAAACGGTGTACCCAATGTACAAAACCTCTTGACGTATCCTCAACTGCGTGAGACACCGAAGTGATAGTTACGTTGTGGGTTAAGCGAGAAAGAATCACAAAAGTAACTAGATAGCCAAGTCTTTATCACACACAATAAATGCCCAAACAAGTTATCTTGAGACATGCAACCAACCAACCAACGTCTCAAAGATAAAGAAGTTCACCCGTGAAACGTCACTTCAATTCCTCGTAAGCAATACCGTACTCAACCCCGTAGTCATTTTTCACTTTTTAGCTCAAGCCGTGAATTTTGTATCCTTCCGTGAAAATATACCATACCAAAAATACCACTCACTTTTTCAATAAATAAAATATGTATCCTATATTTTTGTGAAACAAAAACGGATGACACATTTGTATTCCATAATTCTGGTTCATCAATGTTATCAGCCTACATCCATAAGGCCCACATACTCTAATCCAAACCCAATCACACCCATATAACCGATTGTAATTTTGAAGGCCATGATCCAAATCAGTGAAACCCTATCCAATAAGAGTTGAGCCGGATCCATACACAAAATGTTATAACCGGTTATATATACCACACCAAAAAAAATAGCTTGACCTAAACCTAACACATCACTTGAGAAATAATTCGCCTCCAACATAACTGCTTCCACAAAAACGCATCTCACCTCCTAAACTCTCTCCTCAATACAGATTATCCTCAAAACTCAACATCATCATCATAACCCACAAATAAACACACTAAAACACCCTTCTTTCAATAAGCACGGATGAAGAAAAAAGAGCTTCAAGATCAATCTATTGGTCTCGGTTAGGTTTTTCTTGTGGTTTGTTGTTTTCTATTAAGTACCGAATTAAAAGGAAGACTGAGACTAAGGTCTTGGTATTTCTTTGAAAAATTCGAATATTAATTGAAGTGACTATTTCAAAAGGATCTATGATGAAACTGATTCAAACTAATAAAATCTTTAAAAGATTGGACAAAAGTTGAATCGATACTGAGATCTATCATGTATTAATTTTTTATTGAGTCATGGATAGATGAGAGGATAGAAGTAAAGTAGTTGAAATTGGATTTGATGTTGTTATTGGTTTGGCTGTGATATTTTACATTTGACCTCCACGTTCATTTTTCTTTTCGAGTTTTGCTTTGAGTCTTGGACCGATGATGGTTTACACGGAGGTCATGATGAATATTTGGTATTTGGTATAGCTTTAGTTGTTGTGGTCGAGTCTTGGTGTTTTGGGTATTTTGATTTAATGGTCATGTCTTAACAGTCATTTCAACATCTACCTTTCTGTCAAGTCGCTACAGTCAATACTAGTATGTCAAGTCGCTACTGTAGTTGACAAGTCGCTACTGTAGTTGACAAGTCACTACTGTAGGTTGACAAGTCGTTACTGCAAGTCGCTACTGCAGTTGACTCAATAGTCAACTCGCTTTTAATACAATGAATCTGGACAACTTGACAAGACAAGTCGCCTTTGACTTTTTGACTTTTTCCGGCTAGTATTCCGACCATGTTTTCCGAGAGCTTCAAATAAACCCATAAAAACTGCATATGAAATGCTTCAGTATGACCCATTTTGACCACATATTATGACCAGTTAGACATTATTTGTTGTCTTCATATTGTGGACCAAGTTTAGACCACAAAAAAACTGACCAAAAAACTTCACCATATCACGGAATGGTTAAAAGATGTCACAAAGTGATGATAATACAAAAACTCGTTGGACAAAGGTGACAAAAGCAGATATTGAAAACATAGTATGGACCAGATGACATTTTTAAACCAACAAGATACATAAAAACTTGTATAAACTGTTTTCAGAAGAAGTAAGCCAAAAAAAATTCCGACCATTAACATAATATAAAAATAGTAAAAAACAAGATTCGAACCACAATAAATCAACACAACACAATAACCTTGGCTCTGGTACCATTTGTTGGATCTTAAATATTGTGTAGTAATGATTCGGGTGGCCTTGGATGGTGATGAATCAAGTATGCCATTGTTTAGAGAGAGAAAGAGATGAGAGGGTGTTCTTGGTAGAGAGTTGTAATACAAAAATGAAAGGTTAGATTCCAAGAAGCACCACCCCTTCCAAGGATGGAAGGGGTATTTATAGTTACAAATGATACGCCCTCCTGTCGGGCTATGGATCAGGCATACAATGGGTAAATACCTGTCCTTCCTCCAGGGTGTTGCACTAAAGTAAACTACGCTACAAACTAACTAATTAACTACAACATAACGTAAATAACGACATGTCTACGAGCTAACTTATGCTAGATAATATTTGGGGTGACCGACTCTTCACTATGGAATTTCTAATTCCTAACACACTTCTTACTGATAGAATTAAGAAAGCCGACTACTTCAAGAAATATATGAAAAAGGCTTCAGGCACAACTGTTGAAGACACACCGAATCAACTCCACACCACCCAAATCAACAAAATATGCATCACGAACCAAATCATCCTCAAAGTGTTATATATATATATATATATATATATATATATATATATATATATATATATAAATATATATACTTATGCCAACCTCCCTAAGAAAAGGCAAGAAAGGTCAGAATCTGCTGATTCACCATTACAGAAGCAGAAAAAGAGATGGAGTGACACAGGGAAGGGGAAAAGAAAAGGGTCTAAGGAACCCGAGAAAGAGATGACCTTGATGGATGAAGACGATGTTGCGCTCTAAAAAGGCATTCAAGAGAGCTTGTAGAGTCTTGAAGTGTCTCAGAGACAGACAAGGAAGGGGGTTACAATACAGGAACCAGAATCCGTATCACGTCAAACCCATCCGGTTGCTCAAGGCAAGGGTAAAGGGAAAGCTGGTGAAGAAGTGGAGCAAGCTGCTCAGATGTTGTTGACTATCACCACTCCAACTCCAAAAACCACAAACCAATTCGAGCTCAAGAAAAGAAATGTTGAATCATCTTCTGCACAAGTGTAAATTGGAGTGGAAGGAGATGAATCTGCTACACAGGAGGACACTCTCGACACCAGTGATACCCAGTCAGAGAGTCACGAAACTGAACTTCTGAAAAAGGTGCAGTCAGAGACTACTACAGGAACTGTACCTGAACTGGAACCGGAATCTGAGCAAACCGAGGCTGACAAACAAGGCACAAAGGTAGGCGGGAGGGAACTACTGCAAGAAACACACTCAAGCCTTCAAGAAACTCTAAAACCAAGATCGGAAGAACAAGTGCGTCTTGAAGAAGCAAACGTGTCAACAGGATCCCTATCTTCCCTAAAGAATCTTGATGCAAACATAACATATGGTGACCAGTTCCTCAAGGAAAGACCCTCAGATGCTGAGTCGGACAAGAAAAATAATGAAAAGGAAGAGGTTGAATCCATGTTCTCAGTCACCATTCAGCAGGATACATCAACCGTTCCTCCTATGTCGGTACCAGTAGTCTCTACATCAACAACACCTCCAGCAACCACACTTCCACCACCTGTTCCACTCCAATCAACCGCACTTCCACCACCCGTGTCCTTTGATACAACAACTACCATCCCTCCACCAGTCATCATTGTTAGTGACTCAGTCACACCACCAGCATCAACACCTCCCAACAAGACAACGGAACAACTTCTTGATGAAGCATTAAAGCGAATCGAAGCCCTCGAGAAGCACCACCTGCCCGAGTCTGTCAAACACCTTGATCGTCGTCTATCTAAGCTGGAGAGGTTCAATTTTGATACCGAAATAATTAATGCCATTAAAGCAAAAGTCAAGGATGCTGTTGAATGGGCACTGAAAGCTCCACTTCATAAGAGGTTCAAGGATTTACCTACTTCGGATATGAGATCAGTCCTCTTTGACAGAATGTTTGAAACAGATGAGCATAAGGAGGACGAAGTTCACATGAAGTTGTATGAAGCTCTCCAGAACTCTATCAATCATTATAATCATTTGCAGTTCTTGGAAGATATTCGTGAAAGGGAGGGAAAGAAGAAGAGGAGAGTTGTTATGCTTGAATCTATGTCTAGAGTTCCTAAACTGCCACCTCCTCCTCCTCCTCCAACTGGTGGAGCTGGGTCGTCTGGGATAGGTAAATTAGCAGGGACAACTAAAACTCAAAAGGCGAATCCACCAACTCCACCACCAAAGCCTTCAAACCAATCTGGTTCATCTGCCGGTCAAGGATCTTAGAAGACATATAAAACCTTACCCTATGCAGCATGGACTATGATTGACTCTTGGTTCACACCAACTTTCACCAAAATCCCAGAAGAACAGGTAATGAATGAAGAGTCCTATGTTGTTCAAGAATCAGACTCAGAGGATGATGATGCCTCCAAAAAACAAATTCCCAAGCCCTCTGATGATGAAGATTGGTGGAATGCATACATCGGGGGAAACGCATCAAATCATCCAGGACTACACTGACTAAAGACATGACTCAAAGCTGGTGGCCCGAAGAACAACCTGAATCTACTGAACCATCATGGGCCATTCCGGAGTCTGGTGAAAAGCAAGGAATCTCATGAATCACTCCAAAGGATCTTGAAGGCCCAGCTTATGAAATTGTCAAAGTCTCTCATTATGATGCCGCTCATCTGCAATACCAAATGGAAGAATGTCACAAGCTGTTGACATATCAAGTGGATGAAAATATCGGTCGATTCAACGTCAACAACCCTGTAAGGTCACTAGTTTTACAACAGAAGCAACATAGAAAGAGATAAAGGCGATTGAACAAATAAACCAAACACACACACACGTTAAGAATGACCGGTTATGCGTAGATGTGAGTGAAAGAGAATAAATTGAACAACCAACCTTTAAATGAAGGTTTACAAGGGGTATTTGTAGGAGAGGGAGCTAGGGCAACACTCCTAGTCCCTTCCTTTTCCTTATTGGAGTAGGCCTAGGCTTATGGGCCTTCTACATAAGCCTAAGGCTAATAACAAACATAAAGGCCATAATTAAGCTAACTATTACATATGAGTTACTAACACTTGATTATGGTTTAGGAGTGATTCCAACAATCTCCCCCTAAGTGTTAGTGATGAAAACGGTGAAGGCGTTGATGTGATAGTAGCTTTGACGTCTTCTAACATTCTTCTTTCTTGTGAGAAGATTTGCCTTGATTCGAACAATCTCCCCAGTGTAGAGAGATAGTTTTCTTTGAACAGTTATGCTTTGACGTCATCTTTAACTATATTCTTAGATCGTTGTTCTTTGTGATGAAAGTGATAGTATGTTGTTGTGTGCATCAAGTCTGCATCAGGTCTGCTTCGTTTCTCCAGTGTCTCCACGTCATTCTTCAACATGCTCACACGCTCTTTGACGTTGGAATTCAGTACTGATGAAGTTCTTTAAGTCTTTAACTTTGTAGATTCTTAGATTTGATGAAGAGTCATTCTGACTGTTGTGTTGCTTTTGGATAGAACTTCCATTAGTGATGATGTTGGCATGAGCATGAGAAGAATCTGCACGATCATTCCGCTCTAGAGCTTCCATAAGAAGAAAAACATGAAAACGGTTAGTAATAAGCGGATTCCGGCACTTACAAGTTTGAACTTCGAGAGTGTTAACAGCATAGTGTGAAGACACAACTCTAATTCTCACAAAAGCCGTTCCTGAACCGGAGTCCCACAAGTGAGATAACGCGATGTACCAAAGTACATCTACGGTTCAGAAGAGTCGCTGAGGTACGCCGAAGCATCACCTCACAACTGTAGACCATTTGAGACCACTAAGCGTAATCCATGGGGAGTTACCGAAGTGACCTGCTGTCAGGGCTGTTTGATGTTGACCCTGGCAGGAGTTTCCATTCAATCACTGAGGATCACAATTGTGAACCTCTTATAAATGTTCTTGACAGATTGCTAAGATCTGTGAAGGACTCGATAACGTACCACCGATGTTCTTATTGTTGAACATCAAGTGATGAAATGTCAAGTGTACCTAAGAGATCTTTTGATGAATCTCGTGGCTCTAGACTCAATAATGCGTTTTGGTTTTCCTGAGCGGAGACTAGGGAGAGGGTCTCCTTCTTCAATACCAGCAATCTCTAAGAGAAAGCCGATAGTTTACGTAGGGTTCCTTGTGAGAATGAAACAAGCTTCTGTTGAGAGAAACTTGAGTGGCTAAGAAGGTTTAGTGCATGCGTCACTGGGTCCATGACGACTTTTAATCTTCAATACCGATGTCATCTAGTGACAACCAGTAGCAAATGAATTGAACCCGGTGCGCCTAAGTTGAATAATCGGAGGGCTATTTCTTTTCACCCTTTTCTTTGCATTTCTTTTTAATTCTTCAACTCCTTCTTTCTCCAATTCTCATTTCTCCTTTTATAATCATACCTAAGGACTTCTAAATTCTAACTATTGGTAGTGTCCTTGGGTAGATCCCTCCCGCTCTGGCGGATCATAGGACGGTTATTCCTAACCTTAATCACCTTATAACTCCATTGCCATAAAACCATTTTCAAGAAAATCTCTCAAAGGGTTTGTAGATTAAAACATGTTTGAACCCTTTGTGAGAGTTTTATCTTTTGCAGAAATACTCCCCTCCACATGTGCTTTAGAGTTTAGACAAATGCATGAGGAAAAGCGCGTGCACTTTTGAATTGATCGACTCAAGTTAGACATTCCCCCGCGAGACACGGTTACGTGGCATAGTTAAAGAGTTGCATTGTCAGCTTTTAGGTGACAACTAGCTCTAATGACTATCTTGAAGGTGTGGACAACCCCGAAAGGTTGTCAAACCCGTCAAGGTTCATGTCTACCAAGAGTTTCTCAAATGGTACATTCTACTCGGACAAGTCCTTTGCGAGACACGTTTACATCACTAGCGAACTAGCTTGAAATTATTACCCGTCCCGGACAAGACTTTTCGAGTTACTAACAGTTAAGATCTCGTCAATTCTTGTGTTGAAGTCTTTTTACACGAGAGTTCATATAGAAAAACATTACATATTTCTTATCACGTATTTTGTCCCCCTCAAAAATGGCATATAAAATGTTATTTTTGAAAAGTTGAGAATAAATATGACCATTTCGAGTGTTGCGGGAAGAATGACCACTGTGAACAATTAGTGAACAAAGTTTTAAGTCAAGTACTCCCCCTCAACGAGTGATATAAACGGTTGAGGTTTTGAAAAAATCATAAGGGAAAGTACTTGTTCTTTTGAGCAAAACCTTGAAAAGTGAAAGGTTTAATAGGTTTTACTCAAAAGTAAGAAGCTTTCGCTCCTTTTATAAGGATTGTGGCACTGAAGCGTACCACAGGGTCGTTTATTTACAAGAAAGGGTTGTACACTGAAATGTGTGCACAAGCCATTGACATATATAATCATACATCCAAAGTTATAATGAAAGAAGCAGTTCAAGGGGTACGGGTAGTCGGAGATGTTTCCGGGAGTGTGAACGGGCATTGAAAGCGGTAATGTTAATCTGGGCGACCTCCAACATAGCTTTCCAATCTTACGGCTGATCCCTTCGATACAACCGTTCATCAATCATCGTGATGATCCTCTTCACATCCCTTCGATCCTGAGAATTCCATCGCTTAGGAGACCCAATCTTTTGATGTATATCCTTCAACCGATAAGCCAAACCGTCCCTAACCATCTTCAAAGTGTGATCCCCAAACTTGTGAAGATCTCTACACGCCATTAAGCAATTTCTTTGAAGTTCACTGCGGTAAACGACGCCGAATGGTTTGCTGATGAGTGTATATTGTGAGAGCTGGTTGATGTTGGGAAGATCAAGCTGCGGTGGAGAGAAGTTGACACGGTGCGATAAGATTCTAGTGGAGATCTTCTACGTTCTTTGATAACAATGCATCGATGAAGATGAGCATGACTTGATGAATTCACGTTGTACTCGGTGGAGAATTGTCTCATACGACCCTGTACTTTGGAAAGGTACATGTCTTTGATGTCGTTGATAGACAAATTCTCAAAGTCAGCTTTAGAGAATGCATAATCCCTTTCGTCTTGACTTTTGACCACAATCTTCTTGAGAAAAGTGTAGTCCCATTTTGACGAAAGATCAACGTGTTCGATGGCAACGATACCTTTAGGACTGAACACTTCATGTTGAGATTTTTGAACTTGGCAGCTTCTGTAGTAGATTCTTCAGCGTTCCGGCCAATGGTGAATCCCATACATTGCATCTCGGTCATACTCTTCCACTTTGTTGGAGAACAAGTGGTTCGATCTTTCCTCAATGGCTATGCAGTTAGAGTATATAGCTGCCGGGAATGGAAGTGTCAACGATGTACCGTATTTCCTTAAACCATCGCCACCATGTAGAAGAAAATCCAAGTCTTTGTTGAAGAAATATCAAAAAGTAATTCTAGGTTCATCTGGTTGGCCGATTGTTGGTAGTGGTTTAGACCTGTCGGTGTAATACGGAGGGTTGTCCCGCTTGGTAAAGTCGATGTTTGCTTCCGGGTTGAGCCAATCCATGTTATTAGACATAGCTCTAGCAATGTTTTCAAGGTGATATTCGACCTCGATGACACTTTCTGAGCTATCTTTTAACAGTTGAAAAGCTTCATTCTTGATTCGCCGCAACTCAGATTTCGTCATCTTCTTTACTCGGAATTTTTCTTGCAATATCTTTTCATGCTCTAATGTATTACCGTCTACCAGATCTTGACCTTCAGCAGGGTAGGGAGTGGAATTGACAAGTGTAGAAAACCATTAAAATTCCTCTGTGTTATCGTCATCTAGCCATGATCGGACGTCGCCTTGAAGCCTTCTTCTTGTTTCTTAGGCCTAGATGAGGGTTCGGTTTCTGTACTTTGTCGAGAGGGTTGTTGTTGGGGCTCATGGTATTCTTCATCCCTAACCCCGTATACTCAAAATGATCACGGTTTTCTGAGTGGGGTGGTGTCTCAGAATCATGAGGTTTATCTGCGAGAAGAGGGAGGAGGAGATCTTTGTTGAGCGAGAGTCCTTTGCGGTGGAGGTTGCATCGAGTACTGAATGGAAGATGATTCACCATACTTCTTTGTGCGTTTTGGCTCCTTATCCTTATCTTGATCTTTGTCTTCGTCATCTCTTGAACGCTTAGGCCTTACAGCCTCTTCTTTGAATGATGACTTGAGTTGGTATTCCAGCAATGCTTCAAACAGTTTAGCTTCATGCGAGGCAAACGTTGCAGAGCGTTTTGACATTTGGGCTACTAGCCTGTTCAAGAATTCATCGTCTGCGAAGATTGTAGTTTCAACTGGATCGATGCTCAAATTCATCGGAGTTGATTTCATGGCTTGCTTGGCTAAATGTAAGAGATTTCGGATAAAGTTGTTATGCGGTATACATCTCCTTTGTCAGTTTCGGAATGACCTCCATGAGGAACTTGTGAGAGTATCCTTTGATCATCTCGTCCATGCTTCCTTGAAGATCATCCTTCATAAGTTTCTGTACATACTCCCTTTCGACTTTCATCTTGTCCGTCTCATCGTGAAGATACGTTATCTGATCAGCAATGAAATTCAGCTTTCTATAGAGCATGTCTTTCTTTCTAACTCTTTTGACAGCTTTGGTGATTCGGTTCTTAGCTTGAGACATCCAAGATGGAGTTGGCTTCTTCACTGACTTGGATGATGATTTGGTTGATGATTTGGTTGATTTCGTTGATGGTGGTGGTGAAGAGTGAGAAGAAGAATCTGATGATGATGAGATGTGAGGAGACTCCGGGTCCTTTGGTGGCTCAGAAGTTTCTTCCTTTGAACGTACAGGACTATCGAGAAGAAACTTATCATACTCAACATCTTCTTCATTTCGGACTTAGCTTGTTCATCGGCTTTGGCTTTGGTGCAGCTTCTGCATCAGCTTTACCTTCTCTAACTTCTCAGATTCGGTTCTTCAGAGTGTCCTCCCACGTGTTTGTTGTTGTACCAAAGTGGTGGCACGGATCCCTTATCGGGTTTATTAACCGCATCAGGACCTGGTGAAGGTTGAGCTCCACCACTCGACCCTCGGGGCCACCCAATTTGTTCTTTAGCAAATTGTTGTGCGGCGTGTTGAAGTCTCACGAATTTGAACTTCTTCTGTATGATTTATCTAGTTGCTCTTCATCGAACTTGAGCTTTCTTCATACGGCACAAATCTTGG
This sequence comes from Chrysanthemum makinoi, assembly GCA_910596185.1. Lineage (NCBI taxonomy): Eukaryota > Viridiplantae > Streptophyta > Magnoliopsida > Asterales > Asteraceae > Chrysanthemum > Chrysanthemum makinoi. The sequence goes on along the minus strand of OU343216.1, from coordinate 60,661,022 downwards.
AGTCTTCCCTTTTCCTTGATGCATTTGGAGGACTAGGAGGTTTAGATACCGTTGTAGTGTCATCTTCGTGAGTTCAGAGTAGAAATTATCTTCATCTGATTCAGTACCCTCAGAGTCCTCGTCAGTTAGCTTTCTTTGCGGTTCAGGCTCAGATATGGGAATAGGAACAACTTCCTTGGAGGGAACTGTCCTCTTTCATGGAGGATTCCTCCTGGGGAATATCCTCTGACTCTCAGTGCTTGCAGCACTTCCTGCACTTCCTCTTCTGGTTTTCCTTATAGGTGTACCAGAAGACTTCTCATCGAGATGACCAACTTTGCCTTCTTTTACTGCTACCAGATACCTTTTGTATGTCTCGAGTTTTTTGATTTCATTAGTCGAGAAGGTGATCGGTAACACAACACCCTGTTTCTTTGTTGACGATTCCTTGATTGACTGATAGGGTAGGCTCGGTTAACATATCGTAATTGTCGGGGTCATTGAGCCTCTTTGGAATATCGGGATGAAGTCCAAGTGCTCTCTGGATCAACAATTTTGTGTATCTGACATTGGGAATCTTTGAGCCAAGTTTCTTGAGAAATGACATCATGTCTTCCCATAACAGTGCTTCAATTTCGATGTCCTTTTTGTTGATTAATGACCAAAAGATTTGTAGTTCTATGAGCTTGGGATGCTCATAGCCACTATCACGACCGAGAACATATTTGGTAATGATGATGTAGAGGGTTCTCCACGGTTGAGGAATGTTCTTAAGCTCCACATGAGAGTGCTTAGTGATTATTCTGAAGCTTCATCATAGCCAATATCAATCGAGGAATTTGAAGCTGTCTCTTGATAGGTGTGGCATAGAAGTCGGTTGGCTCGATTTGAGGAATTAGAAGAACGTAGATCTGCATGTGTGATGGTGATCTGTTTGTGATTGAGCGTCACAGTCACCGCACTTTGACCTTTGATCCTTTGCATTGAGTTCCAGAATTGTTGAATGTAGATCTCTGGAACAGTAGCAGAGTGTGAGAGCATGTTCTGGTAGGGATGATTCCTTAGAATATCCATAGCAATCAAGCAGGAAGATTCTGAGCATGTGAGGGTTTCAAAATCAACTCTTAGATTGTTCTTTCCAATCTTCCTTGGATAGCCATTAGGGAAGATATCGGCAATTGTGAGAACCTCAGGTGCATCCACATCCATTTGAGCAGCCATGTCATGATCTGAAATAACATTAGCCAAAAGAACCAACATATTGAAAGACATAATGCTAGTCAACAGAAGGTTTTATTGTCTAATTATTGAACGTATGATGTCAATGGTTGTTACAAGTCCTGAGTCACTTGTATGTCTTATAGTCCAATGACGTCGTGAAAGGTTTCGTGAGTTAGTTAACTTTAAATTTTAAAGTTTATGTTATCACTTATTAATCACAACATATAGAACGTTTAAGCTTATTAGTGACATTATTGGTTTCGTGACGTTATGATTCATTTATATACAAGTTTGCACGCGTAACAATTCATAATGAAGGTTTGATCAAGCCTTATGCGTAGAAATGGTAGCTTATGCGTAAAAGGGGGTTATATCGCGTAGGCACAAGCTTACGCGTAGAAATCTGTCTTACGCGTAAGAAATGTTAGCGTAGGAACAGTAACCTTATGCGTGGAGCTTACGGCGTATCGCGTATATAAGACCTTACGCATAAGGCTTACTCGTAAGAGTAGACCTTATGCGTAGAGGTCACTGTTTACGCATATCCTTCACGGGATCGCGTAGTCCTTTGTAGAACCTTACGGCGTACGATTGCGGCGTAAGATTTCTCTACGCATAACTTTCTGGCGTAAGGTGATCCTTATGCATAGAGATTCAATAACCTTGATTCTGAGTTTTACGAGTAGCAAACCTGAAATAAAATAACCATAACATCAATATTATCATTAACATTCATTATAACACAGATCATGATATGAAACTCATTACACAGTTTACGCGTAAAATTTCTTACGCGTAGACTTAAACCCTAAAGTTCAAAGATTACGCGTATGAAATCAAGCCATAGGATTAGCACCAAAGTTTTTCTGGTAGTTCTAAGTAGTTATGTGAGTGATATAACCAAGTATTAACATCCAATTCGCAGTGAATCAATAATACCCAATTCTCAAGAACATTAAACCCTAATCTCTAATTCTCAAACAATTAGTGTTTCTGGGTTGATCTAAAGCCTAGATATCATCAATACATCATTATAACAACATCACACAACTATCTTTTTGACCAAAAACCTTCACATTTGAAATTACCCAAACCACGCATAAACCCTAATTTTCAAAGTCACTCAATTCGTGTATCTGGGTATGTTTTAGTGATAAAAATGTGTTCATTGATGTAAGAAAAGCATTTTGACACAATCATTTTAACCACAAACACCCATTCTTGATAGAGTGTTCATACGCTTATGCGTAGAACACTAAATCAATCATAGACAAAAATTTGACCGTTGGATTTGTATAGAAATCAAAACCAATGTTTGTAAACATGTTAAGATCATAAAACAACTTACAAATTGATGATCCAAAACACGGATTTCTTGAACGATTTGTATGCGTAGATTATGTTAGGTTTGAGTATTAAATGTGATGTGAGAAATTAGGTGTGGGAGTTTTATTAAAAAAAACAGTTTACACTATTGACAGTTTTGGTCCCTCCACATTTTCCTTTTTCATACAAAGCCATTTAACTTCCATTTTGGTTACCAAACAAGGATTTTAAGAAAGAAACTTGACGACACTCCCCCTCGACTTAAGAAATTAATGAAAGATTATAAATTTGGTCCGAGGATTATCAGTTTAACCAGAAAAGTTTACCACCATTGATACAAGAAACAACCAGAATATAGTAACATGCAAGTACAGCGGATGTTTTGAAAGCAGTTAATTATTTATTTTCTCCCCTCAACACTTGATCGGAAAAATCTTGAATTTTGAAAGATTAGAGTGTTGGCGGATTAAATATTACTTGCCATGTTGAAAGAAAAATAGATAGAAGAATATTTTTGTTGTTTTATCGGGTTTTATATTTTTGTATTTTGTTTTTGAAAAATTATTTACAAAAGAGATTTTGGTGTTTGTGAGGTTTTTAAAGATTTGTTTAGGAGGTCATCAATTCCTCTTGAGTCAAACACCTCATACCAATCCGATGGACCAACTCATTAAACCTAGCGGGAGGCAGGGCTTTGGTGAGAAGGATGCCAATTGTATTCTGTACCAGTATAATTCAAGCTGTACCTGTTCACGCGTGATCCTTGATGAAATGATATCGAAGATCGATGTGCTTTGATTTCGAGTGTTGAACTGAGTTGCACGAGATCGCAATGGCACTCCAATTGTCATGATACATCGGGATTACTGTCAAATCGTAACCATAGTCTTTGAGTTGTGTTCTCATCCAAATGACTTGAGCACAACACATTGACATGGCTACATATTACGCCGGTTGAGACGGCGATGTACAATCTGTTTCTTGATTGCCATGACACGGTTTATCACCAAGAAATTGTAAAGCTCTGAGGTACTTTTCGGTGAGTCTAAGCATCTGCGTGGTCGTCTGAAAAGCGATTAGTTCAAACCAGAATCGCCGGATACCAGTTCCCAAATTAATGGTTCCCTTGATGTATCGGAGGATTCTTTTAGCCTCAGAGAGGTGGGTTTTAGTTGGTCGCGATTGATAACGGGAGCATAGATAAACGGCAAAGACAATATCAGTCTCTTGGTGTTAGATACATGAGAGACCCAATAATACTTCGGTATTTGGTAGGGTCAAACAATTTCCCATGCAAATCAGCGTCCAGTTTCTTGGTATGTGCCATTTGAGTGGCATAGGTGTCCTGAGGTATTCATTCAAATTTGTTTAACAATTCAAGGGTATATTTGGACTGACTCAAGAAAATACAACGGGGTGATTGATGAACTTGTAATCCTAGAAAGAATGTAAGTTCACCCATCATGGACATTTCAAAATTTTTCTTCATTAGTTTTGCAAAAGCGATTGAGTACTTTTTATATGTAGACCTAAAAATGATGTCATCCACGTAAATTTGAACAATTAAGATATGTGCTCCGTGATATTGTATGAAAAGTAGGGTCACCCGAACCTTTGGTGAAATTATGGGCAATTAGGAAAGATGATAGCTTATCGTACCATGCCCGAGGAGCTTGTTTGAGACCATCTGAGCTTTGTTGGGTTTGTAGACATGGTTGAGCAGCGGGATCCTTGAATCTTTACGGTTGGTGACATAAACCGTTTCATTAAGTTGTCCATTTAGAAGCAGTTTGACATCCATCTGAAAACTGTCATATTCATATGAGCACATGACGCGAAATATCGAACGACCTCAAGGCGAGCAGCAGGGCAAAGATTCTTCAAAGTCAATACCCTCCTCGGCGATAACCCTTAGCCACGGATGTGACTTATTTGCGATTCACGTTTCCTTGACATCAATTTGTTTTCCAAATCCGTTTGAGACCAATGACGTAGACTCCTGTTGGTCTTTCAACCAGTTCCCATACTTCAAGACGTTTGAATTGGTTGATGTAAAATATTGGATTTCACAAACACACTAAACCATAATCACAAGAGGCGTACAAGGAGGTTTTTAGAGAGAGAAAGTTAGAGGTTTAGGGAACTTAGTGAGAGAAAGAAAAATCTTATTATGAGCTCAACTCTCTACCTTGGAAGGTAGAGAGTATTTATAGTCTTACAATAAAGCATACAACGAGTGGATCGGGCATCTGATGGGTAAAGACCGTCCGTCCTCCACGGTGTTACTAAACTAAATACTACTTAACATAGAAGTACTATGACTCTGAGCTTTCTGCGATTACATATACTTGAGGTGACCGACTCTTTAATACCTGGAATTTCTAATTCCTAACAATCCCCTCCTAAGGGAGGTCACCTCAAACATATACTAAAATGACATTGAATACAATCGGATATTACATTAACAATTGATCTTGCATTCTTGATGTAGTACTTTGCTCCGGCTTCGTAGTCATTGATTCCACTCATTGCATGTTTGGTTAATCAAGTGGAGGTCTTTTCTTGATCCGCATGATAATAATGTTGAGCCGACTTTTGAGATCATCGGCTAATAGAAAATCTACGATACATCCATTGTGGTGTTGGTATTATGTGATGATGTGACTTACGGACCGACATGCTCACATTCTGGATCATGATATCTTCTCATCAGTAGCGGAAGCTTTCGTTGATTCATGATATTGGCGGTAGCGAAGCATGGAGTTAGAATATCAGAGTCATTGATGCACCAATCATGATTTCTTTTGATATGAATGTGTTGTGTGAGCATGCGGCTATGAATTGACCGCTCCATTACGTCGGTACAAGCGTCGGGTGTACTGCATAAGCGATTAGCAATAAAGCGCCGAAAGTGTCTTTGATCACTTCGATGAATTGAGGTACGGCCCACGGTTCCCGTTGATCGATACAAATCGCACTGTGATCGAGTATAATTCGAAGAATTTCCTTGGCGGGGTTTAGGCTCTAGGCGTTCTCAAACCGAGCGTCTCAAAAAGACAACGGGTGAGTGAACCGGCAATTTAAGTCCAGCGATTGATGAAAAGAGATTTGAAAAACAATCGTGTATTGCTCAATAGAAATTGTTTTGCAATATATGAAGGTTTTAATGAAAATCAATTATCAATCATAAAACACCTTTTGATTTGAAAAATTAGTACACGGTCGGCGTGCTAATGAAAAGAGTTTTAAAGCACAAAGACTGGTTTTTTAAAGGTATCCGTCAATCCATAACTTTGAACGGGGATTGATTCAAAAGATTGAATAACCCCCATTGTTTACGTTCGAGTTGTCACATGGTTGATCTGTATAATAGATCTCACATGCCACCTACCAGGAGCTTGTTAGATGTTGGTTCCAGAAGGCTTTCCATCTTCATAGTGAATATGTAAACACATCACTCGGATGTTACGGCAATACCACAAGGATAATGCGTAGGACTCAAGATATAATTTCTCTTTCCACTTTGTGTGAAACAGAGAGTCTTCATTGAAAGTGTCCTAATGAGATTTATTGATGATCTCGTGGCTCTAGACTCAATTTGTGCATATTTGGATCCTATATGGGAGACTAGGGAGAGGGTCTCCTTCTTCAATATCAACAATCTCTAAAAGAAAGTCGATAGATAATGTAGGTTCCCCGTGAGAATGAAACAAGTCCTTTTAAGAGGAACATGAGTAGCTTGGGAAGTTTAGTGCTGATCGTCCTTTGGGTCCATGACGTCTTGTCTTCAATACCGGAGTTACCTAAGTAACCACGATAGCATATGAATTGAACCGGTTTACGCCTAAGGTTGAATTATTGGAGGGCTATTTGTTTTCACCCTTTTCTCATTCAATTCTTTTTCATTCTTCAACCCCTTGTGCTTACCGAGACTTCATAACTAGAACCTTGTTGGGTTTATTCCAGTACTAGCTCAGTCTCATTCCGCACTCTTCCCATATCTCACTTTTCTCCTTTTTCATCATACCTAAGGACTCTACACTATCTAGTGGATTGTCCGTGGGTAGATCCCTCCGGCTCTGGCGGATCATGGGAACCAATACCTAACCTTATCATCCTTATATCACCATACATAAAGTAAAGTTGGTGGGTCTATTTGGTATTGTTCATCACGCCATAGGAACCAATTGAAAACCATTTGAAAATCAATTCGGATACTTGTGATATATTATCAAAGCATTTTGTACCTGAATTGTTTTTGATATTTTTAGAAGAAGAACTCCCCTCAACATGTGAATCAAGTATTTGAAATAGTTTTCCACACGGAGGCAAGAGAAAAAATTAACTTCTTTGATTACCAATTTCTAAAAAATATCAACATCACTTCCCTAATCGAATCAAGTAGATAAAGCATTTTGGGGAAGGATGAGGTTTTCATGATTTTGCTCCCCCTCAATATGTGCCTCGAGATTTGAAAAGAGTTTTGCACATACTAGAGGAAACTTGCACATTGAGATAAGTGATCACGTTTCAAATCATAGGTTTAAGATAGATGCTCCCCTCAACATGTGCATGGAAAATTTGAAATCGTTTGTCACATGTGGGAAGGAGAGCTTGTACATCCTTATAAAACCATTTACCGAATTATCGGTTTAAATCCAATTTAAATCACACATTCTCCCCGATCACAATTATCAAATCATTTGAGATTTGTGATCTCTTATAAATTTAAATTGATTTTGAAAGCTTTTGAGGATAATTGTGACTTGATTATGGCGTTTTAAGCGATAAGGATCGATTTTGAGATTTTAAACTCCATTGGTTAAACATGCATGATTATCTTTTGAAAACAATTGAATGCCAAATAACTTTTTAATTTAATTGAAATCATTCTCCCCTCAATCAATGACATAGGTTGTTGATTGAGAGATAGATATTTTGACAAATAAATCGAGATGATTATCAAAAATAGAGTCGAGTTATTTTTCAAAGCGATTAGTTTTGAGATAAATGTTTTTAGAATCGAGCATGGAATTTTGAAAATATGATAAAGTATGGCTCTATTCTTTCTTTGAAAGCGGTTCTTGCACGAAATGACAATAAACCATTTTTTCTCTTTCTCCCATATTTTTTTTTAATAAAATTGAAGCAACATCTAAAGTCCCGTGTCATTCTTTGAATGACAGCACAAAGACCGTAGATATTATCGAAGCGAGAAAAACATGACAAATTGACAATATTTTTTGAAGATTTTTTGAATTTTTTGATTTTATGGATTTTGAAAGTTTTATAATTTTGTATTTTGTTTTTGAATAAATATTTACAAGAGATAGATGAGCATAGACCTTTACTCCTCGTCTTCTTCCTGAAGACGTTTGAGTGTTTCTAGTTGAAGGCTTTTCAAGCCTAGTCGTGGAAGTATGAACTCAAAGCGTTCTCTTGGAAGAGCTTTGGTGAAGATATACGCTGATATTAGACCTCACAAAATAGAGTTCCACCACACCTTTTTCCACTTGTTCCCTGATGAAATGATGGCGAATGTCGATATGCTTTGCTCTTGAGTGTTGAACGTCGTTGCATGAGAGAGCAATAGCACTTTTATTATCCACGATCTGGAGAGGATTTTGTTAAATACAAAGCCATAGTCAGTTAATTGAGATCTCATCCAAAGGATTTGAGCACAACAAGATGACATGGCTATGTATTCAACCTCTGTAGAAGAAATAGAAGTACTCATTTGCTTCTTTGATGACCAGCTCACCAGCTTATCACCCAAAGCGAGCACCTCGGGCGTACCGGCGAGTATCTTGACATCTGCATGATCGGCATCTGCATAGAGGTATTAGTGACATACCGGTGTCCTTCGGGTACCAAAGTCCCATATTGATGGTTCCTTGGAATACCGAAAGACCCGTTTAACCGCTTCAAGGTGCTTTTTAGTAGGCTTAGCACGGTATCTAGCACACATGCAAGCGGCGAACAAGATATGCGGTCTACTAGCGTGAGGTACATCGGGGATCCAATCATACTACGATATTTCGTTTGGTCAATCATGATCCATGAGTGGTCCTCATCTAGTTTGGTTCGATCAATCATGGGAGTGTCAACATGGTCACTTGAATCAAATCCAAATTTCTTTAAGATCTCATTAGCATATTTAGATTGATTTATGAAAATGCCTCAGGGACTTTGTGAAATTTGTAATCCCAAGAAAAATGACATTTGTCCCATCATTGACATTTGAAATTTTGAACTCATTTCATTTGAAAAACGGTCACACTCATTGGGGTCGGTCGAGGCAAAAATGATATCATCAACATAAATTTGAACATGAATTAAATGTTTGCCCGACTTTCTGGTGAACAATGTTGGATCAATTGCTCCTTTCTTTGAATCCGGTAGATAGAAGAAACTTTGATAGCGTATCATACCATGCCCTTGGAGCTTGCTTTAAACCATAAAGAGCCTTCTTCAAGCGATAGCGTGGGTAGGATGTTCGGATTCACAAAGCCTTCGGGTTGGGCGCATAGGCGACTTCTTTAAGATCTCCGTTCGGGAATGCCGTCTTCACGTCCATTTGATAGACTACCATGTTCTTACTTGCAGCATTAGCCAAAAGATTCTAATTGCCTCGATTCGAGCAACAGGAGCAAAAGATTCTTCAAAGTCTATACCCTCCTCTTGGCGGTATCCTTTAGCAACTAATCGAGCCTTGTTCTTCAACACATCACCATGCTCATCAAGTTTCACTTTGAAGATCCATTTTAGAGCAATAATCATAGCACAATCTGGAGCCGGTACTAACTCCCATACATCAAGTCGATCAAACTCATGAATTTCTTCTTGCATGGCATTGAACCGGCTATCTTCATTCATGGCGGTTTTGACATCTTTTGGTTCGATCTTAGAGTACGGAGTTGAAGAAGCACCACAAGGCATCGGTTGCAAGTTGTTTCGTGTTGATCTTGGGCGAGAGGGATTTCCAATGATGTTGTCTAATGGATGATCATGAGTCCATTTTCTAAGGTGTTTATGTGGTAGTTGTTGAGGCTGAAGTAGCTAGTCGATGTCTCTCGAAGAAGATGGTTACGATGAAGATTGAGGAGCAAATATGTTTTCAAATGGAGCATCTTGAGGAGTAGCAAAGGGATTAACTTCATCATTGATGCCAGAAGCAGTTCCATGATGTACATTTGAAGAATGATGATTTGTTGATGAGGCAGTGATCGTGGCCGGCTTCTTGACTTAATGATATTGAGGCTGAAGGGTTGACTTCATTCACGGGATATGAGCGACCTCTGTTGATGGATTTGACATTCATTAGTATTTGGATCATAAAGTGTTCATCAAACATAGGATCAAACAATTTCTTTAAATCATCTTCTGATGGAGGTACATATGGAGTTTCTTGAGAAGAGTTTGGAACAAGGGATGAACCAAATGGACTGTTTTGAAGTCTTGGTCGAGCTGGATTGTCAGGAGCCATAGGACCAACTGCGATAGAAACTTCTCTCGATATCTTTATCTTTTTTAACCCATGAAGTGACAATTTGAGTTGGAACAAATGATTTCTCGACATTAATGCATTCTTCTAAAGGTATACATGTAGAGAACGTCTGGAATTCACCACAAATGTCTTGGCAGAATGAGGTAGTCATTTTCCTTAATGTTCATGTGGTTGATTTATAAGCGTGCACAATGGGGAGGAACAATAATCCGTAAAGATTTGGCAAAAGGAATACCAAAGAAGCGGATCATTATTCAATAGTGAAAATTACAATATCATGATAGTCATTATAAACGCCTTGTGAAATAATTGGAATAAAAGGTTTCTTGAGAATTCAAGTACTTCAGATGGTGAACAGTTGAGGCAATAGAAAGGAGCATGAGCTTGGATGATCAACATTAAATTCGGAGGTTGAAAGTACTCATCAAACATATCTTTGAAAACAATGAATCCCAAACATTGATTCCCAATTATCCTTAGTAAGTGAAGCATTAGACGTTGGAGGAGAGTCATCAAAAATCAAAACAATGAATCCCAGTTATCCTTAGTATATTCCTCTTCATCAAAAAGAATATACACTCATCATCATCAAAAAATTAAAATTAAGTATATAACCATTATTCAAACATCCATCATCATGTAGTATATTCACTCTTCTCCCCTCGAAAAATTGCATCGAAGTTGCCATTTTGATTTAACAAGTGAATAAGAGTATACACCAATGAATCTTGATCCACTTGATGACTAAATGAGCGTGGAAAAACATGAAGCTTGTTGATGAAGAATGTAGATGAGTATAGCCATTCATGAGAGAATTTCTCTTTAGTGAGATAAAGCGCACATAAGAGGCGTACACTTTTCTTTTCTTTGAAGCGGGGCACGAAGTGTTATACGCATACACCATTATGATGAAGAATCGAGGCTGACTAAATTGAGCGAGCGTCATTGTTTAAGAGCCCGGTCATATGTTTGGAGCGCCGAATCAAAACCAAGGGGCGATTTGTAGCGACACACTTTGAACAATGACGAAGATGAAGGAAACATTGGATCCCCGTCAAGATGGGTTCCTTTGGTTACCCTGGCATGAGTCTTTGAATGAAATGAAACCCTAGATGCAATGGCATTATCCCTAGGAGCTGAGCTAGTAGAAGCATTAGACTTAGTCAAATGACATTTTGTGCTTAATGGGATTATTCTACCAGTTGGCTTCCAAACCTGTGGGCATATTCTAGGCATAGTGGATCTAGCTAAGGGTAAGGTTGCCATTAGATTAATATTAGACTGTGGGCTTCCTTTGAAATCCTACATTTGTAAACACATTCCTTAGGTTTCCAAGATTGCTTCATCTGTTTAGCTCTCCAAACTTTCTTAAGCGGGTTATGAATCTTAGACCTCGGAAATAACACATCACATTTATCATGATTACGAGAAAATAAACATTTTTACATGTTTTGCAAATAGTATGAGGCCTCGAAATTAATTTGATAAGCTTAGAGCTAATACTAGAATAACACGATTCTTTTTATTCAAATCAAACTTCTTGTCCTATGGTGTTCTTCACTTCCTTATCATGCAACACTTTTAGTTTGCGAAATCCTATCCTTCCTTGCATTGCTTCTAGGTTTTGACCGCTAAGTTTAGTGTCAATCTTAACATATGTAAGAAAGTAGATGGGAACATTACATGGCTTCACTACTTTTGCATTTTGGTCTAGAAGTCTTTGGGATCTACGAAATTCTAGGAGGCACATCAAAGGTTGCTTGCTTGAATTTTGACATGGAACAAGGCATATCAAGGGTCACATGCTTGGCTTTAGGCATAGAACAAGGCATCACGGCTTTGCCTTTTGCACCTAAGGTTAAGGATTTGGGACATGTTGCAATTACACATTCTAGCAACTCTTGAGATCGTTTGGCCCGGAGGCAAGCAAACCTAATTTCACTATCAAGAGGTTTGTTAATGAAATCCTCTTTGACAATCTCACGGAGACATTCTAGACTATCCTTAAGGTGAGCAGAGTAGTCATGAAAAGCATGTTCATTATTCCTAAGATGAGGAGGAATATATTTAAGCTGTCCGATGTATTTGCAATCTAAGGGTGATTTTGAGACAACATTCTTATTGAAAACAAGTGGCGGTTTCCCATTTCCACGACTTCTCGATTCTCAATTTCCTTTTGTAAAGGCGTTATTTTTAGTTGTTTTGGTCACGGGTGACTTTCATTGAATCATATAACTCTTTAAAATGTCGTTTAACTTTTCATTTTCTTCTAGAAAACTCGTTTTCCTTTTGTAAGGCATTAACTAAGTTTTGAAGATGAAAAGTTTGAGAATCTAAAGGAGGAGGCATTTGGGATCTGTCATATTGTTCGTTTGACCCTTTAATTGAGAGATTTGGGCTTTCAATTTTTTTGATCGTGTTAAATGAGCTTGAATGTTCATCACGTTTGTTAATTTGAAAAGCGCATCAAACTGGGAGCATCGAAGATGTCTTGATATTTGAAGTTTTAACATTTTCTTTTAGATGTTGATATTTTAGTTGTAAATTAAAATGCTCAACTTCTAGTTTAGAAAAATGTTTAACAAATTATCATGATCATCCTGATCAATTTTCTCATTAAGTTTCGAATTAGTCTTTTCAAGCTCAATGACACGATCATGGGAGACTTTCGACCTTGCAATGAGATAATTCATGAAATTGAGAAGCATTAATGGAACAATTTGTAGCGGTGAAAAACACATCTTGAGCAATACATTGAGAAATAAGATTCTCATTCAAGGTATGCAAGTTCTTCCTCTCAATCTCATTATATTTTAATGCTCGCTCATAGTCACTAACCTCAACTATCATTGCATCAAATTCTTTTCCATTCCTTTAATATCTGAATTTATCCCCTTTTAAGACTCTCAAAATGATCTTTTAGTTGTTTAAAGAAAGGCATGACCTCGGTTAAATAACATTCTTTTGTTTGCTCAAAACCCCTTTCCCCTTCAGTTATCCCAATGGGTGTGATCCTTTTCTTACAAGTTTTCTCAAAATCAACAAATAGTTGAAGAATAACATATTGAGTGATTAAGGTCTTGCTTTTAGTGGCAATAGTCCTAGGAACTAAATGCATTGGGGTATTGGGAGGATACACTGATGTCGCTCTAGGCATTTTCCTAAAGGGGGGTTTGTTTCAACAAGATTTTCTGCTTTTGCTTATCTAAATCCTTTTTCGAGAACACTTGTTAGGGTGTTAACAATGTCGAGGCTTAAACATGTTTAAGAAATCCAATTTTCCTTCTTGTAATCATGGGGTGTGATATTTATTTTCTTTTCTTTACATTTAGGATCATCTAGTTTCTTGTTCATCTTTTCCCTAGTGACTTCATCTGATTTTTTATCTTCCTCGGTGCTTTCAGTATGACTAGGTTTCTGTCTAGGTTTAAGAATTTCATTGCCATCATAAATAACCTTATGAGCATTTTAGCCTTTTAATGACCTCTGTTTGGTTCCTCAACAAGGGGATGCTATGCTTATCCTAAACTCATGCTTAGTGATCATGTGAGCGGTCTGAATGGTGTTTCCTTGTACGTACAACTTATTTTCAAGCTTGTTTTCAAGGTTTTTAGATTAGAAAAATCATTCAAAAGTTTTGATTCCTTAATGCTAAATTCTTGCTTAAGCATTTTAACATTTTCTTGAAGTTCTTGTTTTTGCTTAGCAGTTTTAGAAAGCTTTTTTTTGTAAGGAGTTTAACTCTTGTTTTAATACTTCTTCTCTAAACCTACTTTTTCTAATAGTTATGCGCATTTGGTCATCCATTTCACGCTCACGGTGGGTCAACTCAAATTTAGCACGTTGTTCATAAATAGCAACGTTCTTTATAGGCATTAGTTGAGATACGAGAATCATCGAGGCACATGCGGTGTATTCATCAAAACATAGTCATTGTTGATTGAGAAGATGCATCACTTGGTACAACTTCACTTTCACTTTGTTTCACATATTGATCATATGGGACAACATTGATATTACCCATATTTTCAATATTTGATTCAATAGTTTCAGTTGATTGTACTTTGGCATGCATCTTTTGCATATCGGCTTCATCAGTATAGTTTTAGTACCACAGAAATGAGTTTGTCTTTGGATGGACCAGTTTGTGGTGAAGATGATACCTTAGGAGAGACCATTGGAGAAATGCTAGCCATGAAAATTGTTTGTCGATGGGTCCATCATCCACATCGAGTGGTATGCATCACGATCGACTACTTGAAAGGCATTCGATGATTGTGACCTATCTCTGAATAGAACGCTCATCCACATATGCATCATAGGTCTTAGCATTCCGACGGCAAGAAACAACAACTCCTCTTCATCCAAGGTTGCACCATTGTCACGAGCTTGTACTAGCAACATCTTATCCTGAAGTATTGACGTGCGAGGGCGTTTGGAGATGTGCAATTCCTTGCAATGTGTCCCTCACCACCGGTTATAACATTTGATCTGTCTTGACTTGTCCTTGATTTCCATTCCTTCCCGATTCGATTTCCAACATAGCCTCTACCCACTTCTCTCATCATCGCCTTTCTTGGATTGGTTGCACCATAACCTTCCCTTCTCTAATAGTAGCTTGATTGTGTGGTTGGATGTTGTTCACGAGGTTGTTGTTGGTGTGTGGGAGAGTGTTCATGTTTTGACTGATCATGAGAGCTAGCTGATTAATGAAGTTTCCATGTGTGCATCGGCATCAACTTGTTTGAACATTGGATCGGGAATGAGTTTGTGAGTTCCATCACCCATGGGTATAACTTGTGAAGCTTTGGTGGTAATCCCAATGTTTGAGTAGAAGGCAGTTGAATCATTTGATGAGCTTGTCTCTCCTAGATTTGTTTTGAATTGTTCAAGAATCCTCTTTTCAAACATGGCATGTCTCTCATTACGAAAAGGAAGGCATAGAGTTGCTCATAGTTTGTATTCTTCAATCCTTTAGTGAGCTTCACTGAAGTGACAAACTTGTGCCATTCAGGATTCATGTTGTTAACAAACTTTGAGTTCAGTGAATGTTAGGCATAGTCATTCTGATGTTCCTCATGTCATTCACCAACTTATGGAATCTCACATAGTACTCATAGACACTCTCATCTGGTTTCATCTTGAAGTGCTCAAATTCATCATAGAGTTGTGATTCTCAGTCTTCCATAGTTAATTCGAACTGAGAGAAGCATCTTAACATTATCCCACATCCCCTTTGCTTGGTGTTGTGGTTGATAAGCTTGTAGATGTCTTTTGGAAGACCTTGCGATATGATGTTAGAAGCCACGATATCGCATCGAATCTCTTTTTCTCCTTATCATTGAGCTCATCATACATCTTTGAACGTCCATTCCGTAAATCAATGTTCCATCTTCAGTTGTATCAATTATGTCTCTAGTAGTCTCAACTAGATATGGTCCTTCATCAATTGATTTGAGAATGTTGACCCCATTTTCCTTTCCAAGACAATACAGTTTGATTCTTTGAGCTCAAGAGTCGTAGTCAGTTCGTCAAGCATGGGTGGGCGAGTATCTGAACATTTGCTTGAACATCCTCGACAGCAGTGGAGATGATTGTAGGAGCGTTGGTAGACATGATGGCAGATTAAGCGGATTTTATAACTCTATGATTAAACCGGAAATAGATTCTTTCAGGATTTTACTAAATCGAAAAGCGTATTTAAAGGAAATCACTCAGTTGCTAGGAAACTTTGAACCAAGTAAGCTAAGTGCCAAGTGGCTATAGTCCCAAATTAAGCTAGGAAACTTTTGAACCAAATTAAGCTAAGTGCCAAGTCGCCATAGTCCCAAGTCGCTATATAACAACTCGCTACAATCCAAGTCGCTAGCAAAATTTTGACAGACAATTAAACATCACAAGTCGTGATTTGTCAAATTAAGCTAAATAGCAACTCGCTAGGTACCAACTCGCTAACACCAAGTTAAGCTAACAAATAAAGTACAAGTCGCTAACTTACACCAAGTCGCTACGTGTAGTGGAGAATCCACTACTTGTACTTTTATTAAAATGTCTCACTAGACAAGTCGCTAACCCAACTAGCTAAGACTTTCAACTACAACTCGCTACCAAATTGTAAAGCAAGTCGCTACCAAGAAAACCTTTTCGTGGCTCAAGTAAGCTAGCATGAAAAACACATAAACACTACTTTTCAATCCAAAAACAACCCAACCACTATGATTCAAACCTTCAAATCAAAACCTAAACACTTGTGATGATTCTAAACACAAAAATACAATCAAAATCCAAACTTTAACACTAGAAATCAACCAAATGATGCAAAACCACTAAACTTTTTCAAACTCAAAAACCTCCTAAAACCACTAGAAATCCAAAGATATGTAAGAGATGATCTAACCATGGCTCTTGATACCAATTGTAAACTATTGGATTTCACAAACACACTAAACCATAATCACAAGTACAAGGGAGGTTTTAGAGAGAAAGTTAGAGGTTTAGAGAACTTAGTGAGAGAAAGAAAAATCTTATTATGAGCTCCAACTCTCTACCTTGGAAGGTAGAGAGTATTTATAGTCTTACACTAAAGCGCCACACAACGGTACGTGGATCGGGCATACAGTGGGTAAAGAACCGTCCGTCCTCCACGGTGTTACTAAACTAAATACTACTTAACATAGAAGTACTATAACTACGAGCTTTCTAACGATTACATATACTTGAGGTGACCGACTCTTTAATACCTGGAAGTGCTAATTCCTAACAGTTGATTCTTCTGCATGGATTCGATCGGTTGTCTTTTGTCATTCGTCTTTGATGTTTTAGGTTGATTAGCTGACTTGATGATGCATAAATGCAATGTTCACCATCAGTGAAAGCGTTGTCTTGTAACGACTGGTTGATTCGGGTTGCCAATAATATTTTCCATAGGATGGTCTTTTGTCCATTGATGTGTAGAGGGTTGATGTTGGTATACATTGTGCAGATTTTGAGGATTCAAATGGCTTGTAGATGATTCCGCTACATCGGTCTGATAGTTTCATTAGCAAAGCGGGTTAAAGAACGCATTTGGATCAAATACGCGGTGGGGGTACTTCATTGAACATCATCGTGCGGTTCATCATTGTTGAGCGGTTTGTTCAACTTGTTGTGTTGGCGTCAACGGTGGTGCTTCTTCAACGAAGTAGTTGTTGTAGCAGTGTATCGGTATAAGAGTATTATCGGAGTTGGCGGCGAGCTTGGCGGATACACGAACGTTCATCAATATCGTCACTAAGCGGTGGAACAAATAGCCTTTCTATTTGTTGGCGAGTGGTGGGGGCTTTGCTGCTGATGATGGGGTTTGGGGGAAGTTTAAGCGGTTGTGACCGTGTTCTAAGCTGTTATGCTTGATTCGCTCCCAAACGGTCAAGTTTTCTCCGCCTGAAGGCGAGCACTTGAATGGCGGAAGTAAAACTTAAAACAGTTTGGAAACGAATGCAATGAAGATCTGGAGAGTATAGTGTTTTCCAGGGTCGTTATGTCCCGTGGCTATGCGATGAATCACCAAGCGTATAGTGATCGAGAGATTTGAGCGGAAAAAGAGGTTTTGAATTATTATAACTACAGAAAAAGCAAACAAATTACGGGGGCTTAAATGCAAATTAAAGGAAATTAAAAAGATAAAAAATATTAAATAAGCGCTATCACTATTTGCAAAATGATGTTTTTGATTTTATGTTTTTATAAAACTTGAATTTAAAACACGTGACGTTACTAAAGAAAATGTGAAACTAAAGCAATATAAATCCTAAAAATGTGAAAATGATATTTTTACAAACCTAATGATAAAAGAGAATTTATAGAAAAAGAAAATTATTTTTAAAACTATTTATCTAATTATTATTAATTAAAAACTATTTTTTAACTATTTAATAATACCCTAAAATACAAGAAAATATGAAATAAAGCTAGAAAATGAAATTATAACTTAGAAAAATCTAAAATAATAAAAGAGAATTTTCAAAACTATTTTTGTATTTTTCTGATTATTTTTCTATTTTCTATGAATTAAAAACTATTTAAAACTACTTAAATTTCTTAAAAATACAAATTTAACTAAGAAAAATCTGAAAAAATATTTTTTTGGCTTTTTATATTTATCTTAACTTAAGAAAAATGGAAAATTATTTTTTTGAACCTTTTCTTAATTAATTGTATTAAATGCTAATTAAAAATGCTTAAAAACTAATTAAAATGAAGAAAAATACCAAACTGACCTAGAAAAATCTGAAAAATTCAAGATAAGTCTAAAATAATATTTAGAATCTAGGAAAAATATAAAAACTGGTGGTTATGTGTAGGATTATGCAACTGCTATGCCAAGTGCTTATAAATAAGCACTTAAAATAAGCAAATGGTCACAAATGCACACCAAATTGAAACAGAAGCTCTAATATGCTAAAAATACTCAAAAGTGATTAATCTCATCAACTGCTCTTATCTGAATAACAACTACACAGATTTGGATGATTTGAGACCAAGTGATAAAAACAGATTTGAGGCCTACTTGCAGCCTAAGAATAAGCCACCTAATAAGCTAGAAAATGAAAAACAAAAGTGGGAACCTCAAGAGGACCTGGCTAGCTATGTCTAAACCAAAATTCAGACTTGGACAAGCTCAATTGAGCTCAGTGCAAGGGCTGCACAAAACTGCACAACACCTGTGCAGACTCAGTGTTAGCTGAGTCAATGCACAGGGCAACTGAGACCAATTTGACAAACCATTTTAAAGCTTATAAAAAATTGACAAAAATCTACAAAAATGGTAATAAGAAAATAGACCAGTTGAACTTCCAAACCTACAATTTCATTTAATTTGGCTTAAAATGAGCCATGAAAATTCCTTTCAGTTGGGCCCAAGACAGGTTTTTACACTTTTGACTTTTTTGACAGTTATGAAGGATTGACTTTTGGTGCAATAATTTTTTGGACTGATATTGATGTTGTATGATGAAACAAACTTGTATTAAGCAATGTTTCTCAATTCTAAACACAAATTCAAGTTTTTGGTTTGCAAAAACTTCAACAGATAAACATTAAAACAGATGAGATGGGATTTTGACTTTGATAGTGTGCGGAAATCAATTGCTGTTGTGAGTATAATGGATCTACACAAGCATAAACAAGCAGTTCTGAATTCTTGAACAAACCTCATGGCAGTTTAAGCAACAAATCCAACACGCCTTTTATGACTGATTTGCAAATAAAATTCAACCAGCTGGCGATTTAATATTGCAGTCAATCAAATTGAGTTTAACTAACCTAATAACAACTAATCAAACAGGTTTAAACTAGTCTAAACTACAAGTACAGATTAGGCAATGAAACTTGGAAATAACTTACAAATGGTCCGCGCTATGGCTTGAGATTAAACAAACACGAACCTCTATCCTATTTCTATCAACCATTAGAGTCTAAATCAACCCAAATCGGCACTACATCAACCATTACCCATTTCCAATTCAATTTTGGTCCAGTTTGACTTTCTTTGACCAAAACCCAATTTTGCTTGAAACTAAAATGTAAGCTTATAAAAGCTCAGAGTAGCTTATAAAAGCTTATTAGAACTTAGAAGCGAGCTTTTGGAAGCTTGAATGTTTGAAGCTGAAGCGAAATATTCAACGATAAACACAAAAGTATGAATTTGAGATAAACTTTGAAGCTGATGCTTAAAGTAGATTGCACCGATAATAATACTTGAGTTTAATACATTGAAACAAAGATAACACTTTGAACTTTAATTAACACATTTAAACTAAAAACGACATGAAAGAAATTTTACAAACTAACTACTACCTCTCTTCTTCCTTCTCTTCCTCTATTTATTCACCAAAGTGCTTTCTCTCTCTCTACGAACAAATCCATCTAGGTGACCATTGGATTATTAGAACCTTTTGGCCGTTGATGGCTTTTGGCGGGAAAACTCTTTTAGCCAGATTGGAGGTTGAGTGTTAGGTTGAAGAAGCTTTAATGCATTTTGTTGGTTTGTTGAGATGGAGTGATAAAGAAGTGAAAAGTGTGAGGTGAGGTATTGCAGGGATTGAGAGGGTGAGGAAAGGCAGGTTTTAGCGGGATTGGTGGGTTTTGTTTATTAATGTGAGTAACGGAGTTGGGCAGGGGGTGGGATTTGGGTTTGGACCGGGTTTGGATTAGTATTGGATTGGGCTTTGGCTTAAATTAAAAAAATGGACGGTTAACAACTTGGACTAGATGTGTCCCGATCGAAATTCGAGGACCATTCTTGCGAAAATGTCTTTCAAGGGTTATTCTTGTCACTCCCAAATAAATCAAGGATTAATCTCGTCAAATCTCCAATATTAGAGGGGCGAATGTGACCATTTTAAACTTGAAGGACCAAATTTGCAATTTCTCAAAACTTTTGATATTTTTCACCAAAGGACTAATTTTGACAACTTATGATTTTAAACGGACCTTTGGTGACTTTTCTTTGAAATAAGTGCTCAGGGACTATTCGACAATTTTTAGAACTTGGGGGTGAAGCGCCAATTATGCAAACTTAGCTCCTTTTCATCGATTTTAAACATTTTGCATCTGAAACATATAAAATGCAATTTTGGAATACTAGGTATTTTGATGCATTCACGAGCATTTTAAGCGTTTTGGAGTTGATTGACCCAAAATGATAGTATTTACACTCATCAATCCCAACACTAAACTATTATAGTCCTGCAGAATCTTTTGAGAAAAACAATGGATTTGAATCTCTTTACCAAAAGCCATTACTTTTGAGTAGTAAATGTTTCGGTTCAAGTAACCTTGGTACATCGATAACCATGTGATTTTGAGCAAACCACCGACTTCCAACGGATTTGATTTGTCTTTAGAAAGCCGTTTGCTGCTGGACTAGCCAACTCTTAGATAAATTATCAATATTATCTTTGGTGAGCTGATTACCAATTATGGTTTTCCAACTGCCTTTACCACAAGCATAAACTTGCGGGCTAGGCAACTCTTCACTAATTAAAAGATATGGTGGTGAATACCATACAATTTTGGACAAATTAAGCCGTCAGCGGTTTGAGATATCTTTACCAAGAGCCTTTGCTCTGGATTAGCCAATCCTTTTGTTTATTAGACATGTGTTGATAACCATAAAATGAGTAAGTGCAAAACACTTCAAAAAAAAAAATTTGGCCAAAAATGGGGAATTAGTGTTATAATTATATGATAAATTCGGTGAGAATTCCCCACTGAAATGAATATTGCCCTCAATATTCAAAGTCGCGGTTATGCTTAGAAACAAGAACGTGAAAGGGAAATACTCGACGTTATTTTGAAAGATTTTTTTTTTTTTTGAAAAACTTATATATACAACATGTGACTCCAAGCATTAGTAGAAAATAGAAAAGAAGAAAGGGTGAAAACCCATATGGCATATCTTGTTTTTTGATTCAATTAAGCTAACTTGACTGACCCGAATTAATTTGTTCATGAGGAAAGGAAGTGGAAAACAATCTCCATCGGACTTTCGTTCAAGATGTTTGTACAAACATTTGACCGTGAGTTCCACACCGATGACAGACTCAAAAATGATAAATGAAAATGTGGGGGTCAAAGAGGTAGTGTCATTCCCGAAGGAGTGAAGATGAATAGAAATCACAAGATATTTGAGGAAAGGAAGAAAGATTTTGATAACTGTCGGATCCATTCATCCTCGAATATGAACATATCGGGGAGGAAGGGTGAGGGTGAGTATCATTAATGCGTGAAACTGGTATGATAAGTACACCTTCCTCGAGCCAATATCATCCTCAAGATCAAAATGATCATGTTCAGATATGTCATGTAAGAGAGAGTTCAGCGGAGAACTCTTCATGAGAAAATCATTCACATGAAGTGAATTTGTGAACTCTTGTTCCATTGTGGGCTCATCACTATCCTCGGTGAGTATGAAAAGGTGGATTCTCATAAATTAAAAGTGACCAGTGAATTCAAATAGAGGATTGGTGAAAGTAGCTTTGAATGTTTAGGGAACAAAGTGATCAACATTCTCTATTGGTGGTAGGTGTGAAGTTGAGTGAAGCGATCATTATCAAAGCAGATTCTCTCCCGGATCGACTTCAAAGAAGACCATTGTCACTTTACGATGAAAGTGGTGTGATGAGTGAGTTCATGGTGAACTCCTCAAGAAAGAAGGATCGGCTGGGGAGTGATGCCTCAACATACTCGATGTTTCCATAGGAAGCACAATGTCATTATGATCAGAAAAGTTTCAAAATGATCTTTGAACACTCGGGGAAAAGAGAATCACACATATGATGAAGTTCCTGTGACTCTAGGGATTGGGACAAGGTTCTCAACACTAGACTTTATGAATTGTCAGATTCCTTTTAGAACAGTGTCAGATGCTGCGTCCCCATGTTTAGAAGTGAGTGGGGCGCCGGGCATGATAGCGATTGTTTGAGATGGAATCTCAGCTGGGATATCAACCATGAGGGGTTAGAAAATATATCTTTAAAGGATAAAAACTCTCCTCGTCATCATCATATAGAACGCCTTAAGAAATTGGGAGCATGCCAAGAGGCATGCTCTAGGGTGATAATTCTTCCCTAGATGTGAACCTCTAGTTCTTGACTAGAATTCTCCCATAGTCTTTTCACTATTCACTTGATTCTTAAAATTGAATCATATCCTCAGTGTTTTCATTCGCCGGTTTCAAAATTTTGGAGATTTCTTGAGACAACGGCTCCGGTGGAGTTTGAACCGTGTAGTCGTGGAGGTTGGAAATTGTCAAACATGTGAGAGTCATGATTGTTACAAGGAAATGGATTCCCTCTTTGACAATCAATTTGAAGTGGGACCTCCGCCATTTTCACAACGATCATTTAGTCTGGTGGTGAATTATATGGATATTGGTATAACAAAGTTACGAGCATCCTTGGAGAAGCTGTTCATGACAAGCGTGTTTCGGTTGACACTCAAATCCTTGGTGAGGACCTCCACAAAATTCCGGCTGATTATGTTGGTTATATGATGAGATAGGTGGTGTGGTGGGTAGTGGAAAAAGTTTGAGGGATTAGCTAAATGAGTTGGATTAGGATCATAATCAAATGAATTCTCGAACCAC
Source organism: Chrysanthemum makinoi (assembly GCA_910596185.1). Classification (NCBI taxonomy): domain Eukaryota; kingdom Viridiplantae; phylum Streptophyta; class Magnoliopsida; order Asterales; family Asteraceae; genus Chrysanthemum; species Chrysanthemum makinoi. Next base: position 60,637,863 of record OU343216.1, on the reverse strand, counting down.
AAAAGGACAACTCAGATTATGAATATCATTGACCACATTGTACACATTAGAGACCAGCGATAGGGTGAACCAAGAGGCTCACCACAACCGACACAGAATAAGCGATTTAATTTGAGAGTTATGATAAAGGAATCGAGTTCATTCGAAAGAATCAACAAACCAACATGGTGATCGAATGACTATCAAGTCTCGAAGAACATTTTGAAAAATCAGGAGGTGGGACAAGTGGTGTGCTCACGAGCTAGCAATTTCCACCACTTCGTTATGGTCTCAGGGTTGGTTCTTGAAAGCGTGAAGATTAGGCAAGTCATTCTTGCTAGTCACGTCAAATGGCATGTTTGCTTTTTAGCAAATGTCGTGAAAGTTTAGGATCAATTCTAGCGGCTTAGGAACAATTGAGGTTTAGATCTTTGGATAACCGTAGGTTGGGCGTGTTAGCACTTCCATTATCGGAGGAAGTACGGTCCTTTATGTAGGTTTCTGGTTCCATTTCCCTACTTGATTAATGGATCATCATGAACAACAGCGAATTCTTGACATTTGTGATAAAGTGTAGTTTTCAACAGGTCGAAATTGATGAAATTGATAGAGATTCCATGAGAATAGAAGAAGTTAGAATCAAAAGACCGAGGGTAAAGGGATAAAGAATCCAAAAGGGTAAGAGGGTAAAGATGAAGATATTTTTGATTTTTGAAAAACATTTTGTAAAAACAAAGAATGAAAATCTTTTTGAGTTTTTGATTTTATAAGAAAAATATAAACATCTGAGATGGTATAAACAAAAGTGAGTATTCAAATCACTAATACTGTGAAGATGCAAACCACCGACTCCGGCAGTGGCGTAAAATTTGATCGGCTCCCAAGCGATTGGATTTTTTCACATAAGCCGACCACTTAGATAATGACCGTAGAAACTTAAAACAGTCGGAAAGCGAATGCAATGAAGATCACGGAGAGTATAGTGTTTCCCGGTCGTTATGTCCCAGCGAGCTATCGATGAATCATGGCGTATAGTGATAGAGAGATTGAGCGGAAAAAGAGGTTTTGAATTATATAACTCAGAAAAAACAAACAAATTACGGGGGCTTAAATAAAATTAAAAATTAAAAAGATAAAAATATTAAATAAACGCTATCACTATTTGCAAAATGATGTTTTTGATTTTGTGTTTTTATAAAACTTAATTTAAAACTACGTGGCGTCTTAAAGAAAATGTGAAACTAAAACAATATAAATCTAAAAATGTAATGAAACATTTTACAAACCTAATGATAAAAGAAAATTTATAGAAAAATTATTTTTATAACTATCTAATTATTATTAATAAAAACTAATTTTAACTATTTAATAATAACCTAAAATACAAGAAAATATGAAATAAAGCTAGAAAAATGAAATTATAACTTAGCAAAATCTAAAATAATAAAATAGAATTTTCAAAACTATTTTTTGTATTTTTCTGATTATTTTTCTATTTTCTATGAATTAAAAACTATTTAAAACTACTTAAATTTCTTAAAAATACAAATTTAACTAAGAAAAATCTGAAAAATATTTTTTGACTTTTTATATTTATCTTAACAGAAAAAATGGAAAATTATTTTTTGAACATTTCTTAATTAATTGTATTAAATGCTAATTAAAATGACTTAAAAACTGATTAAAATGAAGAAAAATACCAAGCCCGACCTAGAAAAATCTGAAAAATTCAAGAAAAGTCTAAAATAATATTTAGAATCTAGGAAAATATAAAAATAAGGTGGTTATGTGTGGGATTATAAACTGCTATGCCAAATGCTTATAAATAAGCACTTAAAATAAGCAAATGGTCACAAATGCACACCAAATTGAAACAGAAGCTTTAATATGCTAAAATACTCAAAGTGACTAATCTCAACTGCTCTTAACCTCTGAATAGCAACCTACCGATTTGGATGATTTGAGACAAGTGATAAAAGCAGATTTGAGGCTACTTGACCTAAGAATAAAAACCTAATAAGCTAGAAAATGAAAAACAAGTGGAACCTCAAGAGGACCTGTAGCTATGTCTAAACCAAAATTGAGAATTGGACAAGCTCAATTGAGCTCAGTGCAAAGTGCACAAAGCTACACATAACACAATGTGGATTCGGTGTTAGGCTGAGTCAATCTTGAGAACAGCTGAGACAATTTGACAAACCATTTAAAAGCTTATAAAAATTGACAAAATCTACAAAATGGTAATAAGAAAATAGACCAGTTGAACTTCTTAAACCTACAATTTCATTTAATTTGGCTTAGAAATGAGCTCATGAAAATTCCTTTCAGTTGGACTGAAACCGAGTTTTACTTTTTGACTTTTTGAGTTATGAAGAAGTTGACTTTGTGAGATTTGCAATCAATTTTTTGGGTGATATTGATGTTGTTTGATGAAACAAACTTAATGCAAGCAATGTTTCTCAATTCTAAACACAAATCAAGTTTTTGGTTTGCAAAAACTTCAATAGATAAGCATTAAGGCAGATGAGATGGGATTTTGACTTTGATAGTGTGGGAGCTCAAATTTATGGTACAATGAGGTATAATGGATCTACACAGCATAAACAAACGAGGTTCTAGTCTTGAACAAACCTCATGACAGTTTAAGCAACAAATCCAAACAAACCTTTTATGGTGATTTGCAAATAAAATTCAACCAGCTGATTTGCTCTAGCGGTCAAATCAAAGTGGGTTTAACTAACCTAATAACAACTAATCAAAGCGGGTTTAAAACTAGTCTAAACTACAAGTACTGATTATGCAATGAAACTTGGAAATAACTTAAATGGTCCTTAGCCGATGGCGAGATTAAAACAAACGAACCTCTATCCTATTTCTATCAACCATTAGAGTCTAAATCAACCCAAATCCTTTACATCAGCATTACCCATTTCCAATTCAATTTTGGTCAGTTTGACTTTCTTTGGCCAAAACCCAATTTTGCTTGAAAACTAAAATGTAAGCTTATAAAAAGCTCACAGTGCTATAAAAGCTTATTAGAACTTAGAACCCGAGCTTTTGAAGCTTGAATGTTGGAAGCTGACTGAAATATTCAACGGTAAACACAAAGTATAATTTGAGATAAACTTTGAAGCTGATGCTTAAAGTAGATTGCCTTGATAATACTTGAGTTTAATACATTGAAACAAAAGATACTTTGAACTTAATGCGCATTTAAACTAAAAAGCGACATGAAAGATTTTACAAACTAACTACTACCTCCTCTTTCTTCCTTCTCTTCCTTTATTTATTCACCAAAAAGTGCTCTCCTCTCTCCTCTAAACAAATCACATCTAAATTTGACCATTGTTGATTATTAGAACCTTT
>OU343216.1:60582923-60634418 GCA_910596185.1 Chrysanthemum makinoi | reverse complement strand
ATTTGATGATCCAAAGCTCAAAACGTTCGCAGAGGTTTACACCCTCGCTCAAAAACTAGTTGAAAAACAATGATCCACGCATAAAGTTCAAAACTTTTTGCCAAAAACAGTAAGTTTAACACCTTAAAACATTGAAAGTACAAGAATCTTGGATTAGAAAGTGAAAAAATGATGTTTTTAAGCAAGCCAAAGTTATGAACCGTAAGTTAAGCGTGAGACCAAAACTCACTTCAAACAATACGTTCACCCAACTATTAGGCGATTGATACCACTGTAAGGTCACTAGTTTTACAACACAAGCAACATAGAAAGAGATAAAGGCGATTGAACAAATAAACCAAACACACACACACGTTAAGAACGACCGGTTATGCGTAGATGTCAGTGAAAGAGAATAAATTGAACAACCAACCTTCAAATGAAGGTTTACAAGGGGTATTTATAGGAGAGGGAGCTAGGGCAACACTCCTAGTCCCTTCCTTTTCCTTATTGGACTAGGCCCAGACTTATGGGCCTTCTACATAAGCCTAAGGCTAATAACAAACATAAAGGCCTTAATTAAGCTAACTATTACATATGAGTTACTAACACTTGATTATGGTTTAGGAGTGATTCCAACAAACCCTCTTCCTCTTGATGGTGAACCCGGACAGAAGACCATTCAATCAGAATTTTTCTTCAACAAAGATCTGGATTATCTACGACCTAGTACTTGTGACAACTCGTAAATTCCTCGATGCGTCATAATTGGAGAAACATCGATTAGAGCGATCGTTTTAATTAATTTGAGATACGAGTCGTATTATATATCGTTTTTATTGGAAATAATATTTTAAGAACAATGGCGTAACCCTCATGTCATAAATCATTCATTTACTGGGCTAAACGAGTCCCGAGCTTAATATTATTAAAGATTTAAGAAAGTTACAACAAGGGTCCCTTGAGAAAATTTCATAACCGCCCCTACACTTTCTATTATACAAAGTTGATCCCTCCATGGGTATAAATACCCCCAACCCTCACCTTTTCTCCCATTTCACACTTTCTCACTCTCTCTCTACAAAAACACACAACCCTTCTCTCTCTAAGAATTCCGGCTACCTAATTAGGGTTCTGGCGGCGTCACCGGAAATCCGCCATCTCCTACAATGTCACCACCCCTTCTATTCGATAGATCGCGGTCTTGTGACCCCGTTTATGTGTCGTACGCGTCTCTAAACCCAATCACCCGCCTCTAATTCGGAATTTTAGGTTCGAATACCTAGGGTTTCTAAAGATAACGATGATTTTAGGTTCGTGCTTGGTGATACGAGTTGTACTCGTATAAAGAATCCATCACGACCCTCGTTTCCACCTCTTTTCTTCACGGTAAAACCTACCTTGTCTCCTCTATGGTTCCTTTTTACATTTTATCAAACGTATATCTATATTAATATGTATTTTATTGTGTTGTTTTTGTGGATACTTGTGTTAAAACAAATATAAGAACGTGGGATTACGATCTTGTAAAATGGGTTAAAATAAAGAAATTGTGTCTCGTGTGGTAAGCAAAGCAAATGGTTTGTGTGTTGTGTTGGTCGTGTGGATTCGAGAGAGTCATTCTAACGAGACTCTTCAGATTTTAGAAATTATATACGAATTAAAAATTGGACATCTTGTGATGAATTGATTGTGAGACGAATCTGCCATGGCTCGGGTCAGAACCGTGTCGTGGTTAGATTTTTGGTTAGATGGTGTTTGTAGCGTTATTGTCGACTAGGTTGTTTGGTTGAGGGCAAATTTTGTCACGGGTCGTGTTCGGATTGCTGTCGGGTCTAACGACCCAAGTTGGTAACTGTTGGGGCAAGAAAATCAGTTTTCATTGTTTATTCCGTTTGGTTAATTCTTCAAAATGATATGGTCAAGTGTTGTTGTTATATTATTGGTTTGGATTTGGGTTGGTTGACTTTTCTTCGGGTCAATTTTGTAATACGTTTTCTAGTTCTGTCTTGAGGCCTACGAGTCACTCTAGGAAGGTGAAAACTGATGTGCTCAAGAACTAATTAATAATGTCGATGCTAAGCGTATTGGTCAATATAGTTAGTAATACAATTATAATACTCGTATTCAACACAATGAAATATTAATTGTCGACATATTCAATTCTATTATGTAGTATTAAGTGTATTAATTCACCCTAAACCTATTGGTCACCTATTAATTCTAAGTGAATTAAGAGTGTTGAATTTCGTTGGGATAAACTCGTGGGTACGAGAATACTAAAACAAGTTATGATTGAAAGACATTGATAAAAATGTAGATATGGGTCGACGGATAAACTTGTAAAATATATACTTGACCTAAATAAGTAACGAGATAACTATGCAACGATAGTCGGATAACTTGCAACTCTTAACAAGAGAAATGGGATAATGATATAGGAATAATTTTATCGGGGATAAACGATATTGAATATGAATTAAACAATGAACTAGATACTTGTAAAATGAAGTGGTAGACATTAGAACTAGTATCGAATATTACATTATAAAGTTTAACTACGGTTTATAAAATTAGAATAACATTTGATATACAAATTATATTGGTTAAAAGATGTACTTTATTAACTATTTTGAATTAACCAATTTCAATATAATGAACATGGAAATGAGATTAATATATTTGATTCGCGATAAAGACTAAATATTCTATTTTCACATTTTTACTAATAGCGAGACAATTATATATATAACATCGACAAATATGGTTTTATTTAGTATAAACCCTCATAACCTACGATAGTAACTCGTGTTTTACTATGATAATAACTTGTGTTTATTTTCTATAAACTTGTTGGAAACGGTTATTTTGGGTAAGATAACTCATTAAAGTCGTAATGGTTTGGGAACGTTGGAATAAACAAACGTGTAATTTATAGTACACTACTCAATATACCGTATAAGAAGTACTCTCTTATAAACTTGTATAACTACGAGTAACAATTAAGAAACCTTTATTAATTAAGCGATATGGAAACTCATCTTTTATGATAAACATGTACATATGGGATTATGGGGAAATTATCGAAAGTTAACCAATTTATGTTACATAAATAGTTGTCGTTGTTTCCTAGTCTTTGACTAGCTTGAGTACTGTCAGTATTTCTTGGCTTTGTCGATGTCCTTTCCTTTTTTTTTGGCGTGCGTTCTAGTAGTATGTCTCGACTACGTCGACGTCTTTTCTTCTTTCGCGTGAGTCATGCGTCGCGTTTATGTTACTTACCACCACACAAAACGTTAAAACTAAAATTTTGAGATATTAATTATAAACTTTTGGGAACGATAAGGGACTTTCAAAAGTAACGACATCAATGATCCACGAAAACTGCAACACATTTACTTTTATTGACTTCTTTACCGTATGAGCCGTATTCTAAGAATATTGTATACGCATTAGGTTGTGTCACTTCTACTATATCATACTCGCCGTACATTCTTCTAGATGTCGTGGAAAATAACTTTAGATGCCAGTCATGTCAATAGTGTATAGTACATTGCTGTGGCTAAGGTGAGTTTCATCGCCCCTCTTTTCAAATGTTTTCATAACTATTTTGGGGGAGAATACATGCTACTTTTAATCAATTATAACTGGATACGTGAATATGATTTGAGAATGATTGTTGTTTGGAATATTGATTTGGTGATTGAATGTTTTATGTGTTTATGTGAATGTAAACTATTTCTTTGGCCTGCCACTATTCTTTTGAATTGCTAATGTGTTGACTAGGAAAGGTTAGACATGCGACATTTATTGACTTAGACTAGGGTAGCATCTCTATGCTGTAACGCTATGCCTAGCTAAGAATGGACAAACATAGTCCATGGTAGCTTGTGTTCAAGGCCTTGCTACGACTATGCTGGCTAGAGTCTCTTAGGGCCCTGCATTAAGATCTCACACATATTGGATTGATTGTTGATTGGATTAATTATGGATCGATTAATTCTTGGTTGATATGTTTATTATCTATCTGCCTTAGTCGCATGTAGCAATTAAACTCTATCAGGTCCACTATTACTTTTGTAACTAAACTCTATGAACTCACCAGCGTAATATGACCTTTTTAGCATGTGTTCTCAGGTTTAAGGCGATAGCTCACTATTGGAAGACACTTGGCAAGGGGCATGGTCATAGGTGACTCTGATGAATAAACGGGACCGCTTAAATTATCTTTTAGACCTATTTCCGCACTACTTTCATTAATGTAAACTTAGTGTTTTCAATTAATGAATCGTATTCTAAATAAATAGGATAAAAACCATTCTTTGTACCTTATGTTGTGATACCAAGATTGTAGCACCCAAAGGCTCGTATGCTTCCGCTAGACTGTATTTTCGGGGTGTTACAGATTGGTATCAGAGCCTAGGTTATAGAGAACTGGGCATATTTTCAAAACCTAGACTATAACCACTTTTCTGAAAACTTAGCCCTATGACCGCCACAGGCCGGCCTGCCAAGCTGAAGCCTCGCGTATGACTAGTTTAAGGATGTAGATGATTGAGAACACATTAGACGAATTGATTGATGAGATGTTTTTGGCTTATTTGATAATTTGTTTGATGGGATACTTGTCGAATGTGTGCCCTGTTAGTAGACGATTTAAGTCTGCCTATCTTATTAGTCCACTAAAAGCATTACACATGCTTAGATGCACACAGAAAGCATGTCCTCATGCTTTCGCACGCACTATACCTTTCACAGAGTGTGGAGTCCCAAACCTTAGATCTATAACACTTAGCTTGTATTAAGATGTTGCTTTGGGTAGTTCCAAAGCAACAAAGAGAAAAATTTGTACGAATACACACAAATATGCGAAATCTACTTGGGAATACTTAGAAGATGAAAGTAAACAAACGAACACAAGCTGTGATAACCAACACTTCAACATTACTAATCAATAATACGGATACTCTCAAGGTATTAGAGTTACGCAATTTTCTTGCGTAATCTCACCACTTGATTTAGAATTTGCACATAAGTAGTGGTCGTAGGAATGATTTGGGAATGTAGAGGAAATGGTGCTATTATAATTAAGGTAGGGAGTCACGAACGAGACCTTTTGTCTCATGAACGTGAGTTCCATGATTGAGTTTTGATTAACACAGGGTATAAAACGCGTTTAAAACTAATAAAACATGTAAACTAGTGTGTTGGTATCGTGTGTTGTGTCATGTTCCTGTGTTTTTGCATTTTATGTGTTCTTGGTCATAACTAGTTGATGGGTTATAATGGTTTTGATGATGTCGAAGGGTAAATGGCCTCGTGTGACAATTTTGGGTCGAAACTTTCGTAAACCGTTGTTTTATTCTTTAGTATTGGCAAACAGGTGGTAATAGGTTTTCATTATTGATAATGAATTCATGTCCACTAGTGTTATAATAATATGCAAAACCAGTAAATGTTTTCAGATAATAAATTGGACTAACGTGTGATTATTTGGTTAACTAGAAATCATTGGTATGCATCAGTTATTTGAAGTTGGACGATATTTTAATTAATAGCTTTGATTAGATAACAAATTAATTGTGGTGATTTGGGTAATTAGTAAGTATTGACAAACATTAAATTTGATATTCGTTAATCGGTTGTGTTTGGGGAAATTGAAAGAGTCGTTTGGTAGTGTGTTTGAATGGCGAGATTTATATGTGATTGTTTGGAGTTGTGAAATTGTTTATTTTGGACTTAATAGTATATAAGTCAACTTTGTGCAACGTCGGTGTTATCGTGACTTCTTAGTCTCAATTGACCCCGACAACGCCGTAACATGGATTTTAGTATTTATTAGTCAATATGACGTGTAAAAGCCGAGAGTCACGACTCGGACTTGTGAACTCGAAACGAATAATGACTCGAAACTTATATTGAAGCTTGACGTAATATATATATATATATATATATGTGTGTGTATATATATATATATATATATAAAATATAGATGATAAATGGTTTTGTACTAAACATTCTATAACAAGGCTCACCTTGTCATTCGACATTTTTGAAAGGGAACTAACGATTAAAAATAGAAATTTTTTGTAATTATTGAGTCATTAAATGTTTCGAGGGAACGTTTATTGAAATGTGCCATTTATGAGTATTTAATATCATTTATGTATTATGCGTGGGTTACGGATGACCTAACATTAATAGCTTCGATCCACGTGGATAACAGACTTATTAGGTTGACGAATCTAATAAGCGCTCGTTATGTATGTAGGATAACGTTATTAATGAGTGAATTATCCTTATAACTTGTTAGGATGTGAATGGTTCTTGGGATAATAAGCGACATGAATAAATGGTTGAGTTTATTGAGTTGACGAACTCGATAAGATCTAACTATTTATTTTGGAACTTATTAAACTATAAACTTTATCATTTAAGACATCTCATTGTGTCATTATGAGTCGCATTATGGTTATTTGAGTGCATTCATGGTGTCTTGTCGAGTCGATACCACACACACACAATGATACCTAACGCTAATAACAAAATGGAGAAACGAGATATTATTGAGATAAGGAAATGAATACGTTTGGGGAAGATAATATTAAAGTTGGGAATATATATTAAGAATTGGTTATATTAATTGGTTGTGCCTTGCTTTATCAAAATTCATTGAACCTCGAATGAATATAGACTGATCACCTATATTCAGCCAGAGACAGTAGGACATGGACTGATCCCCTATGTCCGTCTCAGAGGTGAATTTTGCAAATACTGGGAGTAGTTATAACATAATTATGTTCGGGTTAGAGATTGGTTTTAAGAACGATGAACTTTAGGTGGACTCACACACTCACACTCACCAAACATCACGAAAGCCTGCACTCACACACGACACACTGGGATTGCAACACCTCTCGAACCGTAGTGTTTTTGACACTGCTATGCGTCTCCATTTATATGAAATTCCTATTTGTCACCATTGAGCGTAGTTCACCATAAGTCGGGTTAGACCCGATTGGTACCGTTTACATCCGAGTTGCTTATCGGCATAAGCCTCGTCGATCTCACTAGAGCGTTTGGATTTATTTTGGACTATTTTTGGAGTTGGTATTGACTGTTTTGGATTTTGGTTTTTAGGTTTTCGATTTTGTAATTTTGGACCTCGTTCCGAGTTTTGACTCGTCATTTAATTTCTAATCATCATGTGGCCTCGAATTATTATTCGGCCCCATTTCATTGGTAACCTTAATAAAATCATCCTTTGATCTCGAATCGGTATTCAATCTAGAATTGTCATTCCGTCTCGTTTTGTTAGTAATCTTGTTGGATTTGTCATTTAGCCTCACTTCGCTAGTAATCCTGTTGCCTACACTTCTACCTTAAGCCTTGTCTCGAGTTGATGGTTGTTAAACTTTTCAAAACCTCACCATGCACTCGGTGTTGATTCCAACAATGTTACCTAGTTTATGTGTTCATCTTTTTAAACCGATAATGTTTTGTCGTCGTTGCTCCGTCAACAGCTTGCAGTTAAGGTTGTACCTTACATACCGTTGGTATTGTACCTTATCCTTTAATTAGGTACCCTTGTCGATAGCATTCTAATAACCTAATTTAGTGAAATCGTTCACCGAGGTTATCCTTAGATATTGTTCCGTCGAGGTTGCTATAGCAACGTCGAACTCTCAACATTGTTTTGTCAACAATAGTCTGCTACGTCATACCACCGGTTGTGGTGATGCGTACACCATCCTATCGATGTTGTACCTTACACCCCATCGATGCAAAATTATTTAGTAAACCAACTTAGAGCCGTTAACCCTCACCCGTATTTAGGAGTTGAATTGATATTGATCAATAGTCAAACTTCTTTTGGGAATTTGGACTTTGGAGTTGAATATTGAACCTTTCTGAGTTAAATATTAAGTGCACCAATGAGTCAATATACTGACTGCGGTTAGTAACCAATACCCTCTTTTAGAAGTCGTACTTTTCATCTCTAACCTAGATATCATGCTAAATCAACCGACTGGTTGCTGGTAGCAATCAACACTTCCTAACAGAGACATACTCTGAACTTCCTAGACTTCTCATCCAGTATAGAGATCCCGTGCTCAGCAGAAATCTTGGAATCCTAAGGACTAACCTGAAACAGGTTCCTTGGGACAACCACCTAATCCTTCTCCCATCCTTCGAGAACCACCTGCTATCCTTTTGGTCCTCTTAACCGAACGATAAGCTACACCATAGACGAAACCTTGGAAGTGGAATTCCGCACCCTTACCTGAGTGGTTGTTAGTAGCATTACCAACCTATTCACCTCCCGCTATTCAGCAAAATGAAATGTATGGACGACACTGCTCGGTTCTCCTCATATAGTTATGGCAACCCTAGAGAAGCCTGCTATCTTCTTTTAAGGAGGTGAGAGAGTGCTCATTCCTCTCCCTCTGGTAGAGTGGCTTTGCTCATATGAACTGGTCCTCACTTCTGAGCTCTAGATCCCTACCTTCTTTCCACTATGGCACTTCAATTGAAAAAAAAGGAATCCCCTTGATCCGTTTTCTCTATCTGAGATTCATTTGGTTATTACACATCTGATTCTTCTTTCTCAACCTTCAACTCCCTCCGATACTCTTTAAGGAATAAGTGCGATCGGAAAACCTGAGTTACACAAATAGACTTCTCCATACGTAAAGGAAACCGTGTGCTTTAGGAAATGTTGATTTCTATCCTTTCCGGATTGTGGCAATAGCCACACACCCATTTTCATCTATCACTTCCTAGAGCCGAGAGAACAGATCTGGATATACTTATAGTGTATCATCTCCAGACTAATGGCTGAAGCAAAGAAACCATTCGAACCTTAGTAGAACACATCGCGTGTCTATCGAGTCTGAAAACGGTTGGGACACACACCTTCCATTGGCCAACTTCTCCTATAACGATACCTATCGCTCTAGTACCTCAAAGGCACCGTAAGAGACCCTCTATGGTCGTAAGTGTCGATCCCGATTGTTGGGTAGAAATGGAAATACCCAACCTACCAACCCTGAACCTATTTAAGAGGCTACCAAGGAAAATGTTCTAAGTTAAGATGGATATGTAAGTTACTCACAAACCATTAGGAGACATAGAAAACGTAAATCTCTTACACCCTCCGACATAACCTAGAATTAAGCTTACGAATCCACCATGAAACTGTGTGAAGCGAGTAGTAAACGTGAAAACTTAGTCCCTGCTATGTCAATCCTCCTAAAAATCCTTGCTAGATTGAGACCAGTAGCTCAGAGCCTTGAGCTACCATCAAGACCAATAGTGCTCCCAACATTTCGTACGTAATAGAAAGAAAAGACTTGCCGATAAAGAAATTGTTATCCCTTTGGGAAATCCGAATCTTTGAACGTTTACAACTTTGTTGACCTATCAAAACCATAGATAATGAAACTGAGCGACCTTAGTAAAGTCGCATCTCTATCTTCGAAGCTCGTAGAAACTCGCAGTAAGATCCTAGATTCATGTAGGGAACGTGAAGGTAAACCCTCGTGCTTTTGCACTCACCCCTTCTAGACCTTAATGGATAACTTGAATTGAATCGCGAGGACACGATTCCTTTTAAGGAGGTGAGGCTGTGACAACTCGTAAATTCCTCGATGCGTCATAATTAGAGAAACATCAATTAGAGCGATCGTTTTAATTAATTTGAGATACGAGTCGTATTATATATTGTTTTTATTGGAAATAATATTTTAAGAACAATGGCGTAACCCCCGTGTCATAAATCATTTGTTTACTACACTAAACGAGTCCTGAGCTTAATATTATTAAAGATTTAAGAAAGTTACAACAAGCGTCCCTTGAGAAAATTTCATAACCGCCCCTACACTTTCTATTATACAAAGTTGATCCCTCCATGGGTATAAATACCCCCAACCCTCGCCCTTTCTCCCATTTCACACTTTCTCACTCTCTCTCTACAAAAACACACAACCCTTTCTCTCTCTAAGAATTTACGGCGACCTAATTACGGTTCCGACGCCATCACCGGAATCCGGCCAACTTCTGGACATCTCCTACAACGACACCACCCCTCCCATTTGATAGATCGGGGTCTTGTGACCCCGTTTATGTGTCGTACGCCTCTCTAAACCCAATCACGCGCCTCTAATCGTGATTTTTAGGTTCGAATACCTAGGGTTTCTAAAGATAACGATGGTTTTAGGTTCGTGCTTGGTGATACGAGTTGTACTCGTATAAAGAATCCATCACGACTCTCGTTTCCACCTCTTTTCTTCACGGTAAAACCTACCTCGTCTCCTCTATGGTTCCTTTTTATATTTTATCAAATGTATATGTATATTAATATGTATTTTATTGTGTTGTTTTCGTGGATACTTGTGTTAAAACAAATATAAGAACGTAGGATTAAGGTCTCGTAAAATGGTTTAAAATAAAGAAATTGTGTCTCGTGTGGTAAGCAAAGCAAATGGTTTGTGTGTTGTGTTGGTCGTGTGGATTCGAGAGAGTCATTCTAACGAGATTCTTCAGATTTTTAGAAATTTGTACGAATTAAAAACTGGACATCTTGTAATGAATTGATTGTGGGACGAATCTGCCATGGCTCGGGTCAGAACCGTTTCGTGGTAAGATTGTTGGTTAGATGGTGTTTGTGGCGTTATTGTCGACTAGGTTGTTGGGTTGAGGGCCGTTTTGGTCACGGGTCGTGTTCGGATTGCTGTCGGGTCTAACGACCCAAGTTGGTAACTGTTGGGGCAAGAAAAATAGTTTTCATTGTTTAGTCCATTTGGTTAATTCTTCAAAATGATATGGTCAAGTGTTGTTGTTATATTATTGGTTTGGATTTGGGTTGGTTGACTTTTCTTCTGGTCAATTTTGTAATACGTTTGCTAGTTCTGTCTTGAGGCCTACGAGTCACCCTAGGAAGGTGAAAACTGATGTGCTCAAGAACTAATTAATAATGTCGACGCTAAGCGTATTGGTCAATATAATTAGTACTACAATTATAATACTCGTATTCAACACTATGAAATATTAATTCTCGACATATTCAACTCTATTATGTCGTATTAAGTGTATTAATTCACGCTAAGCCTATTGGTCACCTATTAATTCTAAGCGTATTAATAGTGTTGATTTTCGTTGGGATAAACTCGTGGGTACGAGAATACTAAAACAAGTTATGATTGAAAGACATTGATAAAAATGTAGATATGGGTCGACGGATAAACTTGTAAAATATATACTTTACCCAAATAAGTAACGAGATAACTATGCAACGATAGTGGGATAACTTGCAACTCTTAACAAGATAAATGGGATAACGATATAGGAATAATTTTATCGGGATAAACAATATTGAATATGAATTAAACAATGAACTAGATACTTGTAAAACGAAGTGGTAGACATTAGAACTAGATATGTGATTAATAATTAGTATCGAATATTACATTATAAAGTTTAACTACGGTTTATAAAATTAGAATAACATTTGATATACAAATTATATTGGTTAAAAGATGTACTTTACTAACTATTTTGAATTAACCAATTTCAATATAATGAACTTGGAAATGAGATTAATATATTTGATTCGCTATAAAGACTAAATATTCTATTTTCACATTTTTACTAATAGCGAGACAATTATATATATAACATCGACAAATATAGTTTTATTTAGTATAAACACTCATCAACTACGATAGTAACTCGTGATTTACTACGATAATAACTTGTGTTTATTTTCTATAAACTTGTTGGAAACGGTTATTTTGGTTAAGATAACTCATTAAAGTCGTACTGGTTTGGGAACGTTGGAATAAACGAACGTGTCATTTATAGTACACTACTTAATATACCGTATAAGAAGTACTCTCTTATAAACCTGTATAACTACGAGTAACAATTAAGAAACCTTTATTAATTAAGCGATATGAAAACTCATCTTTTATGATAAACATGTACATATGGGATTATGGGAAAATTATCAAAAGTTAACCTATTTATGTTACATAAATAGTTGTCATTGTTTCCTAGTCTTTGACTAGCTTGAGTACTGTCAGTATTTCTTGGCTTTGTCGATGCCTTTTTTTTTTGGCTTGCGTTCTAGCAGTATGTCTCAACTACGTCGACATCTTTTCCTCTTTCGCGTGAGTCATGTGTCGCGTCTATGTTACTTACCACCACATGAAGCATTAAAACAAAACTTTTGAGATATTAATTATTAACTTTTGGGAACAACAAAGGACTTTTGAAAGTAACGACATGAATGATCCACGAAAACTGCAACACATTTACTTTTATTGACTTCTTTATCGTATGATCCGTATTCTAAGAATATTGTATACGCATTAGGTTGTGTCACTTCTACTATATCATACTCACCGTACATTCTTCTAGATGTGGTGGAAAATAACTTTAGATGCCAGTCATGTCAATAGTGTATAGTACATTGCTGTGGCTAAGGTGAGTTTCATAGCCCCTCTTTTCAAATGTTTTCATAACTATTTTGACGGAGAATACATTCTACTTTTAATCAACTATAACTGGATACGTAAATATGATTTGAGAATTATTTTTGTTTGGCATATTAAATTGGTGATTGAATGTTTTATGTGTTTATGTGAATGCAAATTATTTCTTGGACCTGCCACTATTCTTTTGAATTGCTAATGTGTTGACTAGGAAAGTTTAGACATGCGACATTTATTGACTCAGACTAGGGTAGCATCTCTATGTTGTAACGCGATGCCTAGCTAAGAATGGGCCGACCTAGTCTAGGGTAGCTTGCGTTCTAGGCCTTTCTACGACTGTGCTGGCTAGAGTCGCTTAGGGCCCTGCATTGAGATCTCACACATATTGGATTGATTGTTGATAGGATTGATTATGGATTGATTTATTTTTGGTTGATATGTTTATTATCTATCTGCCTTAGTCACATGTAGCAATTAAACTCTATAAGGTCCACTGTTACTTTTGTAACTAAACTCTATGAACTTGTTAGGAATTAGAAATTCCATAGTGAAGAGTCGGTCACCCCAAATATAATCTAGCATGAGTTAGCTCGTAGGCATATTGTTATTTATGTTGTTTAGTTGTTAGCTTAGTTATTAGTTTAGTGTAACACCGTGGAGGAAGGAAGGGTCTTTACTCACTGTATGCCTGATTCACAGCCCGACAGAAGGGCGTGTAGGTTGTAACTATAAATACCCCTTCCATCCTTGGAAGGGGTGGAACTTCTTAATCTAACCTTCACATTTTTGTTTTAATCCTCTCTCTAGAATTCCCTCTCTACTCTCTTCATCTCTCTAACTTGGAATAATTGTATCATCATAATCTTAGACCACCCGAATCATCAAACAACATAATATGTATGATCCTACAAATGGAATCAGAGCCTAGGTTTTGTTGTTTTGATGATTCGTATGGGTTTTTATATGGTTTGTTGTATGTGGTTTGTGTGGTACTCTTAGATGCGGTTTGTTCAGTTTGATGTGGTATTGGTGATGTTTGAATGATCTTTGATGCGGTTTGTTGAAGTTTTTGGTTGCTTGAATCTGTCTTTAAGAGTGTTACACGTTGATTAAACTGTTTTTAAAGCAGTTTTGAAACTGTTTTTAAGCTTGTTCTTGAATGAGGTTTGTCAATATTCGTTAATGAGGTTTGTCAGTTTTGACTGCGACTTGTCCAGATTCAATGTACCTTAAAAGGTTTGTCAGTTTTTACTGGGACTTGTCCAGATTCAACGTATCTAATGAGGTTTGTGTCAAAATCAGTTTTTCATGATTATGCGATTTGTCATATAGGCAGTTTGACATTTGAGTCAACTGCGGTTTTTTGACTTTTTTTGATATGCGGTTTGTCATAAAAGTTTTGACTTTTATGTGTTTTGTCACTAAATGAGACTGCGGTTTGTTAATATTGGGTCAAAGTCAACTGCGGTTTGTTAAAAAGTCAAATGCGATTTGTTAAACTGAAAAAAGGCATGCGATTTGTCATGAAAAAATTAGGTGCGGTTTGTTAAAAGGTGGTATGCGGTTTGTCTTAATGCTTACTATGCGATTTGTTAAGAAAATGATGCGGTTTGTGTTACTAAAGAAGAAGCGGTTTGATTAATCTACATGGAAGCGTTTTGACAACTATCAGGATTGTGGTTTGATAACAAGATGTATTGAAACCATTTCAATAAGTCATTTCAACAATCATCCATAACATTCAAACAAGATCAGATCCAACATCATTCAACAAAACCAAAACAGTCAATTATCTATATCATACATCATACATCATTTTTAAACACCAACATCTAATCTGTTCTAGCTACCTTAAACCTCTCGTGTAACAAACAAATTAACAAATCAAGGATCTCAGTTCATTCTTTCGTTGTACTTCAAGAAACATCAAGACCTTAAAAGCTCTATCAATCGAAAGATTTATTCTTCACAGATCCATATCGAAACCACATCTCATAACCATGTATGAATCAGCAAGAAAATGAAAAGAAAAGAATTAAGCAATTGTGCTTTTCTTTTTCTTTGATTCGAGTTCAGTAAATTGGAAGAATCCAAACCTCAACTCTAAGCATACATCGTAAATGAAAAGGTTAATTGATCTCAGCTCTTCTCTTCGTGGTATCACTAAGATACAACAAGACCTTGAAGGTCTATATTCACGACAGAGTGTCATCATCATTGATCATATTGAAGCCTAGCTTCTTTTGGTATACGAATCTTGAAAGAAAAGAAATTAGGGAAATATACTTTTGCTTTTTCTTTAATTCGATTTCTGAAAAATAAAAAGGATGATCCGAATTGATATTTAATCTACACGAGTTATCTCAGACTCTTTCGAGGGATTTTGATATCTCTAAAATCCATACAATCCAAAGAGAATTATCATCATTGATCAAAACGTTTTTGATAATATTCGAATATAAAGAAATGATTTTAACAAACTTGTTAAATCAAATCTTTGGCTCGTTAGTTCATTTGCCAACAACATTAAAGAAATTAAATCAAGAAGAACCTACCTTGATAAATCGAGTTTTATCTCGTGGCTGTCACATAATCCCTCAAGCCATCCATGTGGCGAGGATAAACATCCGTTTCAAGATGTGTTTCAAGATCTGAGAACTTGTCGTGAAGAACTTTGGGTGGAACGGTTTGATATATGACGTGGGATTTTAGAAGTGCCATGATGAGAGAAAAAGGAGGCGTACTATGTTTGAGAGATTATAGGGTTTGATCAAGGAATCTGTGATTTGGGAAAATTTGGAGGCGTACGTTTTTTTTGGAGTAATATTAGGGTAACAATTGTTGTGAGAGGCTTAAATACACCCGTGTAATTAGGGTTGTTGGGTGAATTGGATCATGTGGGCTTTTCTTTCTAATGGGCCTACAGATGGGAAAATCCAATGGACCTTAGGTGGACCAGTTAATCGTGAAATGATTTTGGGCATGAGATTTTGATCCGAGTTGTAGTATCCATATGTTTTCATGAATGCATTTTGTTGTAATATGATTCTTTGGATACTTGATTTGAACGTGTGTTTTGTTACGATAGGAATAGGGTTTAATTTTGGTTTTTGGAACGAGTTTGAGTAATTTGTGTGATGGTTTGGATTTGGCTGAAGAAAAATGGGCTTCTCTTAATTGGATTGTATGTACGAGATTTGGTCAATGGAATAAATGAGATTTGATACGTGCAAATTGAAATTAAATGATGTGGTTTGACGATGAGATTCGATGATGAAATCTGTAGATGATATATGATGATGAGAGTTGTTGAGTAATGAGGTTTGATACTTTGGTGTATACACTTTCACGGAAAATATTATGTCAACGGCTTGAATTGATGGTTGAACAAAGTTCACTGAGGGGTTGTTTGGACGGTATTCCTTATTTGAATTTGAAGTGAGGTTTTCCGGGCGCGTTTACTTATTTCGTCTTCTTTCTGTCTACCCTTCCGCGAAGATGACTTGTTTGGTCGTTTATTAGACGTGATAATGGCTTGGCTATTTACTTACTTTTGTGATTCTTTCTTACTAAACCCACAACGTAGCTATCACTTCGGTTCCTCACGCAATTGATATCGTCAAGAGGTTTTGTATATTGGGTACACCGATTCTTCTTCACAAGGATTAGTACAAGCTTAAGTAGCAATCTGGGAATTCTACTTCATGTTCAAATCTGGTATATCGGGTTTACTTCACCAAGTGGTCACAGCAATTGCCGACAGAATATGTGGAATATGTGCTTACCAATGTGTTTAATGGTTGAGATGTAATAAGCAATTCTCATGGGTTACTCGATGCTACAGCATGTCTATGATACTTTACAGTCTAAGCAAAATTCTTTAAATCCTCAACGACATTCATGATCTTTCAAGATGTTTGCTTATGACAAGAACTTCTCGTGCAAATGGTCGTACACGTTATGATGCTTCCGAAAGTTCAAAACCATTATGGGGAGAAACGTGTACTTTGGTTTACGGACAACCTCCATGGGGAATTAGTTTATACTACTTGACTTAGTATGGTTTGTGAAGGTTTCTACATATGGATAAAGAATTGTTAATGATGGAGAAGCATCGTTGATGAACCATTGCATGTTCCCCTAAAACAGATATTCACCAAAACCGAATTTGTCATAACACATTCAAGCCGACATTGTTTACGGTTTTGTGTTGATTTTGTAAAATCCCGTGAAAGAATCTATTTCTCGGTTTAAATCATAGACTTGTAAAATCCCGTGACAATGGAAACATCCTGGTAATAGTAAAGTGCATTTCTGGATCTATCTTACGGTTTATTCTTGGTTTTGTAAAATCCCGCAAAAGAAACTATTTCTCGGTTTAAACCATAGAATTGTAAAATCCCGTAATGATGGAACCATCCTGGAGAAAGGAAAGTGTATTTCGGGATCTTATTTGATGCTGGTGCTATGGTTTCTGTTTCGAAGAAGGGATAAAAGGGTGTACTTCATTAATTGGGTTTCAGTTTGGTAATTACTTGGTTTTACGGGGTAATATGTGTTTAACCAAGATCGGGATGAAACCATTATCATAGTTCACTTAAATCGTCAAAAGAGGCTAGTTTGACCTTTTAACTAGAAGATGTGACAACGACGTTAATTCAGTATTATCTATTTGAGGTTGAAGTAAAATGTCACGGGCAAGTGTACTTAGTATCTGAAGGTATCGGGGATGGTTGGATAAAGGTTCTTCGAGATCCTTGTTCGATCTTTTAATATTTTTGAAAACGAAGACTTGGAAATCTAGTTATTTTTGGGTGATTTTTCCTTTTCTTTTCACCACTTGGGGGAATTGGGCTTTTACCACCACAAAACAACTATCATTTTAAGGAGTTACATTGTAGTGCTCAGTGTCACATTGAATTGCGGATTTTCAAGAGGTGATGTACGTCTAATACTTGATGGTTGGTTGGTCGAAGAGTATAGAGTACTTAGAGATTCAAATGGGCATCAACTCTCGGCACCGCTCTTTGTTACACATGTGCAAGTTTAAGTCACGAGTTCTGGTTGTTTTACTTCAGGGTCAAATTTATCATATTGGGTTTTCTCCATCACCACAAAAAAAGCCTCTTGAATGATAATGGGGTTGATAACAAGTTTTCTAAGAGAGATTGAAAAGAGAGAGATTATGACGTTTGAACACAACAGTTCAAGCCTCGTACTCTAAAGAAAAGAAAAGTGTACATTTCAGTGCGATTTATCTTCGAAAGAAGAGAAATCTTCTTATTATGACCATTCTTATCAACATGCTTCATGCTTTTTCCATGCGCGCTCAATCATCAAGTGAACCGAACTACTATTGTTTGTTTTCTTATTCCACTTGCTCAATTACAATGACGATGGCGACATCATATGCTACCTTTGAGGGGGAGAAGTGTGAATAGACTACATTATGAAGAAATTCACTTGCTTAATAAAAAATGGCAACTCCGTATGCAATTCTTGAGGGGGAGAAGAAGTGTGATAATTCTGCATGGTTGATTGACATATGAGAATATATGTTCATACGGCTCCTAACTCATGTAAGAACCGAGCTTCTTCTTATCGGGTCATCGTTACATGGAGTTTCTTCTAAGAGTGGTTGACATCTTCTCACGGACTGATGAGTTTAACGACAAGTGCTTCCGGTTAACGCTTCACGTGCACATCAACATGATGATTCCGAAAAACCTTCTATTATTGTTTGATGTGATTGTTTGCTTGGCATTACCATTTTGTGTGTTCATTGCAGGCTGATTGCTGATTTCCTTGATGAACATATTTCTGTTCTTGTTTGATTGGAAGGGATTTTAGTTAAGGGGATTTGCAAGATGTAAGTTAATTGGGATGATTTTTTGGTGAGATGAAGATGTTAACTATCTATTCCCCAACCAGAAAATCTAGAAGAAGGTCGAGTCTACAGTCTGTTCTACATTTTCTGCTATGTTAGAAGACTAAAGACGAGTTACATTTAACGATCTAAAGACTTCTTCTTAATCCGGGCATTCATCATAAAGACTGTCAGTATTGGGGAGAGCACTAATTGGGGAAGAGTGACAAGCCATGATTTAATCCCTAATTAGACTTGCTCACTATGTTCTTTAGCAAGTTTATTCTCACAAGATTACAAGTGGTCTTCTCAAAAGATTTCTAGCATCTGGACTTATAATGTGTTGTTGATTACAAGTATCAAAACAACAAGGGGGAAGGAGACATACATCTAAAAGCATAACAAGTATACATGATGAACTTAATACTTCTAAGTGATTGAAGTTATCCTGGAAAGACAAATGTCATGACCGCAGAGAAACTCAGTGTATCTAGTGGCTTCTAGTGTTTTTATTCCAACTACGTGGGGGAAGAGATGTTAGAGACAATTTTTGAAGATAAAAGAGGTACACAAGTATGACATATTCAGGGGAGATAAATGTGTAACATGAGGGAGGTGTTATCAGTTATTCTCTCTTTGGGAATGTGTGTACTTTGGGGTCTTGAGCTTTATACACAATCGTCAGGGAGGATAAATTTGTACATGAGGGAGGTGTTATCAGTTATTCTTTCCATGGGCATTTGTGTATTCGGGTTCTTGACATTTATTCAATGAGGAGATAAATGTGTAACATGAGGGAGGTGTGATCAGTTATTCCTTCCTTGGGTATTGGTGTACTTCAGGTTCTTGAGCTTTATAAACGATTATCAGGGAAGAAAAAAATGTGAACATTGGGGAGGTGTTTTCATTCCGGGCATGATGTGTATTCGGGAGAGTTCTTGAGAATTATACAAATAGACTGGCTGCATCACTTCAACTACTTGGGGGGAAGTGGTCTCTTGACAACTTTTGGTATGGATCGCTTCAGATGTCAGTAGAAAGAAATATAAGAAGATTGTTTTATGTGTGGGATGATACTTTGCTGTTCTATTGGATGATATAACCCCGAAAGAAGAATCACAAAGATCATTCTTAAAAGGAGCAGCAAGATCGATGATAATGGTGTATTTCATGTGCACCTAGCTAAGGGAAGCTTGGAAGAAAGCTCTGAATACAGCTCAGCTAAAGGATTTTCGGTTTGGGGGGAAGCTGCCATAGTCTCGCATTCTTAAAGGCTCAATTCCTTCTTTTCAAGAGCCTCGAAAGCTTTGGTGGTGGACGTTTAAGAGATGACGATTTCTATCTTCTACAACGGGGCTGTTCGATATCCTTATCTCGGTACTCGTATCATCATTTTCTTAAACTATATCATCTACTCTATCTTTGTAAATATTTATCAAAAACAAAAATAAAAAAGTATAAAATCAACAAAAAGAAAATAGAAAAATATAAAACCGACAAAAACCCATAAAAATTAGAAAATTTGAAAAAGACAAAAAATATTGTTTTCTCAAGACATGTCTTCTGGTATCGATAACATCTACGGTCTTAGAAATATCATTCAATAATGGCACGGGACCATAGATGAAGTTCGAGCAGGAGGTGTAAATATTCTATTTTAACACATGTCTAAAAACTATGGCTTGCAGTTACTTCAGACTGTAACCCGTTCTTCAAAACTATGGCTTGCTATTATTTATGATAGCAACCCGCTCTTCAAAGAGGAAAGTGTTGCGCTAAAACAATTTTCATAAATTCATGCACTTATCCTAAAACAAATTGAGTAAAGTATGTCGAAGGACTACTGTTCCTACTCAAATATTTTTCCTTCTAAAATTCTTCAGAAAAATATTTGTTTTTAACAAAACGGTGGAAAATAAGTTGCTTTAAAATCAACCAGATTTGTAATTTTCATAAAATTTGCAAAACCCAATCAATGACTTCAGCTTGTTTAAATCTTTTCAAAGAAAGTGTCAATGATTGAGGGGGAGAATGTTTTCAAATCTATATCATCTAACGGGCTTATCTAATTATCCTACGTGCTTATCAGAAAACGATATTTGCCTATGTTGAAGGACTAGGAATCTAGGATATGATTGTTAGAATTAGATGACTATAGTTTGATAAACACATTATTCCCATGCTTTACATGATTTGATTGATATGTTGGATTGACTTGTATTAGTCGATTGCTGTTTGGGTGTTGTCGACCAACATATGTGTCTATCTGTGTTAACTAACGTATGCAGATAACATGGTTTAAAAGAATGTTCCCGATCCGGACCCCACATAAGAAGATGATTGGATGCCGAAAGGAAAGGGTAACTATTTCTTAGGTCGACAAATAAAGAAACAGAACTTAATTGGACCTCTATGGAGAGTTGGAATGACAAATGCAAAGTCAGAGGTCTCACTGCAGTTAGCGGATGGTTTTCTTCCAACCTTCAGCAACAACAACAAAAGCAGCTTAACCACCTAACGTATATTTATGTAGGATTAATGTGATGATACCATGTTCGTATGGTATAAAAATATTTGTTTGAAAATAATTGGACTATATTTTGGAAATCAACCGGAGTTCATTTTTATCAAAACTTAAGTCACTCAATCAACGACTACGGTCATGGATTGAGGGGGAGAGTGATTTCAAATAAAATATTTTCAAACGATATTTCTTCAAAAAAGTCTGTTTGTATGAAATAAAGTGGTGATCTAAAGATTTAATGTTATGTCATGGTATGATTTTCTTTAATACTCAAAGATCTTTCAAAATAAATTTTTTTCTGTTCTTGTTTGATTGTGAAATTGTTTTATTTTACTTAAAGATCTCTTAAAAACTATCATACCTGACACTAACAATCTTTAATATCTATAATTGGTCCTCATCAGTCAGTTTCAAAAATTAAATCAAGCCACGTCTTTCCTCAAAATGTTCCAAATGATTTAAATAAATTGGGATCACAAATCTCAAAAGGTTTGAAATTTTTGATCGGGGGAGTGATCGTGATTTAAATCTCAAATCGGTTTTAAAGGGTGATTGTTTCAAAAACACTCATTCCTTCTTGTTTGATGTGATTGTTTGCTTGGTATTACCATTTCGTGTGTTCATTGCAGGCTGATTGCTGATTTCCTTGATGAACATCTTTCTGTTCTTGTTTGATTGGGAGGGATTTTAGTTAAGGGGATTTGCAAGATGTAAGTTAATTGGGATGCTTTTTTGGTGAGATGAAGATGTTAACTATCTATTCCCCAACCGGACAATCTAGAAGAAGGTCGAGTCTACAGTCTGTTCTACATTTTCTGCTATGTTAGAAGACTAAAGACGAGTTACATTTAACGATCTAAAGAATTCTTCTTAATCCGGGCATTCATCATAAAGATTGTCAGTATTGGGGAGAGGACTAATTGGGGAAGAGTAACAAGCCATGATTTAATCCCTAATTATACTTGCTCACTATGTTCTTTAGCAAGTTGATTCTCACAAGATTACAAGTGTTCTTCTCAAAAGATTTCTAGTATCTGGATTTATAATGTGTTGTTGATTCTGAAGTATCAAAACCAGCAAGGGGGAAGGAGACATACATCTAAAAGCATAACAAGTATACATGATGAACTTAATACTTCTAAGTGATTGAAGTTATCCGGGAAAGACAAATGTCATGACCGCAGAGAAACTCAATGTATCTAGTGGCTTCTAGTGTTTTTATTTGTGACAACTGGCAAATTAGGGAGTTTATTTTAGGTAACCGCATTACGTTAAACTAAACCGAGTTTTGCCTTTATTACTATTTTTATAAAACATGACTTGATTTTATATCTTCTATTGGTTTTTACAGATTATTTCATTATTAAATGAGTTATCGTATGAGTTTTAACTCTATTTGGTAGGCACTATTCGATTCAGCACTAGAAAAGCCTAAAACGATAATTATTGTAACTTTTAGACCGTAACTCGAAAATTGACAAATAAATAGTTAAACTCGTGGAAAAATGTAAATAACGATGTCAGAAAGTTGAATGAACGTTGTGGGACACTCGGGGGACAATATGTGAGCTCGGGAATGGGTAAACGGGATAGTTACGAAAAATTACAACTCTGACCCCCCATTTTCCCCTATGGCCGGCGCCCCCCTTGTCCCAAAATAATTATTTTTGAGTCCTTTTTGTCCAAGTATAAAAGGCCTCCCACCCTTTCATTTGTGCTAGCTCCTTCTCTCACTAAAAACACACATAAACCACTCTTTCTCTCTCTACTCTCTCTTTCCTCCAAAATAAAACCCTAGCCACCACCACCACCTTGGCTGCCGCCACCTTCCGGCCACATTCTGGCCATTTTTCGGTGAGTGGTGCTACACCTCCACCACCAAATCAAAGATCTTTTCATCCTCTTTCCATCCATATATAATACTCATACTAAAACCTTCATTAACACCCTCAAATTTAAAGATTAAGATTCGGATTTTTAGAGTTTCAAGTGGGTTTTACAATTGGTGCTTGAATAAGGTAAATGGAACAAGATTAGAGCTTGTTTGAGCTATTATAAGCCACGTATGGATTATTAGGGTTTCGACCTAATGTCCAAATTTAGGGCTTTTGGGTGAAACATGGAATTAAGTCTAATTAATGTCTAAATAAACAAGTAATTAGTGTTTGGTAAATGTGTGGTGTATCAATTTGATGCGTTTATGCATTTTATGTTTAGTTTCATATTTTTGGTTAAGTTAGATGATGGGTTTTATGTTTGGTTAGTAATTGGAGCTTGAATGATTGGATTTGGATCTTGTGGAATGGATTTGGGTGATGTTTGATTGGTTTGGAAGGGTGTACGAGCCACAAAGGGCACGTACGTTGCCCTTGGCTTGCATACATGCGACCCACAGTGTCCGGTCGGTCGATTTGGTAGCTTTTTGGTTGATGTAGTTGAGGTTTGGATGAGACGCGTGGAGCCGAAAAGCTTCTAGAGCTTGTTTGGTTCACGTGGTCTTAACCGTGACCGTGTCATGGCCATTAGGGTCATAACATTGGTTTCGGGTATATTTGGTTGATTGATTGGTTGGCGAGATTGTTTTGTGTTGGTTTGGGATTGAATTGCGCTATTATGACTTTTAAATTGGACTTGATATATATATTGTTGACTTTGAGCTACGTCGGCGTTACTTTGACTTTTTAGTCAATAGTTGACTCCGACAAAGCCGTGACATGGACTTTAGTATAATTTGGACTATTGATTGATTAAAAGTCGAGAAGTTATGACTCGTGCTTGTGGACTCGAAAGGAATAACGATATGAGATTAATATTGGAATTTGACGAAATATATATTTATACATGAAAATGCTAATAGAACTATGAAATGTAAATAAAAAATGGGCTTTTGTACCAAAAATATCGATAACAAGACTTATCTTGTTATTTACTATTTTTAAACCGAAACTAACGACTAAATTGGAAATGTTTTGTAATGAATAAGTAATTAATGTTTCGAGTACACGTTTATCAATAAATGTCAATTGTAGACATTTAATATTAGTTAAGTATTTATTTACTTACGTTATGTGCATGGGTTACGGATAACCTAACGTTAATAGTGTTGATCCACGTGGGTAGCGGACTTATTAGGTTGACGAATCTAATAAGAGCCCGCTAGGTACGTTAGGTAACCCTATTAATGGGTGAATTATCCTTATGACTCTTTAGGATACGATTGATTTATGGGATAATAAGCGACACGGATAAATAAATGAGTTTATCGAGTTGACGAATTCGATAAGGTCTACTATTTAATCCGAAACTTATTAAACTATGGAGCTTATCGTTTAGAGGTCTCATTGTGTTGCATTGGGTTATATATTGGTTGTTTGAGTGCATTCATAGCATCATATTGAGTCGATACACCCACACGAGGAATACCAAACACTAGGATTAAACGGCGAAACGAGACATTTTTGGAAATAACGAAATGGAATACATTGGGGTAGATAACGTTGATTTCGAGAGATATATATATTAAAGTTGGTCTACATTAATAGGTTGTGCCGAGTCGATAGTTGTTGTGCCGTGATTACCGTTATCTTCTGCTAGTGTTTATTTGTGCGTTGATTGCTTGAGGTGACTTTCATAGCCCCACTTTTATCTACGTTTCTAACTATATTGGGGTGAGAATCATGCTATTGTTTTTGGACCGTTAAAACTATTTGGATTTGCTTATATGCTTGACTGTTTAGATAAGATGTGCGGTAGTTGTTGCCGTAGACTAGGTTGAACCATTACCTAGCTAAGAATAGATTTCTACATCGACTAATCGGGGTTGGCAACTGTTCTAGAGTTGCCACGAGCGAGTCTTTGGAACTAGAGTTGCAGGGCCGAGTAATCCCGGATGTGGGATACGATTGGAGATCGGGTAGGATCGATGTGAGCAGTATTTATCTATCTAGGTATTGCATAGCAAATCAACTCTTACAGGTCCACTATGATTTTGTTGAACTTAAACCTATGAACTCACCAGCGTAGCTGACCTTTTAGCATGATTTCTGATGCAGGTTTTACTGACCAGGTCTTAATGTTTATAATGTCACGCTATACCTATGGTCTACCCTAATGCACTAACGGGCAGTGTACCCGGTCGTGTGTAGTGTAGTAAATGGTAAAGCCGAGGTCGTCCCAAGAGTAATGTGTTTCGGATAATTACTAAGTCTAATTGTCACTGAATATAAATGGTTTGATAGGGTTGTAATTAATTAAACTACTAATGCAGAATATAAAAGCAATTAAATAGTAGAAAGGAAATCAATAGAGGAATAGTGGTGCTAACCTAGTTAATCCTCCTAACTAGGAGTATGTCTATGTCTACCTACTTCCAATTACTTGGTGGGGTCAAATTCGAGAGGACACATTTGGTCAGCAATTCTACAACCTATCGGCAAAGATGCCACCGCAGAGTAATCATGTGCACCGTCATAAGTCATGTTGTTCTGGGTCCCCTAAGCCGGTCATTAAGTACGCTATATGCTAGATTCTAAATAGTGAGTGCCCGTCCGTTAGGAACTTAGACACTACACCCCCCAATTCTTAAGTTCATCCAAAGCGATAGGTGATCGAGTTGGTCAATCGCACAAGTAGAAAGGGTGTCAGTTGGTCATATCTACCCTTCCGTCTCAGTCATCACCTAGGTCAGGTTGGTAATATTTCCTAGGCAATTGGCCTCTACCGCCCATTCAAAACTACCGAACCGGGGTAACTACCAAGAACTATACATCATACACTTAGAAATAATTTATGCGAGTAAAGGTAACGAAAACAAAACAATTAAGGAATCATAACTAGGCAAGCACCGAGAGGGTGCTTAGCCGCTCATATTAATCATGCACATCAATTCAATATTCAAAGGTACGAAATAACATGAATGAAAGTAAAAGAAATATAAAACGCTAATGCTTATCGTAATGGAGTGACCTCTCCCTTGGAAACACTCCGTGTTAGCTAGACCTTCCTTGAGTATTTTCCCACGTTCTCAGAGTATTGTGTGTTGAATGGGATGATTAGAAATCATGGAATTCGTTGGGGTATTTATAGGCCAGTTAAGGTTACGGTATCAAAGATGAGTTATCTTGTAACCTCAAGTAATGCACTAGATCGCTAGTTATGGTAACCTAATAAGTGTGGTTAAGCGTATGTCAATAATCTGATTACGTGGTAAGTGATGAAGTAGTTCGGTATGAAGTATCGGCGGCGTGGAACCTCTTTTGACCTAATGGAGTTACGTCATACATCTTTGGAAGATTCGCGTAACCTCTTGATGAGTTGGACTTGAGGGTATGCAATAGTTACGGCGTAATGTGAGAAGTGAGGATTCGCCGTAACCTCTTCAGTAATATACTATGATAAATCCTTAGTAACGTTTTCATTTCCGCGTTTCTTTAGCTCCAATGCTCGCAATTTACCTGAAAGTGTAAAATAATGGAAAACAAGCGTAAATCCATATAAATGATATAAATACGATCATTAACGGAAATTGACACTTAATATTCGGGACTATTTGATGTTATCAAATATCCCCCACTTGAACTCTACTTGCCCTCAACTAGACCTTATTAGATAGATTCCTAAAAAGATATCTCCCAAAACCTAGAAAATATGAGTTTACAAATCCCTTATGCCAGAATAAAACAAAGCCGAACACCTCATGAAAAGGGAACAAACACTCAAATCTCTCAACTATTCTAAGTGTCAATTTCGGGTGATCACTAATACACATCATAGTATGTATTTTATCATAAGCTTGGCGGTTACACAAATCTCCACCACTGGAGTTAAGGGCTAAACAATTCTCGAAGGCAATATAGGTAGACACGACAAAGGTTAAGGGGTGACTCGTCATTATTAACATGTAACGAAGTGGACAAAATCAATGATACATGACCAAATCCATGGCCAATACACCAAAGATTGCTCGCGCATACCTAGACATGCTTCATGACTAAAGGGTAGGATAAGACATGGGATATGTAAATGGTGTAAAATGAAAAACAAGGTGTAGTCTATAACTATAACTAAGTCATCACCACTTACCGTCCGCCCAAAGTTCAAGTTTAGAAGTCTAGAGACCGGATCATGAAATGCAAGGTAGATGTGTCATTAGAGGACGTCGTGATGGGCACACTACCTTTTCTTCTTCAGCTGGTATTACTCCAACTCCAATCTTCAAATGTGACCGAGGTGGCCTCCTCGATACTAAACAATAAAGCTCATACTATAGTGCTTTTAACAATGCACTTTACAAAATCATAATTGAATCAACTATTATTTTTATTTTATTATTTTTTTTCGACTTTATTTTTTTTTGAACATACATGATAACAAAACATCCCCCCACTTGAGATGAACAATGGAAATTCGGGGGGTCTTCAATGATCTTCATAATTGTTGTCGATGATTTCCAAACCTTTCCACTCGAACCTTGAACTTAGGCAAATGATGATTTCCCATTACAAATAAAGACTACGTGGTAGGCTAAGGTGTAAGGGTGTAATGAAACAATATATTGGGGGTGACAAAATGAAAGGAATGGCTCAGAAGGGTGTATCTATGGGTATCTTGCACTAAAGGGGAGTGCAACAAAAGGGTTTCACATGGGGTGAAAATCGAGGTGACTAATCGATAGACTCACAATGGTAGGCTGTTTGGGTGATAATCCTATAATACTGCCTTCTAAACTAAAAAGTCCAAATACATCGAGCCGCAACATACCTCGCCTATGGTCTCGAAATGATGCAAAGGCCAAGTTCTAAAGTTTACAAGCTACCGGCACACTCATAATTTGGTGGATATGGGTAAAATATAGGAAACGGATAAGGCTAATCTCACCATGTAGTATCAAGGGTTGTATGTGCTGCTACAAGGTCTAATCTAGTTAGGTTCGAAAAACATGTCAAAATATAAAAAATGGCATAATTTTTCAAAATAAACTAGAAAAATGAGGGCGAAATAAAGTTCAAGAGATAATTCTACTCCCGTCCCCCCACTTGAATTGTACAAAGTCCCTTTTGTACTAGGAATTAAAATAAAGGTGAAGAGAAAGGTAGAATTAGAGCAAGAACTTCCCTGAAATTTGCTCCAAAAAAGAAGAAGGCCCACGAGAAAGGATCGTGCCTTCGTTAATGCGTCATGAGCAAACTTCAATCCCTAAAATCACAATACCGACAAGCATAATTCTAAAAAGAAAAAATAAAATGAAAAACAAACCTAACTCACTTTCGTAGGAATCACGGTTACATTTAGCGAATGCAACAAGCCTTTTTAACCACTTGGTATCCCAAGTGGATGAGTGAAGTCTCGTGAGGGTTTACAGGGAACACACCCACAAAATTCATTTAAAATACTAATACAAGGTTATTGTGTTTTAAAATGAAAGAATTAAAGCGAGGAGTTACGTGTAACTCCAATAAGAGTTACGCGTAACTTGCAAAACCCTGTATGAGCCGAGAATGAATTACGGCGTAACCCTTCGAGATGGTATTACGCGTAGTTGGTAATGCGCCAAGAATTCTGCTGCTAAATGTTGGTTACTGCGTAATCACCAGGATGAGTTACGCCTATAATTGTTGGATCGACCAGCACTGTATAATTACTTCATTGTATCTGCAAAACGGTTAGAAAACACAAAACCCAATGAAAGGAAATAAAATAAAAGAAAGGGATAATTCGGGTTGTCTCTCGAAAGAGCACTTTTCTTTATTTACGAGTATTTAAGTTAGACTCGTAGCGGGGCTCCTATGGGGTCTTTGAGCATCCCCAACTTCTCAATATCTTTCGTCGAATAAGGTGGTCCCAAACATGTGTGAAACATACCGAGTCATGGCATCTTTTAAGAAAATTAGCTTGTGCCCACTCGAAAATCTGTCCTTTTTCTCCTCATCAATTTTATCATACCCAAACTTTACTCATAACCAATTCTCAAATGAGATCCCTCGGTACCCTACATTGCTCCTTTTATCTTCGTCAAAACATGCCCATTCCTTATGTTTGAGCCATTTAGGTTCAGGGTATTCTCCTCTATCACAGATCTTGTGATTTGGGTTGCATGTAGGCCATGATATGGTGTAATCGTCGTGCATCATGGCTGGCTCGCAAAAATGAATTGTCCAGTCAATATCGGAGAACCATTCGCTAAAAACACTATGTTGTTGTAGCCACTTTTGTTTGATGTCCTCCTCATTTTCCTAGCACCACCAGACTTTTGTAGCCTTATCAATCCTCCGGATGAAATACTCCCCCCCTCCATTACATCCTTTTTGGAAAGGGGAACATGTGGGAAATATTACCCTGGTTCCCTCAACCAAAGGAGCACATCAGTGAACTCTTCCTTTTACAATGTAACTGGGTACGGAAAACGGGGTTTCTTCTTCATCATCTTCATTGTTACTAGATTCGGAGTCCTGCAAATGTCTAAAATCCAAAGGTGGAAATCTATCGGAGTCATCTAGTTCAATCTTTGGTGGTTCTTTTATAACAATTTTGTCAGGCTCAAGGCTCAAGGTTTTATCTAACTTGAACTCCACTATATCTCCATAGACTCCTCCGTAGCATGCTAACATTTCAAGGAATGGCAAACCAAGAATGATATGTTCCTCTTTGCCTTTTATATCATCTACTACCACAAATTCAGGGGCCGAAGTAAATTTATCGACTTTAATACATGTACCTCCTGTAATACCTAACGGGGTAGTCATAGTTTCAGTAGTGGATGCAATCTTTAAATCTGTTTCCCAAAGGTGGACAATCCGCAGTTTTAGGAATATGGATAGAGGCATGATGTTTACACTAGACCCAAAATCAACTACCCCCAACATATCAATATTATTAGCAGAACACGGAATGACTAACCCTCTAGCACTAATATCCTTAACAAAGAAAAAACTCGATCCTAACCTGACCTACCTGCTCGGGCATAGTTACGCCGGAACTCGGAAGTAGTTACGGCATAACTCTTCCCGTCATCATTCATGAGTTCTAATTTGTGGTATGCATTCCTTGATCACCTCCGAGAATCATTGGTGAAAAAACATTGCATTCCTCCTTAAGCTTGGCTTCTTTAGTTCGATCCCATCAATCTCCATACTGAGTTTTCCAATCATTACTTCGAGATTTTTTAGGGTTTCGTCGTGACTTGAAAGATTTTTATTAGTGTTTTCCTGGAAACCCTTCAACCAAATATTTTGTTCTTTATGTTTCTGGGCCGAAATTTCCAAGAATTTATTAATTGTGTCCACAAGATTGGGCCTTCTTTCTTCATTAGGCCCACGATTGTAATTTCCCCGATAACTGATATTATTTCGACTATCTTCGTAAAAAGGTCGATTCTACCCATATTTAGCCTCCTCGATATCCTCTTCGTCCATATGAGGATAATTTTTCGTAAGATGTCCTCCTCCACAGCTTTCACACCCCACTTGAATGGCATGAACGGTTTCCCTGACTTTCTGCATATCTCGACTGAGGCTTTCAATTTTACTAGCGATTGCAGCAATTCCATCGAAACTTCCACCTTGGTTACTTTTACTTCCTCCGTCGTGCCATTTTTGAGAATGGTCCGCCATTATTTGAATGGCTTCAATTGCCGTAGTAGGAGTCATACTCGAGATAGGTCCTTGATAATCCTCATCCTCTCAGTAGTTACATTTATTCCTTTGTAGAAAATATTGACCTTCTGATGGTTATTAAGATCATTGGTAGGACTGACTATAAAGAAGATCGCTGTATCTGTCCCAAGCTTGATACGATTTTGTCTTCTTGTTTGAAATTTTGGATCTCCAAGAGTTGATTAGAAATCTTTGATGGTGGGCAATATCTTTGGATAAAGTGTTTCTTAAGTAGCGCCTAATTATTAACTGCAAGGCAACAATCTTTTCGATCCATCCGGGCTCCAGTTAGAGTCATAGGAAGACCCCGAGCATAACAACATCATGCCAGAAATGTTGAAAAGGCTAGCGATGTATAGGACATTTTCAACGTTCATATCGCCTGCGTCCTCGTTTCTGAAAAGGGTTAGCGAAGCTCCCTCATAAATTGGTCTTTGATTTAAACGAACATCTGCTCCGATTTCGGTCATCTGAGACCGCCCTTGATCGCTCTAGTCAACGCCAAGTATTCCTCAAGAGTAAGGTCATCGATGTTAATCACTTCCATGGTACCTGAAAACTTGAAATATGATCGTGAGAAAAGTTTAAATATGAAATGAAAGACTTAATATTTATCCTAATATGAAATGAAAGACTTAATATGAGTTTACAAATCCCTTATGCTAGAATAAAACAAAGCCAAACACCTCACGAAAGGGGAACAAACACTCAAATCTCTCAACTATTCTAAGTGTCAATTTCGGGGTGATCACTCAATCGCACAGTCATGGCATGTATTCTATCATTATTAGTCTCTTCTTTTTTCTGAATGTGCTCTTCGTAATCAATTTTTAGCTTCTTAAGAAGATTTTGATCGATCTTGGCATCCTAATTGAATTCGTGCCGGTCTTTAATGCTAAATCACCAATTTTTATACAGTCTTTCACGCCATGAGGGCATGTCCACTCTTCCTTTCTTTCATTGTCTCCTCCATTGCAATACTCGTGGAAGGGGTTGCATGTAGGCCCGCCTTGTGGTCTCCTCGTCGGTTATGATGACAGGGCACACCAAGAGTTATAAGTGGCTCTTCTTCATCTTCAAGGATAGTTTTGAGTCTTTCATCATCGCTGTAAGTAGTCCATAAAAACTTGTTATTCTTGATTCTCTCTTTGTCGGTACCTCCATCACAAGTTTCGTTTCTAGGATCACATGAAGCCCATAGGTCAAACGAGTCCCCTCTTAGTTCTTGTATAGCCTTGCACCGGTGATATCTTTTAGATGGTGATAAAGGAAATAGGTTAATATCGTGGGACCATTCACTAGTTTTTTGAGTTTCGATTCGCTATATCAAGGAAGTTGTGCCATCCGATCGATTCGCCAAATCGAGATTCAAATTCTGGCGTAATTCGTTCGAAGTGGATTTCTTAGTATTCTTCATAACCCGTTATCGTTGTGAACACATAGTTACGCCGTATCATTAGGCATGTTACAGGTAAATAACTTCGGTCTCGATGAATCATCCCTAAATCCGTATCATTGACCAACCTTCCGAAGTTATTATAAGAAAAATCACCTTACATTCCATAGTTGGTTTAGATCCTTCAGGTTTATCGTTATTCCTCCTTACTTTTTCACTGAGCTTCATCACCATGGATTCTAGGTTTTGAGTTGTGTCGCGTGCTTGGAAAGGTTTCGTGGGTGTTTTCTCGGAATTCTTTCAACCACTCATCTTGCTCCTTTGTCTTTGGGAACTTTTAGAACTTATTAATTGTTTCTTCAAGATGGCTTTCTTTTCTCCATAAGGCCACAGGTTCTAATTTCTAATGATAATCATTACTATTTCGATTATCTCCGTAAAATGGCCGATTTTCCCATTACTTAGCTTATTCAATAATCTCTTCGTCCACGTGAGGACAATTTTTCGTAAGATGTCCTCCTCCACAGATTTCACAACCTACTTGGATGGCATGAACGGTTTCTCTGATTTTCAGCATATCTCGTGAGATTTTCAATTTTACTAGCGATTGCCGCAATTCGTCAAAACATCCGCCTTGGTTTCTTTTACTCCCACCGTCGTGCCATTTTTTAGAGTGGTCCGCCATTTTTTGAATAGCTTCAATTGCAGTAATGGGAGTCATGTTCGATAGGTCCTTGATAATCCAAATTTTGCCTTGTAGTTACGTTATTCCTTTGTAGAAAATATTGACCTTCCGCTGGTTATTCGATCATTGGTAGGACACTTATAAAGAAGATTGTTGTATTTGTCCCAAGCTTGATACAGAGTTTCGTCATCTTCTTGTTTGAAATTATGGATCTCCAAAAGCTGGTTAGAAATCTTCAATGGCGGGCAATATCTTTGAATAAAGTGTTTCTTTAGTAGCGCCCAAGTATTAACTGCCTCGGCGGGCAATCTTCGATCCATCTTCTGGCGCCTAAGAAGAGTCATTCGAATACACTTAGCATAACATCATGAGACGCTGGAATGTTGAAAAGGCTAGCGATGTATAGAACATTTTCAACGTGCTCGTATGCGTCTTCGTCCTGTTCCTAAAAGGGTTAGCGAAGCTCCCTCATAAATTGGTCTTTGATTTCGAAACGAACATTCGCTCCGATTGCGGTCTTACGAGACCCGACCCTGATCACTCTAGTCAGCAAGTATTCCTCAAGTGAGGTCATCGATGTTAATCACTTCCATGGTACCTGAAAACTTGAAATATGATCGTGAGAAAAGTTTAAATATGAAATGAAAGACTTAATATTAATCCTAATATAGCTCCCGGCCCGGCCAAAAACTTGATGCGGTTTTCAACGGGTCTTAATATTTATAATGTCTCGCTATACCTATGGTCTACCCTAATGCACTAACGATGGAGTGTGTAGTGTAGTAAATATGTAGCCGAGGTCGTCCCAAGCGCTATGTGTGTCGGATAATTACTAAGTCTAATTGTCACTGAATATAAATGGTTTGATAGGGTTTTAATTAATTAAACTACTAATGCAGGAAATCAATAGAGGAATAGTGGTGCTAACCTAGTTAATCCTCCTAACTAGTTATGTCTACGTCTACCTACTTCCAATTACTTCAGGTGGGGTCAAATTCGAGAGGACAACATTTGGTCAATTCGCCCTAACCTATTAGCAAAGATGCCACCACAGAGAAATCAGCGCACCGTCATAAGTCCCGTTGTTCCTGGTCCCCTAAGCCGAGTCATTAAGTACCGCTACATGCTAGATTTTAAATAGTGAGTGCCCAACCGTTAGGAACTTAGACACTACACCCCCTAATTCATAAGTTCATCCAAACGATATGTTATCAGTTGGTCAAATCGCACATGTAGAAAGGGTCGTCAGTTGGTCATATCTTACCCTTCCCGTCTCAGTTCGCTCACCTAGGGTCATTGGTCGATCTCCTAGGTAATTGGCCTCTACCGCCATTCAAAACTACCGAATCAACGGTGACTACCAAAGAACTATGCATGCATACACTTAGAAATAATTGTACGGAAGTAAAGGTAAACACAAACAAAACAATTAAGGAATCATAACTAGGCTAGCACCGAAGGGTTCTTAGCAGCCATATTAATCATGCACATCAATTCAATATTCAAAGGTACGAAATACATGAATTGAAAGTAAAAGAAATTATAAACGCTAAAGCTTATCGTAATGGTGTGACTTCTCCCTTGGAAACAGCTCCGTATGCTTCTCTAGACCTTCCTTGAGTATTTTCCACGCTCTCGAGTATTGTGTGTGGAATGGGATGATTAGAAATGCTGGAATTCATGGGGTATTTTATAGGCGAGGTTAGGGTTACGGGTAACCAAAAGATGAGTTACGCCGTAACCTCCGTAAATGCACTAGATCTGCTAGTTACGGCATAACCTAATAAGTGGTTATGCCGTAGTCTTCAATAACCTTCGTAGCCGTGCGATGAAGTCTGGTACGTAAGTATCATTAACATGGAACCTCTTTTGACCTAATGGAGTTACGCCGTAATCTTTGGAGGAGCTACCGTAACCTCTTGATGAGTTGGACTTCGTGGTCGCAATAGTTTGGCGTATGTGAGAGACGAGTTACGCGTAACCTCTTCGAATAAGCATAATGTGATAAATCCTTAGTAACGTTTCCATTTCCGCTTCAATGCTTCAATGCTTGCAATTTACCTGAAAGTGTAAAATAATGGAAAACAAGTGTAAATCCATATAAATGATATAAATAATGAGCTTTAACGGGGGAAATTGACACTTAATATTCAGAACTATCTGATGTTATAAATTTCTCAGGTTCAAGGATCATTTCTGACTCTGATAAACTTTGTGGTCCTATTTTATTAAATCGTGTTTTAGGCCTAATATTTATACTTTTGGATTAAATGTTTTGAATATTTAAATTTGGGATTGGTTTTGAATGGTTAAATGACTATCTTTTACTATACTTGTGTGCGATACCAATCCAATAGTAACGCCCTGAAAACTTGATTAAGTCTTCCGCTGTATCGAGGGGGTGTTACGATGGTATGAGATCAAGGTTATAGAGATTTATGTATTTTATAAACCCTAAACTATAACCACTTTTGAAAAATTGATTCTCGAACGAGCAGCTTGCCGAAGCTTCTTATTTGATTATGGTATGAACTGCGAATTGAATTATGAGATGAACTGTTAAGGGATATTGTGAACTGATTATGGAAATGTTATGATTTTGAGATATGATTATTGATTTTGGGTAAATGAGATATGGTTATCGAGATATTACGGAATTTGATTTGAGGAAACGGTATATTACGATTTTGGAATTCTGAACTCGATTGATTTGATATGGGATTATGTGATGGAATGAAACTTATCATTTTGAACTCGATTGATTTGATATGGGATTATATGATAGAACGGAACTTATGTGTTATATTTAAAGGCATATTTTGAGTAATGCGGTACCTACACTTTTAAAAGCTTTCATTATGTGATATATGTTTTGGGTTAAGTTGATGCGCTTATTAAAACTAGTTGTTTCGAACACTTATACCTACCCTATGCCATTGTCACGGACTATGCCTTCACTAGCTTTTGATGTGTCTGAGGAGGTCCTTGCTGTTGCTAGTTTGCCACATTGACTCTCATGACGGTTCTGCGCAGGTAATCCTTATGAGATTGCCCGTCACACTAGTTCATCATCATCGTCGTTCTAGCTCATCTAGGCGACTCACTTTACATCGTCTTAGCGAGAGCAGACTCCTAGGCATGCTTATAGCACTTGCAGTGCACGTGACCACCATCATCACCTATCCGTTTAGCAGCATTACCATGTCTTAGGAGGCCTAGATCTCCTAGTGTACCACCTCGGATTTACTCGCACAGAGACTCCGACTCATGTACTCTTCCTCTATGGATGAGGGCGAGGAGGAGCATGAGGTCGAAGAGTTGCATGAGATTGAGGAGCGATGTAGATGAGGACGAGGATCCTCGGGAGGATGATGAGGATATCCCATAAGGGGTACTCCTCCATTGCAGTCCTCACATTCTCGGACAGTTCTCCTTTGCCTTAGCCTGAGTCCCCGGACACCTTTAGACATCGACTCACCACCTTACTCACCTTATATAGGTAGCCCGTTAGGATCGGAGATACCATTGGAGATTGCTTGAGGCAGGAGTATGGTGAGACGGGTCCGATGTGGGGAGAGGATTACATCGCAGGTACTAGGCTTAGTCCGTGGACGGATCGGTTGGTTGGAGTATCTAGGGCTAGTATAGAGGATCGAGTGATATGGGTGGGTAGTCGAGGAGGACTAGGATTTAGGAGGACTAGAATTTTGCGTGAGGGTATGTCGGAGCTCCAGGAGCAGGTTGGGAACCTGGCGAGAGGTTTCGCGACGGCTTCGTGATGCTAGATAGCGATTTGGCGTAAGATGGTGAGTTGGAGAGAGGTCGCAGAGCTTAAGAGTG
Source organism: Chrysanthemum makinoi (assembly GCA_910596185.1). Lineage (NCBI taxonomy): Eukaryota > Viridiplantae > Streptophyta > Magnoliopsida > Asterales > Asteraceae > Chrysanthemum > Chrysanthemum makinoi. The sequence goes on along the minus strand of OU343216.1, from coordinate 60,597,984 downwards.
ATCGGCACTCGACGTGTCGAAGTTAGCATCTTTGTGAGAGAGGTTGATGATGTTAGGAGATCGCTTAGTGGTATTCGTAGACGTGGCTAGATAGTGTTAGATTCATGGTTTTGTACCATCTTGAAACTAAGTAGTACTTGGTTCGGAGTTGTAGGTTATCCTAGTTGTCTTACTAGTATCGCCGTTAGGATCTTTTTTGATTTCTTAGTATCCTTCCATGTATTTCCACTTTGAAACAGGTTATGGTTTAATGGAACGTGCATCCTTTAGTTATGATTCGGATATGAGGTGATTCACTTGATATAGCGTTATCCGTGTTGACAGTTGTTAGTGGCGTGTCGCTGAACGCTAGCGAGACTAATCTCTCTAACACCTTTGGTGGGACCCAACTGAATCGAACTCGGTTGTACCTACAAAGAGTTCCGATTCGTGGTCCCATTGAGTTCGAGGAACTCGGGGAGTAGTTTACCCGACTAGGTGGTTGGAGAAAATCTGAATCTGTGTTTTTGTTAGTAATTGTAGTGATGATTGTAAGGTTAAGTATGCAACATTTACCTTGAAGGACGGCGTTGACTGGTGGAACAACTATCACGCATCAGTAGGAATTGATGTAGCTTATAGTATGAGTTGGACTCGCTTTAAGACTCTCCCGATTAATACTTCTTGCCCTAGGAATAAAGTTAAGAAGTTAGAGAGTGAGTTCTGGAACCATAAGGTTAAGGGTACTGACATGGCGACTTATACTCGCCGCTTCCAAGAGTTATCATTTCTTTTGCCTGATATGGTTCTGAAGAGCTTAACATTGAGAGGTATACTGATGGATTGCCTTTAGCTACCCGAAATGATGTCATCGCTGCGAAGCCAGTTAATTTTCATGAGGCAATTACTGTGGCTCAGCGTTTGATGGACTCTTACGTGCTAGAAGTAGGAGACAATAGTAAGAACGATAGGAGTGATAAGAGGAAGATGAATGAAATTTTTAAAGGGAATGGCAACAAATGGCATGAGACAGCCAGGGTGTTTGCTATAGGAAATGGAGAAAGGAAAGGTTATGAAGGTAGTAGGCCTATGTGTGGTCGATGTAACCGACACCACCATGGACTATGCTCGAATGTGTGTAGGAAGTTCTCTAAGGTAGGACACATGGCCAAAGACTGTAGGTCTTGTCCACTTGCTGCAGCTCAAACTTCACAAGGAGAGGACTGGAAGGCCACTCTCACTTGTTTTAGATGTGGAAAGAAGGGACACTTTAAGAATGAATGCCGAGAGCCGTGGATGAGAGGAAATCCTGGTAATGTAGGAGGATTTGCTAACCGAGGAGTAGGAAATAATGGCTTAAACCCTGTAAAGCGTGAGGTTGTGGAGAACCAGGGAACCATGGTGCTAGGAATCAGCAGAGAGACATGGGGGGTTTGTTTACGTATTGGGAAGGAAGTTGGTGAGGACCCTAACGTAGTTACGTGCGTTCCTTCTCAATAATGTATCTTGCTTGATACCGGTGCGGATATGAGTTTCGTATCCACCAATTTTATGCCATTACTAGGAATCTCCCAAACACCTCTAGGGTTTAGTTACGATGTGAAATTAGCTAATGGGAAATTGGGAATAGAGAGAAGATAGACACCATAGTTCGAGGTTGTACCTTAAGTTTCCTAGACCGCCCGTTTAGTATAGACTTGTTGCCGGTTACCTTAGGAAGTTTTGACATCATTATCGGAATGGATTAGCTATCGAAGAGCGGTGCACACATCATTTGTGATGAGAAGATTGTGCGTTTACCGTATGGCGGAAAAGTTCTGAGCATACAAGGAGATCGAAGCGACTATGGAAGTCCTTCCCGGTTGAGCATCATCTCTTATTAAGGCCCGAAATACATCGATAGAGGAGGTGGTCTTTTCTTGGCTCGAATTTCTAAAAAGAAAAGTGAGGAGAAGAGTGAAAGAAACCTTAACGATGTACCATGCGTTAGAGAATTTCGGATGTGTTTCCCAACGACAGCCCGGGGATTCCACCGTCCGGACAAGTGGAATTCCAAATAGAGTTGATACTTTTCGGCACTGCACGTAGCTGCACCTTATCGACTTGCTTCAAGTGAATTGGAGGAACTATCTAAACAATTGGCAGAATTGTCGAGCGATTCGTATCGACCAAGTTCGTCACCATAGGGAGCACCAGTGTTGTTTGTGAAGAAGAAGGATGGATCGTTTCGAATGTGTATTGATTATAAGGAATTGAATAAGTTGACAGTGAAGAACCGATATCTGTTACCTAGAATAGATGATCTATTCGATCAACTCCAAGGAGCTAGTGTCTTTTCTAAGATCGATTTACGATCTGGTTATCACCAGCTTTGAGTTCGAGAGGAGTGTTAGCCTTAATAGTTTTTATTAGAAGTGATGGTCATTCACATTTAGGAACTGTGTAACGTGTGTTAGATATCATGTGAAAATAGTCATCGGGCTCGTGGATTGGGTTAAGCTAAATGGCTAGAAGTTGTGTTAAGCTAGCCTTGTATAAGTCAATGTCCAACCCAAGTCCAATCGTGGCCCATGGAAAGCCCATTAGGGCATCTAGTATTTGTACTATAAATACACCTCAAATGAGTCATTTGAGGTGTGTGCTTGAGTGTGTTTTGTGAAGGTATACAATGAAATCCATTGGTTGTTGTTATTCGGTGTAGAGTAACCACTGATGTTTAATGCATTATTAGCGAATGCAGCAATAGCAGTTGTGACAGCAGTTGTATAACGATCTTGCATAGTTGCCATTGATGAAGGTATGTGATGATAAAGTTGATGTAGGATCGATTCAACGATAAAGGAATTGTGTATAATAAGATATTGAGTGTGTTTACAATTGGTATCAATAGCCTAACAATGGTTTAGGAGTGTTTGTGTTTTGGTTGAAGTTTGTTTGTGTAGAGTTACACGTAGTTTCGTTCTCAATAGTGTCACGCATAAAGCTTTACTTTTTGCACTAAAATATTCAAGATTCTTGTGGTTTAAGGTTTATTTGGTGCTAAAGTTTCAGTTTTTTGCAAAAAGTTCGAAGCTTTACGTGTTTTTCTTCGTCTTTCAACTCGTGTTTGGTTCATTGGTCATTTCTACGCATAAGCTATCTAAGCACTTTGGGTGAAGAAGGTTAACATTTTTGTGTTATTAAGTGTTTTAAGGGTGTTTGTGCAAGAGAAATTGTTTGAATCAATAGAAATTTTTACGCCGTAGGTCAAAACCCTAGTTCTACGCGTAAGAAAAGTCAACGCCTTTTCTGCATAAGAGTTTTGTGCGATTCTTTGAGCTATAACGATTACTCACTGCTTCCCTCACTTGGATAAGTTTGTGGAACACTTCGACTTTGGATATCTTTTACACTGTGATAGTATAAAGGATTTTTGGGAACCCTTGAAAAACCCTTGTCTTGCATAAGTTTTTCTACGCCTAACTTTAAACTTACGCATAAGCATTTCCTACGCCTAAGCCCCAGATCCTACTCGTAACTTCTTCGGTCTACGCCAACTTTATCGTTGAATCGATCCTACATCAACTTTATCATCACATACCTTCATCAATGGCAACTATGCAAGATCGTTATACAACTGCTGTCACAACTGCTATTGCTGCATTCGCCAATAATGCATTAAACATCAGTGGTTACTCTACACCGAATAACAACAACCAATGGATTTCATCGTATAATCCGCAGTCTGCTCAACCGAGTATGCATATGGGTGAAGGAGGACAAATGGTTGATGTTATTGGGAATCAGAATGGATTTGCTACGGGTTTACAAATGGGGAATCGATGCAATATATCAGGCGCTTTGATGGACATAGAGGAGTCGGTTGTGAATCGTAATATGGGATATCGAATATGGGAAATCAAAATGGGAATAACGTTTTATGACTTCGTCGAATGCTACTTCAGAACATCAAAGCCAAAATTTAGGTTATTTTGATTCAGAATCTAGGGTCAAACGACGTGAAGCTTGAAAGGCTCAAGTACATGTTGATGTTAGCACGAGAAGAAGAGTCGGAATTGAATTGACCGATGCGAATACTAATTCATGAATCCAGACGGGCAGATAAAGCAATCAATCTGCTAACTCCAGTCCATACAATCAATCAATGGACACAACATCAAGTGGTACTTTTGACCTCCTCCTCTCGACCGCAATTCACTCAATGAGGTACCAAATTATAGTAATGTTGCTAATCAGTTTCCTCATGAGAAGCCACATTCTGTCTCCTAACCTTATTATGACACATATGTGGAGAAACAAAGTTAATAGCAATGTTAACTCTGAAACTCCATATATGGATCCTAATGGAGGTCAAGGTGAAATGAATGGTGCTAATGATGAGGAAACACGTGCTTATTTTGAATTGTTAATCAATAATTGTGGTATTGAAATTGAGAAAGTTAGAACGGTCAATTGCAAAGTTAAGGCCGCGAATGCCAAATTGACATTTGAGCTTGAGAGTTACAAGGAGAACGCAAAAGCCTTTGAATTTCGAAAAACAAAGAATCGAATTAGAAATTGGTTATCGAAATTTGGTTTCAAAAGAAAAAGAATTGCAAATCAAGTATAACACACTTGATGTGAATTCTAACTTGAAAATTAAATCTTTAAACAAGGAAATTTCAGATCTAAATGACCAACTTTCAAAACAAAAATCATTGTTTTCTGATCTTTAAAAGAAAAGAAGCATTGATTACGATTTTTCAAAACGAAGATTCTCTTCTTGATGAAATTCTTGATAAGAATGAAAAGATAAAAACTTTGGAAAATTTGCTTCTTACAACGGGTCATTCTACTCAAACAATCAAGATGCTTTCTAATCAAGTAAATCCGCGTTTTCATACTAATAATAGAATGGCACTAGGTAACGACCCTTCTTCCTCAAGCTCGAAACCTCGAATGTGTTAAACAATGGAAATGTTTTGCATGAACCCATAATTGTTCATGATTCTCTTGAAACGTTAGAACTATCTGAGAAGAGTAGATCAAAAACAAAAAATTCGAAATCAAACCAATTGATTATAACAAATGGAACAAAATTAATGGAATTAATTTTGTTAATCAAAAGAAAAGTCAAAGTTTTCCATCACACCCAGTGTTTCAAACAAAGAGTCAAAATCAGTTTCAAAACCAGTTCCAACTCCAGTTGTTGTCTCCAAATCTCTTTCGAAAATCGAACAAATGTCTTCAAACAATCCTTTTAACATAAGTGATGCGCGAAGTATTTTAGAAAATGTGAAAACTCGAATTGCAGATCTTCAAGAGACTGTTAAAACTAAAACCACTATTACACCTAACAACTGGTTCTCTAGTTTTGATATAGAACAGAGAAAGTTTTTTGAAACTCAAATTGCCCCTCAGCTGAATGCCATCAGTGCAAGGGTAATTCATTTTGAACAAGCATTTTTGAAAGAAACAGCTGACTTTGTCAAGGACCATAAATCTCTGGTAAAGCAAGCTAATGAAAGTGTTGAACACATCAAAGTTTTGGAAAATTTAAATGATTCTATCTTTGAAGATGTTATAACCACTGATATCATGTCCATTATTTTACAAACATATTATGTTGAAGATCATGAAAGACTCCAGTCTGAGACTTCCGCAATTGTTTCAAAATATTAAAAAGCTCTTGAAAAACTTGAAAAAGAAAACGTGTCCTATTTTAAACAACTTGATCGAAAATCTGAGGAATGTAAGTATGACAAACGTCGTATGAGCCGCCTACAAGACATGCAAGAGCAAAATGATCTTTTGAGAGTTGCTGGAAAGTCTAAAACGAAAGTCATGGATACTAAGTTTGCAAAACCATTGATCGGGAGAAAAAAAAATTTTCTCAAACCGGTTTTCAAACCAAAAATGTCTATTTCTTAGTTTCCTCCAAAACTCAATGAGAAAAATGATTTATCAAAAAATCACTCCTGAACTTTGCCTACTAAAAAGAGAATTATCAACGGTTTTGAGAAAAGCGCTTCTTTGAAACACCAAAAGTTATTTCACCTGGCATTTCTAGGAATAGTACACGGAATGTGACCAAAAATCCAGTTAAAGAATCTGTCAGTTCTAACGACATGGTCAACAATCACTATCTAGAAGAAGCTAGGAAAAAGGCACAGACTTGAAAAGACGGAATTCTAGGTGCAACATCTAGGGTGATGAATTCTACAAGATTTCAAGGCACCGCTAGTAGTAGTAAACCATTACCTAGGAACACTCTACAAAAGACTAGGGATTGGATTGCATCTAAGAGTAGTTGCGCAAAAGAAAATGCTATGCCCTTAGAAACAACACTAGAATTCTAAGTCTTTTTCGAACAAGAATCAATTTCTAAAAGATTGTAGTGACAAAGTTAAAGTCATTGTTTTAAACAAGAATATTGAATTTGTCGTACTACATGTAAAAAATGTGTCTTTTTTAATCATGATGCATGTGTCTTACAATATCTCAAGAAAGATAATTCTCGTGCCAAGGAACAATCCACTAAGACACCAAATAGAACCCGTTGACAAGATGAACATCAAAAGGAAACCTAATAGGTGGATCTCTTCAGTACGTAGTTTTTCAAAAAATGAGTCTTCAACTGCATCCTAAAAAGAAAACAACTCCTAGATCTTACCTTAGGTGGATACCCACGGGAAAAGTTTTCAACAAAGTAGGTCTTAGATGGATTCCCACAGGAAAGATTTTTGATATTTGCACCAACACGTATAATAGTGACAATCATCGATAAGGAAGTAGAAACCACTACAACACGATAGTGATCACCCTCACCATGAGGAATCTTGTACTTCTACTTGTTATTTTGTGAAAACTCTTCTACTTTGGTTGCGGTGAATCAAATCTCCTGAACCAAGCTCATGTGAGGGTTCTAATTATGTAAACTCTTCTTCTTCATTCTCTCTATCTTCTATCTTTGATTTTCCATTTCTTTATAAAACCAACAAAAGCAAAATACAAAAATAGAAAATTTTCAAAAAATTCAACAACAATATAAAATCAAAAATCCAAAAATATTCTTCTCACGACATGTCTCTCAGATAATCATGATTGCAGACGCTTCTAGAAATGTCATTCAACAATGATACGGGTATGTACAGATGCTTGAGCGAGAGTTCTTCTTTAATGTTTTTCAAAACATGTCGTTTCTCAAATTTCTTAAAAACATAATGGCTTTCGTATACTTCAGTATGAAACCCGGACTTCAACATAATGGCTTCTGGACACATCAGTTCAGGACCCGTGCTTCAAAAACGGAAAGTGCTTATCAAATCAAAAAATTTAAATATTTTTCAAGCACTATTCCTAAAAACATAATGGCTTGTAAGTATTTCAAACTTGCAACCGATCTTTAAAGAAAGAAAAAGCACGCAGAAATCATTTTCATAAATATCGAGCACTTATCCTAAAACAAATGAAGATAATTCTTTTCTAATTATCTTCAAAATATTTTCAAAATCTTCATCATCTTGAGTACCATTGATTGAAATTTTCAAAAGATTTTTCAAAATCTCTCACATTTGGTACCAAGATAACTCCTTCTAAACCCTTAATTGATTCTAAATTTTTTGTATGAAAAATATGCTTCATTAAGGAGTATAAAACAAAAAATTGTTCCAAAATTCATGCCAAATCGGTTTCTCCAAATGCTTTTCAAAAAACATATCTTTTAATCATTTTGTTTCAAAAACCTCATGGATATGCTATTTTTAGGGGAAAAAGTGATTAAAATGTGAATCTCAAATGAGCTCGACTCAGTTGAAACCAATGAATTGACGAGAAATCAAAGTCAGTATATGTACCATTTCGAGAACTCGTGATGAACATGAACTTTCATGGGTCTAACCTTCTTTTCAAGAAGTGTTTACAACTTCAAGGTAGTTATTAGAGTTAGTTGTCACCTAAAACCGACAATGGAACTCCCTCACAACGCAAATAGCGTGTCGTGGAATTATCTATCATGAGCCGATCAATTCAAAAGTGCTTAACTCTACCCTCTATGTGCGATTTCACAAAACTTATAAGCACAAGTGAAGGGAGTGTTTCTGAAAATATAAAACTCGAGTGTTCCAAACATGTTTTCTATCATAAACTCTCGAGAGATTTTCAAGAAAAAGGTTTTATGGCAACAATAGGACGTCACTGAGTTATAAGGTGAATAAGGATAGGAAAAAATCCGTCCCCATGATCCGCCAGAGCCGGAGGGATCTACCCAAGGACAATACCCATCGTTAGTACTAGAAGTCCTTAGGTATGATTGAAAAAAGGAGTAATGTGAGAAAGGACAAAGAAGGGGTTGAAGAATTAAAAAGAAAAGTAATAGAAAGGGTGAAAAGAAATAGCCCTCCATATTCAACCTTAGCTGAGAACCGGTTCAATTCTCATGCACTCGGTTGTCACTAGATGACACCGTATTGAAGACAAAGACATCATGGGACCCAATGGACGACGCACCTAACCTTCTAGCCACTCAATTCCTCTTAAAAGGATTTGTTTCATTCTCACTGAGAACCCTACATAATCTATCGACTTTCTCTTAGAGATCGCTGGTATTGAAGAAGGAGACCCTCTCCCTAGTCTCCGCTCAGAAAACCAAAATGCACTAATTGAGTCTAGAGCCACGAGATTCATCAAAAGATCTCATAGGATCACATGACATGACATCTCTTTTTGTTCATTAAGGGCACAAGTGATATATTCTAGAGTCCTACGCAGATCTTAGCAATTTGCCAGAACATTTATGAGAAGTTTCACATCTATGATCTTCAGTGATTGAATGGAAACTCTGCCAGTGGTCAACATCTAGCAGCCACTGCAGCAGGTCACTGGTAACTCCCGTGGATTACGCAGTGTGTCTCAAACGGTCTACGGTGGGGTGATGCTCGGTGTACCTCAGCGACTCATCGAACTGTAGATGTACTTTGGTATATCGCTATCTCACTTGTGGGACTCAGTTGAGAACGGCCTTGTGAGAATTAGAGACGGTTTTCACACTATGCCGTTAACACTCTCGGTTCAAACTTGTAAGTCCGGAATCGCTTATTACTAACCTGTTTTTATGTTTTCTTCTTATGGAAGCTCTGGAGCGGATTGATCGTGTAGATACTCCACATGCTCATACCAACAATACATGAAAGTTCTCATCAATACCAAAGGCTACTCAAAGTTAAAGATGATTCTTCGTCAATGTCAAAGAATCTACAAAGTTTAAAGACTCGAGAACTACATCATTGGTAACCAAAAGACAAATAGAAGTGTGAGCATGGTGGAGAAAAGCGTGGTGACACCTAACCAACGAAGTTGACAACGACAGAATACCATATTATCTGATCACAAAGCATGAAGGAACAATGAATCAAGACTATTCTATATCTACACACAAAGTTCAAGCTCGAGAAAAGTAAAGACCTAATCAAGTGGAGCATCATTTGAATGACCACCCCTTAGGGGGAGATTGTTAGCCTTAATAGTTTTTATTAGAAGTGATGGTCATTCACATTTAGGAACTATGTAACGTGTGTTAGATATCATGCGAAAATAGTCATCGGGCTCGTGGATTGGGTTAAGCTAAATGGCTAGAAGTTGTGTTAAGCTAGCCTTGTATAAGTCAATGTCCAACCCAAGTCCAATCGTGGCCCATGGAAAGCCCATTAGGGCATCTAGTATTTGTACTATAAATACACCTCAAATGAGTCATTTGAGGTGTGTGCTTGAGTGTGTTTTGTGTGTGTGTTTTCCTTGAAGCAATATACATCTTATTGTTTTCATCTCTCTATCTTGTTAATACGCATAACATCAAGTCACCATCTCTTCTTATCTTTATTTCTTTCATCTTCACGCATAGTTTGTGTTTGTTTTAACGTGCATAACGTGTTGGGTTTGTGATAAGGTTGATAAAAGTAAGGTCCTACAAGGAGGATATCCCTACGACTGCATTTAGAACTCGTTATGGACACTATGAATTCCAAGTTATGTCGTTTGGTTTGACCAATGCACCAGCGGTTTTCATGGATCTCATGAACCGAAGGTGTGTAAGCCATACACCGATAAGTTTATGATAGTATTCATAGACGATATCTTGATATACTCTAAGAGTAGTGAGGAGCACGAAGAGCATTTGAGGCTCATTTTAGGATTGTTGAGAGAGGAGAAGTTGTATGCCAAATTCTCGAAGTGTGAATTTTGGATTCCGTCCGTGCAATTTTTAGGTCACGTAATAGATAGTCGAGGTGTTCATGTTGACCCAATAAGATTAAGGCCATTAAGGAATGAAGCTCTAAGAACCCATCGAAATTCGACAGTTCTAGGGTTAGCATGCTACTAGGAGATTCATTGAGGGATTTTCTAAGATAGCTAAGTCACGACCAAACTAACACGTAGATGTTAAGTATGAATGGGGAGAAAAGGAAGATGAAGCATTTCAACTTCTGAAGGAGAAGTTGTGTAGTGCTACATCCTAGCTTTGCCGAAGGAAGCGAAGATTTTGTAAATCGCGATGCTTCAAAAGGCTTAGGTGCTGTTTTGATGCAATGTGAGAAGGTGATTTCTTATGCATCCCAACAACTTAAGAAGCATGAGAAAAACTACACCACCCATGACCTTGAGTTAGGTGTTGTTGTGTTTGCTCTTAGGATCCGGAGACATTATCTCAGATGGAACCAAGTGCGTAGTATTTACGACCATAAGAGTTTGAAGCATATCTTAGATCGGAAGAATCAGACATGAGACAACGCCGTTGGTTGGAATTTCTTAGTGATTACGACCGTGAGATTAAGTTATCATCCCTGTAAGGCTAATGTTGTGGCTGATGCACTTAGTCGTAAGGAGGACATTCCACCCCTACTTGTTAGATCCTTAGGAATGACCATTGTTTCGCCTTACCGCCTGACGAAATTTTAGCAGGCAGACATTGACCGGAAGAAGGCGAGTCATAGAGAATCTTTATGGAATGGTAGAAAGTGAAAACGGCTTCTTGAAGCGTTCTGATGGAACTTTATGCTTCGAGACAAACGGATACCATTTCATGGTAGAACTCCGTGAGTTGATTATGCGAGTTGCATAAATCAAAATACTCTATTCATCGGAGCGATAAGATGTATAGGGATCTTAAGAAACTTTCTCGGTGGCCTAATATGAAAGCCGATATAGCTCAGATGTCAAGTGGTGCCGACTTGTTTAACGGAAAGGCCGAACATCAAACCCTCGGACTCTAGTTCAACCTGAACTCCCAGGAAATGGGCGAATAACCATGGACTTTATTACTAAATTACGAGAACATTAGCTTACAATGACACTATCCGGGTAATCGTTGATCGCTTAACTAAGTCCCGCTCACTTTTAGCCATTAGTGAAACCGATAGTCTTGATAAGCTTGCTCGATTATATCTTAAGGAGATAGTATCGGCCATGGAGTACCGATATCTATCATTTCGGATAGAGATAGCCGTTTACATCTCAATTTTGGAGATCGCTTCTGACAGCGTTAGGAACAAATTTGGATATGAGTATCTTGCTTACCATCCTCGAATCGATGGTCAAAGGAGAGAACCATTTAGAATTTAGAAGACATGCTTAGGCGTGTTGTTATTGATTTCGCAAAGGCGGGAGAGACACCTCCCTGGCGAATTCTCTTACAACAATAGTTATCATTCTAGCATTAAGGCTGCTCCGTTTGAGGCATTATATGGTAGAAAATGCCGTTCACTGTTTGTTAGGTCGAAGTTGGCGAGTCAACTTACAGGTCCTGAACTTGTCCTAGAAACCAATGAGAAGATAGTTCAGATTAGAAACCTGGTTAAACCGCTCATGATAGACAAAAGAGTTATGCCGATAGAGACGTAAACCTTAGAATTTCGGTTGAGATCGTGGTTATGTTGAAATTTTCTCCTTAGAAAGGAGTGATTTGTTTTGGAAAGCGTGGAAAACTCAATCCCCGATATATTGTTCCTTTTCCAATCCTAGAAAGAATCGGACCGATAGCATACCGCCTAGAGCTACCATCGGCATTGAGCAGTGTACACAATGTCTTTCATGTTAGTAACCTTAAGAAATATCTTTCAGAGGAAAACATAGTTGTGCCCTTAAGAGATATTCATTGATCAGAATTGAATTTTGTTGAGGAACCGTGAGATTATGGACCGCGAGATTAAAAGGCGAAGAAGAATAGCCATATTCGATTATTAAGGTTCGTTGGAACTCGACATGGAGTTTCACTTGGGAACGTGAGGACGTTTTCCGTAGGAATTATCCTAAACTTTTCATGACACCAAGCAACTCGGTGAAACGGGGACGGATTTCTCCGGTGGGAGAGCCGTGACAACTGCAATTTAGGGAGTTTATTTTAGTTAACCGCATTACGTTAAACTAAACCGAACTTTGCCTTTATCACTATTTTTATAAACCATGACTTGATTTTATATCGCTCTCTTGGTTTTACGGATTATTTCATTATTAAATGAGTTATCGTATGAGTTTTAACTCTATTTGGTAGGCACTATTCGATTCGGCACTAGAAAAGCATAAAACGAGAATTATTGTAACTTTTAGACCGTAACTCGAAAATTGACAAATAAATAGCCAAAACTCATGGAAACACGTAAATAACGATATCGGAAAGTTGAATGAACGTTGTGGGACACTCGAGGGACAATATGTGAGCTAGGGAATGGGTAAACGGGATAGTTACAAAAAATTACAACTCCGACCCCCCATTTTCCCCTATGGCCGGCGCCCCCTCCTCCCAAAATAATTATTTTTGAGTCCTTTTTGTCCAAGTATAAAAGGCCTCCCACCCTTTCATTTGTGCTAGCTCCTTCTCTCACTAAAAACACACACAAACCACTCTTTCTCTCTACACTCTCTCTCTCCTCCAAAATAAAACCTAGCCACCACCACCCTTGGCCGCCGCCACCTTACGGCCACATTCGGCCATTTTCGGTGAGTGCTACACCTCCACCACCAAATCAAAGATCTTTTCATCCTCTTTCCATCCATATATAATACTCATACTAAAACCTTCATTAACACCCTCAAATTTAAATATTAAGATTCAGATTTTTAGGGTTTCAAGTGGGTTTTACAATTGATGCTTGAATAAGGTAAATGGAACAAGATTAGAGCTTTTTTGAGCTATTATAAGCCGCATTATGGATTATTAGGTTTCACCTAATGTCCAAATTTGGGGATTTTGGGTGAAACATGGAATTAAGTCTAATTAATGTCTAAATAAACAAGTAATTAGTGTTTGGTAAATGTGTGGTGTATCAATTTGATGGGTTTGTATTTTAGGTTTAGTTTCTAGTTTTGGTTAAGTTAGATGATGGGTTTTGTTTGGTTAGTGATTGGGCTTGAATGATGTGGATTTGTATGTTGTAGGAATGGATTTGGTGATGTTTGATTGGTTTGGAAGGGTGTGCGAGCCACAAAGGGCATGCGTGGCCTTGGCTTATGTATGTGACCCACTTGGGCCAGGTCCGGGTCGGGTCGATTTGGTTGCTGTTGTTGATGTAGTTGAGTTTGGATGAGGCGTGGAGCCGAAAAGCTTCTAGAGCTTGTTTGGTTCACGTGGTCTTAACCGTGACCGTGTCATGGCCATTAGGGTCATAACATTGGTTTCGGGTATATTTGGTTGATTGATTGGCTGGCGAGATTGTTTTGTGGGATTGGTTGCGCTATTATGACTTTTAAATGGACTTGATATATATATTGTTGACTTTGAGCGACGTCGGCTATTTGTGACTTTTAGTCAATAGTTGACTCCGAAAAAGCCGTAACATGGACTTTAGTATAATTTGGACTATTGATTGATTAAAAGCCGAGAAGTTATGACTCCTGCTTGTGGACTCGAAACGAATAACGATATGAGATTAATATTGGAATTTGATGAAATATATATTTATACATGAAAATGCTAATAGAACTATGAAATGTAAATAAAAAATGGGCTTTTGTACCAAAAATATCGATAACAAGACTTATCTAGTTATTTACTATTTTTAAACGGAAACTAACGACTAAATTGGAAATGTTTTGTAATGAATAAGTAATTAATGTTTCGAGTACACGTTTATCAATAAATCTCAATTGTGGACATTTAATATTAGTTAAGTATTTATTTACTTACGTTATGTGCATGGGTTACGGATAACCTAACGTTAATAGTGTTGATCCATGTGGGTAGCGGACTTATTAGGTTGACGAATCTAATAGAGCGCTATATGCGTTGGGTAACCCGATTAATGGGTGAATTATCCTTATGAATCTTTAGGATACGATTGATTTATGGGATAATAAGCGACATGAATAAATAAATGAGTTTATTGAGTTGGCGAATTCGATAAGGTCTACTATTTATTCCGAAACTTATTGAACTATGGAGCTTATCGTTTAGAGGTCTTATTGTGTTGCATTGGGTTATATATTGGTTGTTTGAGTGCATTCATAGCATCATATTGAGTCGATACACCCATACGAGGAATACCAAACACTAGGATTAAACGGCAAAACGAGACATTTTTGGAAATAACGAAATGGAATACATTGGGGTAGATAATGTTGATTATATATTAAAGTGGGTCTACATTAATAGGTTGTTCGCGTTAGGTAGTTTCGTGGTGATTACCGTTATCTTCGCTGGAGTGTTTATTTGTGCGTTGATTGCTTGAGGGTGAGTTTCATAGCCCTACTATCTACGTTTCTAACTATATTGGGGTGAGAATCATGCTAACGTTTTGGACCGCTTAAAACTATTTGGATTGCTTATATGCTTATTTGTTTAGATAAGATGCTTGGTAGTTGTTGCCTTAGGCAAGTTGAATTTGCCTAGCTAAGAATAGACTTCTACATCGACCTAGTCTGGGGTTGGCAAGCGTTCTAGAGGTTGCCACACGGCTGTCAGACTAGAGTCCTGGGCTCGAAGTAATCCACAGGAGGCGGGATACATTGGAGATCCGGGTAGGATCAGTGTGTGAAACGGTATTTATCTATCTAGGTCTTGCTTAGCAAATCAACTCTTACAGGTCCACTATGATTTTGTTGAACTTAAACCTAT
>OU343216.1:60558242-60582823 GCA_910596185.1 Chrysanthemum makinoi | reverse complement strand
AGAGAATGGTTAGTAACATGCTTATATAATCTTGTGATTGACGAGAATCAAGATTGGGAGCCAAGGTATGTAAACAAGGCCTTGTAATAAAACAACAAAGTGTAGTGGTTTTTATGCCACCTACAAGCATGTAAAAATAAGAACAAGACTTGTTCTTGAAAATGACTCAAAAGAAAAGTACTAAGAATAGAAAATAGTAGTAATGATTCCGTCCATGCTTGCATAAGGTTATGGATGGAGGTTTTGATGAGTAATGGAATTGATGCGATCAAGGATGAGGTTGAGTATGAATCGCATTTCTTCCCTAACTTCTATTGCAATTTCCCTAGTGGATTGGCAATGTTCACAATGTAAGGGATGTGGGTAATGAGTGCGGAAGTTTTCCGGGTTGTTTTGATTTGTGAGTTGCGGAAGATGTGGTGGAAAAATAGGAAAATACGGATAAAAGTCCGGAATGTTTGGAAGTGGTGGTGGAAAAGAACCTAGATGTTCTTGTAGTTTAATGGGAGCTAAGGGTGGTGATGTTTCAAGATCATTGAATATTGTGTTTGGAGAAGTGGGAGATGTCAAAAAGACTATTTCTTTTTGTTTTGGTTGTTGAGATCTTGTTGGAGTCGTAACGAGTTTCAAAAGAGTGACTTTAGGTGATGAAGTTTGTGTACTTGTTGGTGATGAAGGAGGTGCTATAATGGAAGCATCTTGTGGTGAGTTATTTGTTGGTGATGAGCCATTCGATGATGGTTTTCCTAAGCAACAAGATCGGATGCTAATCCGTGCAGATATCCTAGAGTTTGATTGTGGTATTTTGGAAGGTGGGAGTACAAAAGTTTGGGTTTCATGAAGAGGATTGTTTATACTAGGTGATTCATCTAATTAGTAAGAGCTTGTGGATGACATGGTGTTGTTTGTTTTGTGAAGATGAGATGAATTATGCAAGCATTTTGGGAATTCTATATATAGAAAAACAATGCATTGTAATGAATGCTTGACCCAAAATATGGATTAAAATCTAATGATTAGATATGAATTTAAGGCATGTGATCATGAGAATACAAGCATTAAAGAGCATACTCCAAAAAAAATGAAAAATGTTAGTTTTTCATCCAAAGTGAGAAAAATAGAAGTTAAAAACAGCTTCTGTCTCACGGATCCCACGGATCCTTCCTTTGAGGGATCCATCCAACATTAAGGCTGGGATCCGTGGGACTGGTGATTCAGCAACACAAATTTTCCTTTTGGAAACATTTTTGCCTAGTGTGTGCCTATATGCAAACTATTTGGAGTTGCGGTTATCTCGACTCCTAAGAAGAAAGAAAAAATAGACTAGAAGTGAAAAAGCATACTATTATGTGAGATAACCCGAAAAACACATAGTTAGTACTTTAGTACATAATTTAGTGTTAATAATGCTCCTAATTCATTGTGGCTTAAATGAATGTACCGAAAACACATATTAGTTATGTGTCCCCTTTAGCATTCAAAAGACATGAGATGCAATGAAAACGGGTTTACTTTGTATTAATAATGAAAAAGCGATTTGTCCTAATCGTGAAAAATTGATTTTGTGAAATTGATACGGGAAGAGATATCATTTTTAGAAAACATTCCAAAAGGAGGTTTCTATGTGCGAATAAAGATCATTTTATTCCTTGAAAAGAAATTGTGTATGTAATTATATATTTGCAACTTGTACTTATTTTGAAAGAAAATAAGAAGAGTTATAAGTGAAAAACTTATCGTGGGTTTTGAAAATTCCCGTATTGCTTATGAGTTTGTGCGTGAAATAGAGATCCTAGACTCAGAAAGAAGAAGGCTAGTGTTTACATACCTTGTAGATTTTAAAAGGTAAATTACGACGATTGTTCCATGAGACCAAGACCAATACGAAGTAGGTTGAATTGTTCCCGCTTCAACGGTTTGGTGAGGACGTCGGCTATATTGTCTTCGGACGCTACCTTCTCAATAGAGATGTTCCCCTTTTGAACATTTTCTCTTAAGAAGTGATGACGAATCTCTATATGCTTTGTGCGAGAATGCAATACCGGATTCTTGCTTAAATCTATGGCACCCTTGTTGTCACATAGAATGACTATGTCACTTAGATGAATGTTGTAGTCAACTAACGCTTGTTTCATCCATAGTGCTTGTTGGCATGCTTTTGGGAGGAGATGTATTAAACGCGGTTGTTGATATTGCTAATGCCGTTTGTTTCTTTGAAAACCAAGATGTTAAACAACATCCCATAAAGTACATACCCCACTTGTACTTTTTCTATCAACATAATCACTTGCATGGTCGAATCTGCATATACAATTGTTTCTACTTCCGTGCCCTTAGGATACCATAATCCTAATTGTGTTGTACCCTTAATGTATCTAAATATTCTTTTTACGGCTTCTAGGTGTGATGTTTTAGGGTCTTCTTGAAACCTAGCACATAGACAAACACTAAAAATGATATCCGGCCTACTTGGTGGAGGTAGAAGACTACCAATCATGCCACGATATTTAGTATTATCGATGGATTCGCGTCTTCATCTTTTGTGAGTTTGGTGTCGGATGACATTGGTGTCCTAATTGGTTTTGACTCTTCTAGACCAAATTTCTTTAACATCTCTTTTATGTATTTAGATTGATTAAAGAAGATACCATCTTCTTCTTGTTTGATTTGTAGACCAAGAAAGAAACTAAGTTCTCCCATCATACTCATCTCGAATTCGTCATGCATGATTTTAGAGAAATCATCACACATGTCTTGACAAGTGGATCCGAATATAATATCATCTACATATATTTGAACTATGATTATATGTGACTATCTTTTCTTAGTAAAAAGTGTGTTGTCAACTAACCCCATGGTATAGTTGTGTTTGATTAAGAATGACTTGAGTCTATCATACCAAGCTTTTGGAGCTTGTTTAAGACCGTAAAGGGCTTTCTTTAATTTATACACATGTTTAGGTTTTTCAAAATCGATGAAGCCGGAGGTTGAGCTACATATACTTCTTCATTAATAAAACCATTTAGAAAAGCACTTTTGACATCCATTTAATAAAGCTTTAGATAATTAGCACAAGCATACGCAAGAAGTATTCTTATAGACTCTAATCTAGCCACGGGGCATAGGTCTCATCAAAGTCTATTCCTTCTTGTTGGTTATACCCTTGGGCAACGAGTCTAGCCTTGTTTCTAGGCACTACTCCGTTTGCATCTAATTTGTTTTTATAAATCCATTTGGTTCCTATTATGGTTTGATTACTAGGTGGAGGGACAAGTGTCCAAACATCATTAGAAACAAATTGATTTAATTCTTCTTGCATAGCCATTACCCAACTTTCATCTTTTATGGCTTCTTGTGTATTCTTAGGTTCTATGGTTGAAACAAAACAAAATAAGCTACTTTGGTTTTGAACTTGAGACCTTAATGTTCTTTCATTTAACTTTCCTATGACCTTATCTACGGGGTAATCTTTGGACTCTTTAATATTTATGACTTCATCATTTAAAGGTTCTTCTTCTACATTTATCTTTTTCTTTATTACTATAGCTTAACTTTCTACAATCTTGTCATCGACAAGAGGTGGAGAGGGTTTTGGTGGACTTTCATCAAATTTTATATTTAATGACTCTTCTACCTTCATTGTTTCTTTATTTAATATGACGTAAGCTTTGCTATTTGGAGAGTAACCTAGAAAGATACCTTCGGTTGATTTAGGATCAAATTTTGTAAGGTAATCTTTAGTGTTAAGAAAAAAACATTTGCTACCAAAGACTCTAAAGTGATCTAACGTAGGCTTTTTGCCTCGAAGTAACTCGTATGAAGTTTTACCTAAGATTGGTCTAATTAATACTCGATTGAGTATGTACGTTGAAGTATCAACGGCGTTGCACCAAAACTTTTGAGGTATTGATTGCTCATTATTCTTTCTTTCAACTACCCCATTCGATTGTGGAGTGTGCGGAGCCGAGAAGTTGTGAGTAATACCATTAGCGTCAAAAAAGGCTCCAAATTGCACTTCATTATCGAATTCCCCACCATGATCCGTTCTAATAGACACTATAGGACTTCCTAGTTGTCTTTGGATTTTCTTGCTTAATATTTCAAAATAATTAAACGTTTCCGTTTTGTTCTTTAAAAATTTTGTCCATGTGTACCTAGAGTAATCATCCACTATGACCAAAGTGTAGTAGTTGCCTCCATAACTTTGGATAGCGGATGGACCAAATAAATCCATGTGTAGTAATTCTAGACACTTAGTTGTAGACACCATGTTTTTAGCTTTATGACTAGAATGAACTTGTTTTCCTACATTACAAGCATCACAAAAGTGATGTTCATATTTTAACTTAGGTAGATCTCTTACTAGATCTTTGGATGATAGCGATTGAAGAAGTCGCATATTGGCATGACCCAATCTTTGATGCCATAAGGTCAAAGTATCATCCATAGAGGTAAGACATAGTTTGTCTTTAGGTTCATTACGATTTTAATGACATAGACTCCATGTTTCCTAATTCCTCTTCCTATGGTTATGCCATTTTTTAATATCTTACTATCGGTTTTGGTAAAAAGTACATTGCACTTTTTATCACATATTTGTCCTATACTTAAGAGGTTTAAGTTTAGGTTTTCTCGTGACACACATCGTTAATGGTTAGAGATTTGTTAGAAATCGTACCTTTACCGATGATTTTACTTTG
This sequence comes from Chrysanthemum makinoi, assembly GCA_910596185.1. Classification (NCBI taxonomy): domain Eukaryota; kingdom Viridiplantae; phylum Streptophyta; class Magnoliopsida; order Asterales; family Asteraceae; genus Chrysanthemum; species Chrysanthemum makinoi. Next base: position 60,578,123 of record OU343216.1, on the reverse strand, counting down.
CTATTTCCAAACACCACATTACCTCCATTGAAGGATTCATATGTGGAGAATAGATCTTTATTGCCAGTCATGTGCCTCGTGATCCCGCTATCCTTGACCCATTCATTCGAATCTAGGTCGACCTTTAAGCACACCTAAGAAAATAATTAACTCAAAAGTTTGGTCCCCATTTGTTCATGGGTCCATTAGTGTTAAACATTCCATTCATGTTAGACATGTATGGATAAGGTGAATATGCATTCCATGGTGCAAAGCTTTGAACAGGAAATCCATTTTGCATATTTGGGTTCCATCCCATTTGATGGTTACTTCTCGGGTAAACATTATTAGGACTCCTAGATGGGTTAGGTTTTGAAAAAGATGGAGCTTTGTTTCTTGCAAAAATAGGATTATATTTTGGAGGTGGTTGTCTAGTGGTAAAATGAGTTGGTTTCTTCTTATTAATGATAACAAAATCAGTTCTAGAAGAAGAAGCTATGTTATTACCACTTGTTTGCTACAGATAGACACGGATCCTGGTCGTACACTAGCGGTTCCCTTTTATGGGATCAGTGGGATCCGCCACAACAGTGGCTTGTTTTTCTAGTGCCTTAACAAATTGTGTTTCTTTGTTTTCACTAGTTGATGGATCAAGTTGTTGAATACCTAAACCTTTTTGGTTGTTTCCGGTTTTAACACTATCTAATATCATATCTAAAGTATTAGTACTCATTCTAGCAATTTTAGAATCTAGTTGATCAACTAGTGTTTGAAGTTGAACACAAAGTTCACATTCACCACTTGCTGTTTTACCCTTTTCTAGAAGCGTTTAATTTTGCTTTTAATTCTATGACTTCTTTATCTAAGCGTTGGTTTTGACTTTTTAAAAGCTTGTTTTTGTTAATTAGTTTTAAGCTAATATTGCATAGTTTGTCATATTCATTATGCAATGAGTCATCATCTAGTGATGAGCTACTATAGTATTCGTGACATACCTCGTCATTTTCCATGAGAAAAATTTCTTCGTCCTCCTTGTCGCTCATTCCCCGTGCTGGCTCACGAGCATGCTTTTGATCATCCCTTTTGGGACACTTACTAATAAAGTGGTTTGGGTCCCCACATTTAAAACAAGCCACGATCATCCTTGGATTCTCGTCCTCTTTGCTTTTCGGAATCCTTTCTTGTCGTCATACGGTTGTTTGACGTATCTTCCCTTCCTTCTAAAGAACTTTTAAAGTCCCTTACCGCCATAGCATACTCCTCGTCGTCACTATCTGAAGAGGAGTTCTCTTCATCGCTTGAAGCCTTTTTGGCTTTAAGGGCAAGAGATTTGTATTTCTCTTTGTGACAACCCGTACTTTCAGGTCATTTCTCGACACGATTCATGTCTCACAATTTCAACATTTATAGTAAACTTGGTTTACTTGTTTCAAATTCGCGTAACCTTGGAGGTTTAGCGGCGAATTCATGATCATGACATCATGTACATTTCATATGGACTATGATTAGTCTACATTCCATGGACATCATTTGCATCTCATTAGTTCATTCACGACATTTCATTTCACTTTATACGCGTAATTTTTATATTTAATAATCTTTATCGTGTGAGTTATTATTTTAAATATTTAATCCATTACTTTCAAAAATGATCCCAAGGTATTTTTAAACTTACATTTATTTTATAAAAACTATATTTTTAATTTTCCTAATGTTTCAAATTTATTTGGTACTTAAATCATTAAAGTTTAATTATAAATACGTGGTTTTCTTAAAAATTATACGATAATTATTTTATCACTCAATTTTCACAAGGAATGTATTTTTATAATTTTTATCATCTCATTACATTCTATTTTGGCCTAATAAAACTTACTTGCACCAAAAATTTCCATTTACCCTACAAGATTTATTTAACTTACATTTTCTTTACAACTTATACAAGTTATACAAAATGTATACAAGTAACAATAGATTTAAAAAAAAAATAAATATTTTTGAGACAACCCTCCCAAAAACCGGCCATAGGGGGAGGGTGTTAATTAATGTTGCATGGTGTTGTGTCTTCTAATTATTTCATTCAATGTATAAGTCTTTCACCTCAAATAATTTCTCATACATCTCATTTCTTCAAGTGTTAAACAAAAACTTTCTCTCTTTGTTTTGCTCCATCAAAACCGGTCACCATATCAAAGAGCAAGGGATCAAGATTTTTGCAAGCTCAAGTCATTAACAACCTAGTATTTATCCTTTATATGGTTTTGAAATAAAAACCAAGGATATTTAAGTTTAATCCTTGTTACTTTCACCTCTTCATTATCACTAGTAAGCATGTTTTTATCATTTTTAAGTTTCCTTTTCATTTTCATATGTTTCTTTTCATTTTGGAGCTTATATGCATGATATGTGATTTATACCATTTATTTCATGATTTTAGAGTATATATATATAAATGGTCATCCTATAATTATTCCCATGGTATTGGTTGGTCTTGATGGTGATTAGGAACCCATGACACCCTAAGAAGGTGTATGGTAGGATTAGATTAGTTTTGGAGTTGATTTGAAGGGATTAGAATAGGTTTTGTCCGAGAAAAACTATTTTCGATAAGTATATTTTGTGTTCTGTCCTTGTTTTGATTTTCTGGAAAATCCGACAGTAGGCACGACTTTTGGCCTTGATTTTTAGAAAATATACTTTAAAACGAATCCGTGGCCGCTTGAACGGAATAAAACGGACTTATATTGACGAGAAGTTATGGATTTTACAAGTTTGACGACGAAACGTATTATTTTTTGGATTTTCAGCAAACTGTTTTATTTTGTCGGGTCAAAAATGAGCCTTAAGCTTCACAAATTATTTCGACTTCTCAAAATATATTAGTTTACTTCAATACGAAGCTAAGGACATATTAAGCGTAGAAAGCGGTTTGAAGCGACAAAGATATGCTTTTTTCATAAACTTGCCGTAACTAATTTTACGCACTCAATTGGCCAAAATCACCAACTTTAACCTTATTATCTTTATGTTCGAGACATTTTGGACGAAAACTCTGGCTGAAACTTTTAGATATCGATACAAACTTTCCAAAACAGTCGAGTTCGTTCTCTAACGATCGGCGTACCTTTGTTACATTTGTTTTCGACCATTTTTGGTAATTTCATGAAGATTCCGACGACATTGTTTTGCGACGAAAAGTGGTAATTTCACCAAAAATCATTATAAAATCATTGTAGGATGACATTTTGACGTAAAAACATGTAAAGTCATTTTTGAAGGGTCAAGACGTCAAAAGGATATTTTTCGACGATGAGTAATATTTTCAAAACTCGTAAATGGTATAAATAACATACGTAATGCATGCATAGCATTACATTGCAACTCATTGCATATCATATCATTGGTAATAGGTCCTGGTTAGCATACACATTATACCTCGGTGTACTACTCTTGTGTCATCACTGTTTACCAAGTGAGTTCCATAGCCCCTTGCTTTTACTTGTTTTCATAACATTTTGTTTTGGAGATGCATGCTAATTATTTTTCACGAGTACTTTAGATTTTTGAGGCTAAACTCTATCATGATTACCATTGTTTCTAAATCAAAGGTTACACTATATAAATTGTTCTTGTTTGCGTGCTACGGTTCTTCGTCATTATAACGTTCTAAATCAGTTGACTACTTGATAAATTGAGTTAGTGCTATGGATTATTACATATATACTACGGTTCTTAAATCGTATATTGTTCTAAATCAGTTGACTACTGATACATTAGGTCTAGTTTTATTGATTAAGTGCTATTGTTCTAAGTCATGTTAGGTACTATTGGGGATTCATTGGACATCATATGTTGGGAACATAAACTATACACATTCTGGCAATGGGTTGTGAATTTGCAGGTTGCAAGTTTTGTATGGGGTGAACTTGGAAGCTGAGTGGATTTTCAATGCCTTTTCTTTATGCATAAACGATTTTTGAAGGCTTTACATTTCAACACAAACTCTATGAACTCACTCAACCTTTGTGTTGACACTTTTAACATGTTTAATCTCGGGTATCTAAGGCATTCACTTCGCCAGCGCATAGGGACACATCATGGAGTCGTGGTGACGGCGTCTCACTGGTTTCGTACTTAAAACATCGTTTGTATTGTAACAAACTTATTTCCGCACAAATTGGTTTTCATTTGGGACCTACTTTGTAACTACTCGATTATTTTATTAAATCAAGCGATGTATTTTCAAGCGACACTTTAGGTCGTTCAATATAACTGTGATTGTGATGCTATGACAGTCAATCATCAGGAATTCCATTCATTTTACAAAGCAGGTAAGTTGGGGGTGTACAGATTGGCATGAGCTTCATTATAGAGAACTAGGTTGCATCATTGACCCTAGACTATAACTACATCATCATAGCATCTCGTCATTTCATCACAAGTGCACGTTCACTTTACATGCGGTTTATCATTCATTTTTCGAGTTATTCACTTTCATTTCACATCGATTGTCACATGGATGCCTTTAAATTCCCATCCCATTATCTTTTCCTCATACTCTAATGTGGAGAATTCCTTGTTATTCCCTATCACAATTTTTATATGGTGATTAGATCACTTGATAATAGCGTCAAATGCCGAGATGAATCTTTATATAGGGTGATCACTCTCACTCCTTTGTTTCACCACTAACATGTCGAGTTTACGTTATTCACACATTAAGTCTCTAAACCATCATACATTGAAGCACTCACAACACCTTATAACCCATCTTTTCGGAACAAGCGATCATTTTTGAAACATAACCTCAAACTTATCGTTTCTTATCACATTTCTTTAGGCGCTTATTATTAACATCGGATTTTGCTCGTCTCACATTTCCTCTTGTTTTGAAGATATGGCACGAAGAAACTCTGATTGAAATGACCCAGCGACAATTCAAAAGTTGGTAAGGGATAGTGTGGCCAAGGCATTAAGGATCGAAAGGAAACAGTGGTGCTGCTTCTTTGAGGCCTTGGTATTTCTTTGAAGCCGCAAGCCTAGCTGCTACTCTTGGGAAATGCAGGAGGATCAGGGTTAAGAGCATTCTTACAAGGATTTCAAGAGTGGAGATCACTAAGTTTGAGGTGCCGAGGGAGCTACGACCATGGTTCGATGGTTTTGAAAAATTGGAATCGGTGTTTTTGCTTTGTTAGCATCCGGATGATGATAAGGTTAAGTTTACTCTGAGCACATTACTCGATGGAGCATTGTCTTGGTGGAATTTATGCTCAACCGATTGGAATGGAGAATGCTTTCAAGCTTACTTGGGAGGAATTCAAGGGTTTGGTGACTAGAAGTTTGTCCAAATGCGAGTGAAAAAGTTGGAGACAAAATTCTATGAACTAACGACTATTGGGTACGATATTGACACTTACATTCGAAGGTTTCAAGAATTGGCTGTTTTATGCCCATCTATGGTTTCGGATAATGAGAAGCTCTTGGAGGCTTTCATTGTGGACTTCCCGAATTATTCAAGGAGATGTGACTTCTTGACCATAAACGATTGAGGAAGCTATTCGATTGACTCAAAAGCTCATGGCCCCGGTAGTGAAGAGAGGCAAGTACACCAACACCAACCAAAACAACAACAACCCCAACAACTACACCAATTACAACAATAACCAAAACAACAACAACGATAACCAAACCAACAACAACAAAAGAAAGGAAAATGACGGAAGGTTATGATAACGACAACCAAAACCATAACACTAACCATCACCAACAACTAAATAGAAGACAAGAAATTAGCGGGGTCTATGTTGCTGCACCAACAGGGGAAGAGCTTATGCAGGGAAACTTACATGATGCCACCAATGCGCTTACATCATAATGGTCCATGTGGTATATGCTTTAGCATCACACAAAGTAGGACACCTTGCTAGGAATGTAAGGGCAAAGCCGTAGTCACATGTTCGGATGTGGGAGCAAGGACACTATCGGAATCAATGTCCTCAAAACAAAGGTCAACAAGTCGAAGGTGCTCATGGGAATGTATATATGTTTAGAAGGAACTTCGTCAAGGTATCAACAGCCTTGGAAGGTAGAAGTTAGGAAACTAGCGGTCTTATTTCTCCTATTGTATTCTGTTTGTACTAAGTTTATGTCTTTTATCGTATTCGAAACTTTATAACCTAAGATGTACTACTTTTGCTAAACCACTCGTTGTAATATATTCTCATCTATCGTACTTTACTTTCTTTTGATTGATATCATTTGAGGATTTTAATTCTTTGCTTTAGCTATCATTTTAACGGCACCTCTCCACGTCTTCTCTCCTCGATGTTCATCACAATTTTAACATCAGTTGACTCAACACCAGACATCATATGAGTCGATTAGTCCAAGCATTGCATAGTTACTCCTAAATTATACATAGCCTGATCACCTATGTCTAATTCAGGAAGAATCATGCAATGAAGGGAGTAGTAGGCTTATATATGTAAGCAATTCCGTAATCGAGCCAAATTTTCAAAAGATTTTCTCAAAACCACTTGTTTCGGTTTGATCCGCGTGCAGTTCTTGTTTGATGAGTTGCAAGATCGAGCTAGAAACAAGTTGTTACTAAACGATTTAGCCTAATCGTATGGCAGTTCTTGTTTGATGAGTTGTGGGATTAAGTAAAAATCGGTTACCAAAATGTCTTTTGAGGGTTTTGCTCGGGATGGAAAAGTTGCCACATCAAACCCTAAACCAGTTAGACCTAACAGCGATTGAATTCAGGGGTGAATTCCTTTTTGAATGGGCGAATGTGACAACCCGTACTTTTGTTTCTCGACACGATTCATGTCTCACAATTTCAACATTTATAGTAAACTTGGGTTACTTGTTTCAAATCATTAACCTTGGAGGTTTAGCGGCGAATTCATGATCATGACATATCACATTTCATATGGACTATGATTAGTCTACATTCCATGGACATCATGTGCATCTCATTAGTTCATTCACGACATTTCATTTCTATTTATACGCGTAATTTTTATATTTAATAATAATCTTTGCGCGTGAGTTATTATTTTGAATATTTAATCCATTACTTTCAAAAATGATCCCAAGGTATTTTTAAACTTACATTTATTTTATAAAAACTATATTTTTAATTTTCCTAGTGTTTCAAATTTATTTGGTACTTAAATCATTAAAGTTTAATTATTACGTCGTTTTCTTAAAAAATTATACGATAATTATTTTATCACTCAATTTTCACAAAATTATATTTTTATAATTTTTATCATCTCATTACATTCTATTTTGGCCTAATAAACACTTGCACCAAAAATTTCCATTTACCCTACAAGATTTATTTAACTTACATTTTCTTTACAACTTATACAAGTTATACAAAATGTATACAAGTAACAATAGATTTAAAAAAAAAAAAATAAATATTTTTGAGACAACCCTCCCCAAAACCGGCCATAGGGGAGGGGTGTTAATTAATGTTGCATGGTGTTGTGTCTTCTAATTATTTCATTCAATGTATAAGTCTTTCACCTCAAATAATTTCTCATACATCTCATTTCTTCAAGTGTTAAATAAAAACTTTCTCTCTTTGTTTTGCTCCATCAAAACGGCCCATCTAGGTGTTCAAGGGGATCAAAATTTTTGCAAGCTCAAGTCATTAACAACCTAGTATTTATCCTTTATATGGTTTTGAAATAAAAACCAAGGATATTTAAGTTTAATCCTTGTTACTTTCACCTCTTCATTATCACTAGTAAGCATGTTTTTTATCATTTTTAAGTTTCCTTTTCATTTTCATATGTTTCTTTTCATTTTGGAGCTTATATGCATGATATGTGATTTATACCATTTATTTCATGATTTTAGAGTATATATATATAAATGGTCATCCTATAATTATTCCCATGGTATTGGTTGGTCTTGATGGTGATTAGGAACCCATGACACCCTAAGAAGGTGTATGGTAGGATTAGATTAGTTTTGGAGTTGATTTGAAGGGATTAGAATAGGTTTTGTCCGAGAAAAACTATTTTAGATAAGTATATTTGTGTTCTGTCCTTGTTTTGATTTTCTGGAAAATCCGACAGTAGGCACGACTTTTTGGCCTTGATTTTGAGAAAATATACTTTAAAACGAATCCGTGGCCGCAGGCGGAATAAAGCGGACTTATAACGAAGAAGTTATGGATTTTACAAGTTTGACGACGAAACATTATTTTTAAGTTTTTCAGCAATTTGTTTTATTTTGTCGGGTCAAAAATGAGCCTTAAGCTTCACAAATTATGTCGACTTGTCAAAAATATATTAGTTTACTTCAATGCGACTAAGGACATATTGCGCGTAAGCGGTTTGAAAGCGACAAAGATATGCACTTTTTCATAAACTTGCGTAACTAATTTTACTGCACTCAATTGGCCAAAATCACCAACTTTAACCCTTATTATCTTTATGTTGAGACATTTTGGGCGAAAACTCCTGAACTGAAACTTTTAGATATCGATACAAACTTTCCAAAACCGTCGAGTTAGTTCTCTAACGATCGATACCTTCATTTCTATTTGTTTTTAAGGCCATTTTTGGTAATTTCATGAAGATTCCGGCGACATTGTTTTGCGACGAAAAGTGGTAATTTCACCAAAAATCATTATAAAACCATTGTAGGATGACATTTTGGCGTAAAACATGTAAAGTCATTTTGAAGGGTCAAGGCGTCAAAAGGATATTTTTCGACGATGAGTAATATTTTCAAAACTCGTAAATGGTATAAATAACATACGTAATGCATGCATAGCATTACATTGCAACTCATTGCATATCATATCATTGGTAATAGGTCTGGTTAGCAACACACATTATACCTCGGTGTACTCACTCTTGTCATCTTTGTTTACCAAGTGAGTTCACAACCTACTTTTACTTGTTTCATAAGCTTTTGGGAGATGCATGCTTAATTATTTTTCACGAGTACTTTAGATTTTCGAGGCTAAACTCTATCATGATTACCATTGTTTCTAAATCAAAGGTTACACTATATAAATTGTTCTTGTTTGCGTGCTCACGGTTCTTACGTCATTATAACGTTCTATCAGGTTGACTCTTGATAAATTGAGTTAGGTGCTATGGATTGTATTACTTTCGTTTGCCGTGGTATATTGTTCTAATCGGTTGACTCGATACATTAGGTCTAGTTTTATTGATTAAGTGCTATTGTTCTAAGTCATGTTAGGTACTATTGGGGATTCATTGGACATCATATGTTGGGAACATAAACTATACACATTCTGGCAATGGGTTGTGAATACGAGGTTGCAAGTTTTGTATGGAACTTGGGCTGAGTGGATTTTCAATGCCTTTCTTTGCATAAGCGATTTTTGAAAGGCTTTACATTTCAAACCAAACTCTATGAACTCACTCAACCTTTGTGTTGACACTTTTAGCATGTTTTAATCTCAGGTATCTCAGACATTCACTTCATGGCGCAAAGGGACACATCATGGAGTCGTGGTGACGACGTCTCACTGGTTCGTGCTTAAAACATCGTTGTATTGTAACAAACTTATTTCCGCAAATTGGTTTCATTTGGGACCTACTTTGTAAACTCTGATTATTTTATTAAATCAAGCGATGTATTTTCCAAAAGACACTTTAGGTCGTTCAATATAACTGTGATTGTGATGCTATGACAGTCAATCCCCAGGAATTCCATTCCGCTGCAAAACAGGTAAGTTGGGGGTGTGACACTCTTTCACCTTTGAGGCTTCGGAATCTTTAGCAAGAACAAGCTCCTAGACTTTTAAGTTGCCTATGAGTTCATCAAGGGTGAGGATTGTCAAATATTTGACTCAACGATCCATGACCTTGGATCTCCACTTGGATGGAAGTGCCCTTAGATATCTCCTAACATGGTTCACGACAAGAAAGATTCATCAAGTGTTTGTAAAGATGTAATAATAGTATTAAAATTAGCAAATGAATGATCTATAGTTTCCTCATCCGATATTGAAAATTGTTCATATTGTTGAACAAATAAATCAATTTTATTATTTTTAACTTGTTGATTACCTTGATGAGTTACAACTAAAAAATTCCAAATTTCTTTAGAGGTGTTAAGCATAGAAATTCTTCGAATTCCTTTTGGGTAAAGCATTATACAAAACCATTTTAGCTTCACTATTTTTAGAAAACTTTTTCTTCATTTCATCGTTTAGTTTATCATGAGGTATGTTAACTAAATTTCCTTTATCATCTTTTGAGGTAGCCTCAAAATCGCCTTCAACAATAATGTACCAATGATCAATATCTTTAGACTTCACATACTTTTGAATCTATTTTCAATATATAACCATTAGTTTCAAGTAGTGGTGGTCGTTGCATAGTGCCCTTCCTTGTAATTTTAGAACCCATAGTGATCGAAAAGTTTTTAAAATACGGTTTACTTTAAAACTTTTATAAACTTAGCTCTTGATGCCAATTGTGGAAACTAGAAGGGGGTTGAATAGTTTTGCCGATTTTAAGTTAGTTTCAAAAACTTTAGATTCAATATTATGTGAAATCGTATGGATGTGGAAAAAGTATAGATCTAATGATAAAGCAAGTAAATAAAGTAAATCAAGGGATAGAAATGACACAACCGATTTATAGTGGTTTGGCTACAAGGACACCTTCCTTGCCCTACTCCACTCCCCGAGTCACCTACTATCGAGTTCAAGCACTATGTCAACAAACTCCTTCAACTTGGCGGAGAAGCCTTCTAGCGTTGCTTACACCTTTCCGGTACAAAGCTAAATACCCAGTCCGTAACACGGTGGACCAAACCAACACGACTATTCCACAACAAATATGTGAAATATCAAATACAATATCTTTGCTACATAAATCTTGTGGAGGAACAAATCAATCAAGGACCCCTTGCTTGGATGATTGTAGAATGCTCGTGATCTCGCCTTAGAGAAGGACCTATATGAGAATCACTAAAGAAAGAAAGAAAGTACTCTCTAGATCAAGTGATCTTTTGTTAGAAAGAAGAATGAGGTATATGAGAATTTAGTAAGAAGAGGGGTGAGTTAGAATGAAGAAATGGCTCTCTATTTATAGGCAAACTTGCCCTTTGTTCCCGGATCCACGGATCCTTCCACAAGGATCCGTCTAGTGTAATCATAGGGATCGTGGGGCGCTCCTCTTGCCCATGGGTTTTGGTTATGGGTCATGGGTCAAAGGGTTATGGGTTGGTCCATGGGTTTTCTTTTAGATACAATGTATCTTGTCAAGTGGGTATGGGTCAATACCATGGGTTATGTATATGATCCATGGGTTGTGATTTTTACCCATCCTAATAAACTATTACAACAAATGATTTATTACAACAATTTATATTTAAATGGCTATATGTAGATGCTTTACAAAATTAACATGTATCCTTATAATTGTACTTAAGATAACATTATATTTGTTATCAACAAAACACAAAGAGATCGCAAAATATTAATAAACGTTTTTACGGTTTATTTGTATTAACAGAATGGACAAAACCAGAAAAGGTAACTTTGGCCAAGGTGTATTTTTATGCATACCTACTATATCATATTATTCAAAAAGTAGGGCATTTTTCTTTTTCCCATGATCAAATCTAACACGTTAATACAAGAAATTTTAACAAAAGGTGTTTTATTAAACATATAAATGGATGCCCAAGTATTACCAGTGATGCACTAAACATACAAATGGATGCCCTACTATGAATAATGATGCACTAAACATACAAACGGATATACTAAACATATACATTGATTCCTTAATATGTCTGACGATGCCCTAATCATAATCACTGATGCCCTAATAAGTTCATTGAGGCACTTAACATATAAACATATGCCCAAGTATTTCTAGCGATGCACTAACATACATATGGATGCCCTACTATGACCAACAATGTACAAAACATACAAACGGATACACTAAACATAAACGCCGATGCCTTAAATATCTGACGATGCTAATCATACTCACTAATGCCCTAATATGTTTCATTGATGCACTAAACATACAAAACTTTAACCTAATGCAACAACCACAAACACATATGCACTAATACAACCTGGTGCCTTAACATATGTTCGATGCTACAAATTTACATATACCTAAGATGTCATATCATTCAATATCAAATACCATGCAGAATTAGTGCATCACGGTTATAAATCTTACTTTCGGAACATTTTAACAAACTTTTGGTGTGCAACTTTTAATAAACTTATATTTTTTCAAGCATTTTCATAAATTTGTTCCATATCTAGTATAAAACTAAAATAACATAAAAAAAGTGTAATTAAATACTTTTGGTTTATACACAATTAAGCTTGCATAATTAAACACAATATGGTGTTGTGAATTGGTTCACTACTTTTTTATATGTATTTTTAGTGAGTGTCATCGCCGATGGACTATTAGTGAGAGCAAACAAGCGTGTGATGAGTGATGTAGGTGATTTGGCGGTTGTTGGTGGAGTTTCAATGGTGGTGATGCGGCGATGGTTGTAATGGTGGTTATAAATTAGTGAGAATGATAAGTAATTATTTAAAGCGGTGATGGTTCTAATGGTGGTTACGGAGGTGTTGAAAATACAATCGGTTAGGTATGAAATAGCGGTGTATGGTTGATTAGAGAGAGAGCGTGTGTGTGTTTGGTGTAAGTTTATGAGAGGTATCTGGTTCATACCACTCATTTGGTGTGATTTTTGTTAATTTTTCATTTTCTACCTTGAACTTTCCACTGTTATCAAATTCTACCCTATAACTATTTTTCTCACTTTTCTATCTAATTACACTTTTCTTTTCAGAACTCATATAAATGTGAGAACTTTCAGAACTCCCCTAAACCAATCAAATTTTATTAAATTATTTTATGTTTAATTTAATATATGTAATTTTCATAAAATGATCTCTTATACAAACATAAATCTACAACGAATTCATTGAAATTCTTTGTATTTCGATCCATAAAATAAAACAATGAACAATACTTGAGAGAATTTTACTATGTTTATAAACTCCCTTGTACAAAAATCTCCAATGAATTTAATGAAAATCTTTGTATTTCGATCTATTACAAAAATCTCCAATGAACAATATTTTGAGAAAAATTTACTGTTATTAAATGGTGTATAAGAGTTCTGTCGGTGCTCGCACTTATATGAGTTCTGAAAAGAAAGTTCTCCTACATATATATATATATATATATGAAGCGTATATATATATTTTTATGGCATTTAGTATAAATATATAAAGAAATTAAGTCCTAACTTAATTTATGAGTAAATTGTATTAGAAAAACACATTGTAGTTTTTAATAATATGTTTCGAAGAGATATGTATATAATCCGACTTATATATAGTTGAGATTACCATATAAGTTTTCAAGAAGTATATTTCGTTTGTGAATTGTAAAATAATTTATATGCTTATAGAGAATTTGGCATGACCCGAGTGTATGTATTCGGTTTACTAAATGTCAACAGTTGTATATTGAGTTTAATATCTGGTTTTTAATAATAGAAAACGTGCGTCTATGGGTTTATATTTTGCAAAGTTTCGAAATGTGATAACCCCTTTTATTTAAGTCGTTAGTAATAATAGTGAACTTCATCCGATTTTTTTCGTTTTCATATGTTTTTTGCCGTTTTTGTCCGTTCTTTTACGTTTTCATTTTTCGTCCATTTTTTTACGTTTTTATCTGTTTTTTTACGTTTTCGTCCGTTTCCTTACGTTGTCGTCCATTTTTTTACGTTTTCATTCATCTTTTTACGTTTCCGTCTGTTTTTTATGATTTCATCCGATTTTTCGTTTTGGATGCGATTATTAACTTGTTTTGTTCATTTTTACGTTTGTTTTATGTTTTACCTTTTTATGATGATTTTAACCCTTTTTTTACGTTTACGTCTTCATTTGTTTTTTACGTTTTCGTCTGTTCTTTAACGTTTTCGTCTATGTTTTTACGTTTGATACATTTTTCACGTTTTAGATCCGATTTTTTACATTTTCTTACATTTTTTTACATTTTTAAATTAAAGTTTTTGTCACGTTTTTCATCTATTTTTTTACGTTTCTGTCTCAATTTTTACGTTTTTGTCTCAATTTTTACGTTTTCATCTTTTTTTTTACGTTTTTGTATGTTTTTTACGTTTTCATCCGGTTTTTTACGTTTTAGGCCGTTTCCTTACGTTTTTGTCCGTTGTTTTTAGTTTTAGTCTGTTTCCTTACGTTTTCGTCCATTTTTTACATTTTCGTCTTTTTTAATAATTTCGTCCGATTTTTTACGGTTTCATCCGATTTTTTTATGTTTTCGTCTATTTTCACGTTTTTTCGTCGATTTTTTTCGCGTAATTAACGTTTTCGTTTTCGACCCTTTTATGTCTTAGTCCTTTTTATGTTTTGCATTATTTTTTTTTTACGTTTTCGTCTATTTTTTACGTTTTCGTCCGATTTTTTATGTTTTCGTCCGATTCTTTACGTTTTCGTGTGAATTATTATGTTTTCGTCTTTTTTTAAGTTTTCCTTTATTTTTACGTTTTTTGAGGTTTCGTCTGACAAAAACGTAAAAAACGGACGAAAACATAAAAAGCATGACAGCGTATACTTTGGATAGAAAACACTATAATTAAGCGTAAGAAAATGTAAAACGGCCAAAAAGTAAAAAAATAAGAAGGGCCAGCGTAAGAAAACATTAAAGGTGAACGTTAGAAAACAAACAAAATGTAATAAAATGAATGTAAGCGTTAAAAATTGGCAACGTAAAAACATCGCGAAACGTAAAATCGTATGGCGTTAAAATGGACAAAAACGTAAGAAAATGGGCAGCGTAAAAAACGGCGTTAATGAAGCCGACAGCGTAAGCGGGGCCAACGTAACAATGACAGCGTAATAAAGCAACGAAAACATAAAAAAGCGGACGAAAACGTAAAAAGACGAAAGAGTAAAAAAAACAAACGAAAACGTTAAAAAATCAATGAAAACACTATAATTTAGTGGTTAGACCCGACCCAAACTATCTGACCCATGACCCGTTAGACACATTTTTAAAACAGGACCTGTATGACCCATGACCCAAACCAACACAACCCGACCCGACCCGTTTGCCACCTTTAATAAAACGTATAAAAATGTTCAAAAACATATAAAAATGTACAAAATGGATAAAAACATACAAAAACGGATAAAAACGTATAAAACGGATGAAATAGGAAATTTTACTTTATGTCGAATTTAATGTTTTTATGTAGAATTGTAATCGCTTGAAGATTTTTTCATATTATTTGATGTTATCTTTTACTTTTTTAATTCTTTATTTTCTCGTATTAGATTTTTTTAGTTATTTTATAATTTAGTTTGTTAGTTTATTGTTGGAATCACTCCTAAACCTAATTCAAGTGTTAGTGACTCAAATGTAATAGTTAGCTTAATATGGCCTTTATGTTAGTAATTAGCCTTAGGCTTATGTAGAAGGCCCATAAGCCTAGGCCTAGTCCAATAAGGAAAAGGATGGGAACTAGGAGTGTTGCCCTAGCTTCCCTCCTATAAATACCTTGTAATAACCCTCACTTGAGGGTTGGTTGTTCAATTTATCTCTTTCACATACTCTACGCATAACCGTATTATTATTTCGTGTGTGTGTGTTTGGTTTATTATTCATCCGCCTCTCTCTCTCTTCTCTTGATGCTTGTGTTGTAAAACTAGTGACCTAACAGTGGTATCAATCGCCTACTAGTTGGGTGAATCATATTTTGGTCCTACGCGTAAAGAATACGAGATACTTTGGTTCGCTTAAAAACACGTTTTTTACACTTTTTAATCCAAGATTCTTGTCCTTTCAACGTTTTAAGGTGTTAAAATAATTCTTTTTGGCAAAAAGATTCAAACTTTACTCGTGGATAAACGTTTTTGAGCTTGGTTTTTAACGAGGTAGCTGTTCTACGCATAACTGCTTTAGACACTTTGGATTATCACGTCTCACACTTTTGTGTTATCTTGGTGATAATGAAGCTATTTCATCACAAAAACCTGGTTTAGAAACATCTTTGGGCAACAATCATTTTTACGAGTAGTTCTACGCGTAGTAAAAACCCTAAAACTACGCGTAACTCACTCCTTGGTTTGATCTTCAGTTTCGTGGTTTACTCTGTGTTTTCTTGCTTGGATAAGCCTGAAAATACGTCGACTTGGGATATCTTTTGCACGGTGATAGTGTAAAAGATCACTTGGGCTAAAAACCCTAAACTTACGCATAAGCTTAAACTACTGCGTGAACATCCTCATAAGATTCATCTTACGCCTAAGACTAGTCTTACGCATAAGGTAATCCTACGCCTAAGTTTTCTACGCCTAACTTCTGTTTCGCGCATAACTTTAGTGCTTTTTCCGCTGCAGCGTAAGCTAAACCTACGCGTAACTCTTTAACATTGCAGCGTAACTTTGGTGTTTTTACGCATAAGTGCTACTTGGTTTATTGTGATTTCTTCGCCTAAGGATACTTCATCAACAAAGGTTCATTCGACTACAAAGATCCAATTTATAACACAAGTTTTTCAACATGTCACAACCACCATACTCTAACTATTTCCCTTACACTTACACTCAACGACAACAACAACTAAGTCTACAACATCAACAATGGAATCAACAACAAGCAATTTATCAACAACAATTTAATCAACAACATACTTCACAACTTGCAGCAATTCCACAACCTCAAATTGTTCAACCACCACCAAGTCTTCAAGTTCAACCCTACAAGCGATTTCAATCAACATCCATCAAGGAACACTATGAAGGAACCCACTTGGTTTGCAAAGATGTGTGAAGCTTTAAGCAGCCAACAATCAATTCATGAGGCTGGATCACTTGATAGACCTCCAATGCTCACTCCAGGAAACTACGATCAATGGGTGTTAAGGTTCTTTAGGTTACGTGATCCGAAGAAGCCACATGCAAAGTTCTTAAAGAAGGTTATCTTGGAAGGTCCATTTCAGATGCCAACTGTCATTGTACCCGGTGATCCAAATGCTAATCCACCAAGAGATGAACAATCAAACATTGCTCTGATTGGAGACTGAATCAGAAGAACTTCTACACTATGAAGCTGATGAACTTGCAATGCAATATATCCTTTTAGGATTACCAAACCCAATTCTTCGAAAGTTGATGCTCAAAAGGCTGCCAGGCGATGTGGGAACATATTCATCTTTTTATGGAAGGATCGCACTCAATCAGGAGGATATGGAATCCAAAATTTACTTGGCTTATGAACACTTCATTATTGAACACGGAGACACTAGAGTCTTATCATCATAGATTCTTAGACATCATAAATGATTTGGATAAACACAACATCATCATGCCAAGAATTGCAATTAATACTAAGTTTCTGAGTAGTCTTGGTTCTGATGGGAGAAGTATGTCATTTTTCTCCGTCAAGCGAAGAACATGCATCATTCTACATACGGATTGTTGTACGATTACTTGAATCCTCATGAAAAGGAAGTTGATAGGAAAGGATTCTCCGTGCTCAAATTGCTTCACCGTCACACCCGGAAAATCAACAACTTGCTTTGTATACTCAAGCAGTTATTCTCCTCAACCAGCAACTCAACCAACTGCTACAATCACACCAAATGATCCTTTACAGCAACAATCTCAACAAACTCAATTGGTTCCATACAACAACAACAATGCTCAAGCATTTGTCAGTGAAGCTAATGAAGAATCCGATCCGTTCGAAGCATTGCAACAAGGATTTGTTATGATAGCTAATGCTTTTGGCCATTATACCAACAAATCCAACAATCGTATTCGTTCCTCCTCTAACACACGGAATCAAGTATTTGTGAACAATGGACGAGTTGAAGTTCAGAATCGTGGTTATGGTGCGTCGGATGGCGGTGGTCAAGGGTTTAATCTGTGGGTAGGAATAACAACGAGCTCAAGTGGTGGAACAGGAAATGCTCGAGAATGGGTTGAATGGTCTTCGATGCTACAATTGCAATGCGAAGGACACTGGTGTAACACCCGCCTTATCGACCACAATATTGTCCGCTTTGCCCGTAGGCTCCGCGGTTTGTTTTGTGGCCTCATTTGAAGACTTCTCGGCAGTCCACCCAAGCGGTACTACTCTCACATGAGCAGCTTAGCTGCGGTTCCACCGAACTCTACTCGCAGTAGACCACAAAGCGCGTTGTGTCATTGTAAAGCGAATGTTATCTTATGAGCCCGGCATCTCTCCAGGCCGCGGCCGATGTAGGATTTGCCTAGGGTGTTACAATCACCCCCCTCCCCATTAGGGACTCATCGTCCTCAATGAGGTTTGCCCCACCATCGGCGAACTCGAGTGGCTCATACCACTTGTAACACCCGCCTTATCGACCACAATATTGTCCGCTTTGCCCGTAGGCTCTGGATTTGTTTTTGTGGCCTCATTTGAAGACTTCGGCAGGTCACAAGCGATTACTACTCTCACATGCAGCAGCTTAACTGCCGGTTCCTCGAACTCCACTCAGATGAATACAAAGCGTTGTGTCATTGTAAGCGAATGTTATCTTATGAGCCCGACATCTCTCCGGGGCACTGCCGTCTTAGGATTTGCCTAGGGTGTTACAATGTTGTAAAACCTAAAATCTCAAGCAGCGTGAAAAGACAATTTTGCCCTCAAACTTAAAATTTTACAAGCTCGGAAAACACGTCAACATCGTTTAACAAGTTATATTATCAATAATATACACACATTATGAAAATAATTAACTTATGTTATGAATTAAAAGAACATAAATAAATAAGTCCTAATGTACCAAATAACTCTACAACATGTACACAATTAATCTAGACTAGAAAGGAGACTACATACACTTGGAAAAGATAAGATTGGAAAGTAAAAATTTGGTCTTCCCCCCTTGATGACCGGCCATATAGGCTTCCCCCCATTAACCACAAAATCAATTACATTAAATCACATTTACACATTCCTTTTCAATTCAAAAACACACACAAAAATTCACCACGACTCCATACGAATTTACGGAAGGGATCTAGCATTTTTCTGGGGTTCGTCATCATCAAGTAGCTGGGAAAATAGGTTTTGGTTTGTTGGAGGCTTGGTTCGATCGGGGTGATTTTCTTTGGTCGATTCTTCATCCGATAGGTATGAAATTCATGCACTGATCCACCGTCCTAAAATCGATTGGATATTTTTCTCATACTATTTATATCATATATGACCTAAATAAAATGATAAAAAAAAGAATCATGCATGTTTAAATAGTCGAATGGGAATTACATGCTTATAACGTATGCAAAACTATAGATCGGGTTATATGAATTCTGCGGGTGGTGTACATAATTTTTGAATTGTCTTAGTCATCATAAAGGTCTGGAAAAATGGTTTTTGAGTTGTTATAGCTTGGATCAATAAGTAATAAATTTTGAGGATAAAAAAGCGTGTATAAAATCTAATCTAATTAAATGCAATTTTATGGGTGTGAAAACCATTTTATTTGACTATATGACCCATATGATACTGAAAAATATTCATTCGAATTGTTATTGTCTAAAATGGCCTTGTCGAATTATTAATTATAATCGGGTTTTTATAAAAAAATGTATAAATGGATAAACAAAATTGAAACGATCGACCTAGGGTTTTATGTTATGGTCTAGATCTGATCTTAATGATGAAATAATGATGGAATAATGATTGTTTTTGATTTGTGGAATTAGGGTTAGGGTTTGATGATTTTATTGTCTTACCGATTGAGTTTTCAAAATAAAAGGGGTTGTTTCGTAAATTATAAAACTTGTGGACTATTTTTGTAATATACTTTGGACCAGGGGTGTTAGTATAAAATGTAACATGA
>OU343216.1:60464728-60558142 GCA_910596185.1 Chrysanthemum makinoi | reverse complement strand
CCAGCGTCTAAATGATCACATGATCTTATAAGAAAATTAATTACCCTAACATGAAACAACATAAAATTGCCCAAACTATAAGAAACAAATAGATGGTATAACTAAAACCTCCGGTAGCAATATCCTTTATAGTCACTTCGTGACCGCCCTCTTGATCGTCATTCTCAGTCACAACCACCATAACATACTTGTCGGAAACCCCATCCACAACCGCTGCCTTGCATTGTAGGTACAACACTGTATTCGCGACCACATAATGCGACATCATCAAGGACGACTAGAAATAAATAGCAACTAAAATGGTTATCCCCCTAGTTGCCGATCCAATATCATTGGCGGAGTTAGCATATGACAACAATGGGACGAATGCCAAATATGTGATCAAAATGGAAGCCGAATGATATTGAAACTCAGGTGATTGATGTGCACTTTGTTGTAACGGCTCAAATCCTGATTTTGCTTCCAACACGGCGATTGGTGCGGCTGATCCCCAAATTGTTATTAAGAAAAGGGCTAATAATAAAAAAAGTACTATATTTGCCACCCTTTCTTCTTCAGGGTAGCGAACAAAATTTTTTGCTTCTGCGGGTATTAAACTTTCAAATTCATCCTCTTTAGGGTATTTTGAAAAAAAGTCGGACATTTTTGCCCCTCTTACCCACAAGAGCAAATGATGGCAAGTATAATACTTTTTTTTTTTTTTTTTTTATCATTTGCCCTAGTTTTTATTATGTTAAATTTTGGATATGTATTAAGATAATTTATTTAATGATTTATAATTGTGTTAAATCTATGATAAAAATGTTTTGTTTTAAGTTTACACTATTTACTTATTAATCGTATTTGTAATAATTTAATATATACTTAAAAAAGGGAAAATTAAAATCATTCGGACAATTATAAAAAACAAACAACACTTTTTCATTCAGATTCGGACATTATAGCTACCTCTTAATAGTCAGATGTGGTAGTCAGTTCGATCTTAGTAAGATTGGATGTGTAACATATTAATCAAACAAACACACCCTTAATCTAGTCATAGTATACTCTCTAGTCTATGCTTCAACAAGTGACGAACATAAATTTATATGCAAGTACTTCAGGTTGTGATATAATTCCTCCTAATTTTAGCGAGGCGTTAAACCTAATTCGGTTTAAGCTTGGCTGAATAAACAACTTTGAAGTGAATTAGGGCAAATGATAAAACAAGACATTTTTATCATAGATTTAACACAATTATAAATCAATAAATAAATTATCTTAATACATATCCAAAATTTAACATAATAAAAACTAGGGCAAATGATAAAAATATATATATATATATATATATATATATATATATATATATATATATATATATATATATATATATATATATATATATATATATATATATATATATATATATATATGTATATTATACTTGCCATCATTTGCTCTTATGGGTAAGAGGGCAAAAATGTGTGGACTTTTTGCAAAATACCCTAAAGAGGATGAATTTGAAAGTATAATACCCGCAGAAGAAAAAAATTTTGTTCGCTACCCTGAAGAAAAAAGGGTGACAAGTATAGTACTTTTTTTTATTATTAGCCCTTAAGAAAAATATAATAGATATCAGAGCATATGCCAAGATTATGTTTATGAAAATGGAAAATATGGATCAATCGAAATGGAAACCTAATGAGTTAACAACTTGGGTGATAGCGAGTGGTGAAAGAGTATATAAGATGAAAATGAGGGTTAGTTTTGTAAATCCTGCGATACATGTAGAAAGAAGAGGGATGTATGAATGTGACAGCGATTTGAAGGCGGATATGAAGATGACATGTTTACGTTGCATGGCTTGGTTTGTGCTGTAAATTATCAACGCGGTACCCGCGACAGTGGGAAGGCTGGTGAGGAGAAATAACACAAGGATCGAAATAAGAGTTTTACTGGTGGGGAGGTGCGGAGTGGATATTATGGTTTTAATTAGGTGGTTCGTTGTGACATCGTGGGAGGAGG
Source organism: Chrysanthemum makinoi (assembly GCA_910596185.1). Lineage (NCBI taxonomy): Eukaryota > Viridiplantae > Streptophyta > Magnoliopsida > Asterales > Asteraceae > Chrysanthemum > Chrysanthemum makinoi. The sequence continues at coordinate 60,556,135 of OU343216.1, read as the reverse complement.
TGTTGGGTTTTACTAATCATAACAATTTACAAAAGCAAGTAAACATCATCAAAGCATGCAGCGGAAGTATAATGAATAATATATGTATATTAATTAACCGAATAAGAAAACGCGTACCTTTTAGCAAAACAAGAACCAAACGGTGATGTGAACAAGTAACAAAACCCAAAACCCTAACTTAGGGTTTCACCAAATTCGTCCCACCAAAAGTCGACCACCAAGAGATTCACAAACACAAGTGCGTTTGTCCTTCGTTCTTGTACACACGTACTAATAGCGATTTGATGTGAAAAGCTAGGTTCTTGATCACAAAACAAACCAAATACTTATTCTTGAGTTACGCAAATCGAAACCCTATGGGGAGGGGTGTTCGACCGGCCACACACAAGGGAGAAGGAGAGAAATTAGGTTTGCAAGTCACCAAGATTCGGTTTAAAATGAATACAATGGTATTGTATTTATAGTTAACCAATCTTGGAGGACAAGTCAATGTGTGGGTTGGGTTAGGATATCCCAACCGATCGGCCAAAGCAACCCAAAGGGGTTCTAGATCTTTCCCGACTTATAATTTCATCTCTAGTCCTTTAAGTTTACATTTAACGACCGTTAGCCAAACATCGTTAAATATTAACTACCGTTAAGTATTTATTTCGTGACTAATAATTAATAATAATAACATTATATATATATTAATTATTTAACATCAATTCTCATACGTAATGTGTGCAATCCCGAAGTCTCGAGTTCGAATCCGAACATACGTATATTTAAATATCCATAAAACCTTTCAGCTCCCACTTGGATATTACAAAATATAGTAATGACATTGGTTTAGTCTAGCCTAACACGCCAATGCCCCAGATCGAATCGAGTATGGTTTCCTGGAAAAACCATTTAATGACTCATCATTTTTACTTATCCTTTTGTTACTAATACTACATTAACTATGAATATGGATCAAGTCATTTCATAAGTTAATATTATGTTTCTCGTTGTATTCGATTGAACAAGATTACCAAATCATCCGAGCGTATTCCAGATAGATCTTGGGTATGGCCATACAAACATCTTGTCAACCTTACGAGGGGCCCAAATATAGTATTATGCTTTGAAACAAATTCAAAAGAACAAATTCTCTTGACTACAAACATAACTCATGAACTTTGTAACACTTCTGAAAATAGCCCTTATAACTACCAGTTACGGATAGCGTTAAACTATTTTACACAAATGTACTACATTCATAACAGTTATCTGGTATCTCAAGTCTGAGGATAAACACTTCATGACTTACTCAATGACAAAGACCCATAAGTAACATCATGTAAAGTTGGGATCTGTCCTATATTCAATTCATTGAATATCATGTGAATCTGGTATGTCCCACGCATCAATATACTTTAAGTATATTCTACCAAAACTCAGATTTGTCTTAATTCAATGACATTCCCACATCATTGATTGACAACGGACTATTTAGAATAACATAAGTTACTCATAGATTAAACATGCAAATATATGATATAATATTAAGAAAATGAAAAATAAACATAAACAGCTATTTTATTTCATTAAAATAATATTTGTTCATAACATCCTTTATCCAAATACTAATCACAGATCTGCATGAAACTACTCGCTAAACGAAGTCCTATCCCATCAGCATGGTGAGTAAGTTTTTCTTTTGGCAAAGGCTTCGTAAAGGGATCAGCTAGATTATCATCTGTATAAACTTTGAGTAGATTTATTTCACCTATTTTGACTTGTTCTCGAACATAGTGATATCGACGAGGAAAATGTCTGGCGCCCTTCATGACTCCAGGCTCATTGACAAACGTTATTGCGTGAGTTGTCACAATACACATTTAAAGGTAATTGATTGAGGGCATTACTCCGAGTCGAAATGAATTTCCTAATCCAACGACTTCCATCGCGGCTTCCGAATCAGCTATGTACTTTCGTACGTATAGACATCGCGGTCGTTGCCGCTTCTTGCTCTTCCAAATCAATCTGCTTCCCCATTAACGACAAAGCGTGTCCGTTTGAGACTTCTTATCATCTTTATCGGTTTGGAAAGACGCATCGCAAAACACTGAACATCAAGTTACGCATCTGGATTTCCTCCATACACTAGAAACATTTCTTTAGTAGCCCTTAGATACATAAGAATGTTCTTAACGACTTGCTAGTGTTTCACACTGGATTCATTGATATCGGTGATATTCGTGTGCAAACGCCACATCGGGCCTTGTACATCTCGGAACATACATGATAGATCCTACAAGCAAGCATAAGGAACTTTTCTCATGTGTGCCACCTCTTCAAGTGTTGACGCGCATAGTTCACTACTTAAGCCATGTTCAACTTGCATCGGCCAATATCCCTTCTTGGAATCTTGCATATTGAATCTCTTCAATATTTTATCAATGTAAGTACTTTGGCTTAGTCCAATCAACCGCCTTGATCTATCTCGGTAGATCTTGATTCCCAGAATAAATGCTGCTTCCCCTAAATCCTTCATAGAAAAGCACTTTCCAAGATAATACTTTACATCTTGTAAACTTGGAATGTCTTTTCCCATGATCAATATGTCATCGACATATAAGATAAGGAAAATAACATTACTTCCACTAGCTTTGTGATATACACATGGCTCATCAAGATTTTGAGTGAAACCAAATTTCTTGATTTCTTCATCAAACTTCTTGTTCCATTTCCTTGATCCTTGCTTTAACCCATAAATGGATCTTTGAAGTTTGCATACACGCTTTGGAAATTTTGGATTCACAAACCCTTCAGGCTGCGCCATATAGATGTCCTCATCTAGGCGGCCGTTTAAGAAGGCAGTTTTTACATCCATTTGCCATATCTCATAGTCATAGTATGCAGCTATGGCTATAAGAATCTTAATAGCTCTAATGTGCCTTTCGCTACGAGGAGAAAATGTCTCCTCGTAGTCTATCCCAAAAGTTTGAGTAAACCCTTGAGCTACAAGACGAGCTTTATAGGTGTGTACATTGCCATCCATGTCAGTCTTTATCTTATAGAGCCACTTACTTCCAACTACCTTAGCATTTGGAGGTAAGTCAACCTCTATCCAAACTTCGTTATCTTTCATGGATTGCATTTCCCCATTTATTGCAACTCGCCATTTTTCCTTTTTAGGACTCATCATGGCAGCCTTATAGTTAGCAGGTTCACCAAGATCCCCGAACATATTTTCCTCAGCTTCTACGTTAAGACATAGAGGCGCTCGATTTGCACGCATAGTCCTTGAGATCTACGAATGGGAACCACTTCAACCGGGTGGAACACTCGGACTTTCGGGTTCTACTTGAGGTTGGCTAGTGTTTTTAGAAGGTGTTGTATCTTCTTGATCATATTCCAGATCATAAAATCTCCCACTGAATTCATGAGATATGAGATCCTTTTCAAGAAAGTCTCCATACCTAGCAACAATTACTTTGTTTTCCGGTGGAAAGTAAAAGTAGTAACCCATAGTTTCCTTTGGGTATCCTACGAAGATACACTTAACAGATCTTTGTTGTAGCTTATCAGCAGAGTCACGTTTAACAAGCGCCTCAACCCCAGGCACCTTTAAGTAAGACAAGTTGGGAGCTTTCCCATACCACACTTCATAAGAAGTCTTATCAACCTTCTTAGTTGGAACCATATTTAATATGCACTGAGCAGCAGTTTCTAAAGCATAATCCCAAAAGGATAAGGGAAGAGTTGTAAGATTAAACATTGATCGCACCATGTCTAGCAATGTACGATTTCTTCTCTCAGATACACCATTTTGTTGTGGAGTATAAGGAGATGTGAGTTCTTTGGGCGATACCACACTCGACTAGATAATCTTTAAACTCTTGGCTTAAATATTCACCACCTCTATCGGATCGAAGAGCTTTAATTCTCTTTCCTAGTTGCAGTTCTACTTCACTCTTAAAACCTTAAATGTTTCAAAGACTTCATGTTTATGTTTAAGTAAATAAACATAACCAGAACGACCGAAATCATCATAAGTAAGGTTAAGAAGTAGCTAGCACCTTTCCTTGACACATGTCTTAGTGGTCCACATACATCAGTATGTATCACACCAAGAAGATCAGAAGCCCTTTCTAAACTATTTGTAAAAGGTTTCTTGGTCATCTTCCCAGATATGCAAGATTCGCAATTATTAAATGATTCATCATTGATGTCTTGCAAAAGCCTATCGTGTTGTAGCTTTTGCATGCGTTTCTTGCTTATATGAGCAAGTCTACAATGCCAAAGAAATGAAGAATCCAAATCACTTTTGATTCTTTTATTATTGATGCTAAAGACAGAATTATTTTTATCAATCACATTATCATGCAAATTAATTTCAAACACACCATTCTTTGGAATAACATTAAAGTAAAAACATCATTTAAAGAAACCGAAATTCCATAATCAGTAAATGTATGAATAAAACCAATACATTTTAACAAGGAAACGAAGCGACACCTCTAACAATATAAGGTGCGTAATGACAATCGTTCAAAGACGATTACTAAACCCGAAGGTAAAACTAAATCAAAGCGTGCCTATAGCTTCAACGACAACGTGCATGTGCTCCATTACCCACGTCGGTATTGTTGTCCATAGGCGAGCTTCCTTGCACCTCTAAGTCCCTGCAGTGTATTACAAATGTGAATACCACATCCAGTATCATATACACAGGAATTTATTTTATGAGGAAAAGTAAATAATTCTATCATCAAAAGAGTACCTGAAGTACTAGCCACAGTGCCAGTATTTTTATACCTCTTAGTGAGCAACTCATCAAGGTAGAGCGGACAATTCCTCTTCAAGTGTCCTAACTCGGTGCAGTGATGGCAAGCTTGATCCTTCTTGGGATTCTCACGCTTTTTGGGAGGGTACTTCTTGGGTTCTTGTTGATAAGCCATAACTTGTTTTCCCTTATCAACTTTACCCTTACCTTTCCCTTTCTTGTTCGCTAGCGGCTTATTAGGCTTAGAAATCCTACCCTTTTGGATGGTTAGAACCGCAGGTGTAGGGGCCTTCTTGGGCAAACCTTTCTCGTAATCAATGAGCATTGCATGTACCTCACTGACTGTCTTCCCCGTGCAATGCATATTGTAATTGCGCATGAAACCATCAAACTCCTTGTTAAGGGATCTATTGATAAGGCCAATTTGTATGTCATTGGGGTAGACATAGTTGAGTCTCACGAGAGTCCATGTAACTCATCATTTCAGTCAGTGAAGCTCACGGGTTTCCCTTCTCTTTGCTTGCAAACGTGTAAAGCATCTATCGATCATACTGACTCTCTGATTCAGGCTTTTCAAACAACCTTTGCAATTCTTCGAGCATGAGGTTAGGGAAGTAATTCTCAAACTGTTTTTGCAAGTTTGAATTCATACTCCCAAGCATAATGCAGGCGACCTCATTAAACTTATCATACTCAGATTGCCATGCAGCTCGTGCTTGGCAGCAGTAGCACGGTACAGTGAGTTCAAAGGACAAAGTAGTCAAATAATCTACTCTTTTGGCAACCCTCAAGACAATTACGAGTTGCCGATACCAATCATTGAAATTGGCTACCAGTCAATTCTCTCGATCAAACATAGATTTGAGCAGACGAGGCTAGTGCAATAGATTCAGCTTGAGCCATTTCTACAGAAAATAAAAGTTCAAAAGTTAGTACTTTCGATAAGTAAACATTCAAGAAAATAAAATACCCTTTGGTCAATATTCATATTAACCATAGAATTTTTCTTGAATTTTGGATCCTCATTATCATAGTTTCACCACATCAGTTGATCTGCTAGTGGTAAAAGTATAGAATAGGTAATTGTTGAAAAACAATAATTGACAAACAAGTTTTCAATTCCAAAAGTTATGGGCTTTACAATTTTGCCAAAAAAATTAATGCAAAATGTAAGCATGTTTTATCCCATCTTATGCCATAAGTTATAGGTCTCACTAACTAACTTAATTAAGTTGTCTAATTTAGAAACTGCAAATAATTAAGCTGAGGTCTCACACAACAAAAAAATTCACCTTGTTATTGTAATCTAGATCAAGGTCTCACATAACATAATTACAACTTCAAGTGTTTCATATCATTAGATGGCATAAACTTAAATTTAAAGGGTACAATTTTTGACGTGTAATCAAAACTTATGTATAAAGAAGCATGCATACAACTTTATAGCATAAAATTTTTCGAAAAAACTTACATAGTATTTTAATTGCTAAGGTCAAATTCTACTAAGTTTTAATCGATGCGTTGAGAAACTTACAACTTTGCACTAAGATGCTTCGTACATAGAATGGTTATACTAGGTAGCTCCAATCGAACTCACAGAGGGCAAAGGACCGAGGGTAAAGCGCAAAAAGCATAACCTTAGACATCCTTTCGGTGTACTGTCGCGCACTTCTTTATTAACCCCTTTATAGTTTGTTCTAGTGGGTGAGCTGTTCTAACTATTTAGTACAGTCGCATCAATCGATTAAAAGTTCAAGAATTAATACTTAGAAAAACAAATCAATTTCGCCATTATTTTTAGTCCATTTAATTTTCTATTCAAAAAACCCTTTTTGCTTACTAACATGTCATACAATACATAAACAAAAAAGCACTTTAATAAAAATTAAACAAACTCAAATAATATAAACATATAACTATACAATTTAACATATGTAAAAAACAATTAGCCACATGCATAATTATTTCGATAAACGCTAATAAACAATTCTAAACGTAAAATAATGCATACATCAACTAGGGCTTTCACCTACAAGGTAGATGAGCCACATGCATCGACAAGTCGATTGCGTAAGCCAAAGTCAATAGTATACCAAATAGCACATAACGAATTTTTATTAGTATAATTGAGGTCTTCCCCAATTCAATAATTATCAAATAAATAAAACATGTGTATATCATCTAAACAATTTAATAAACAACAATAATCCATAGCAAAACATTCATGTTCCACCATGGATTCATCATAACAATTATATCCCAAGATGCGCATATTACATGGCACATAACAATTATTCATTAATTTATCACATAAAAATAGCATGCAATCCTAGGGTTTCTACAAGTTTTACAAAATTAAAACCTAATTAAATAAAAATAGGGTAATCGACCCAATAATTAAAAATTAGGGTTTCGAATTCAAAACCCTAGAAACCAATATACGCATGCAATAACCATAAAGATCCAATTTTTATGTGTTTCGGTAATTAATTACATCATATTAACGGCTCGTGATGCCTTTGTTGGGTTTTACTAATCATAACAATTTACAAAAGCAAGTAAACATCATCAAAGCATGCAGCTGAAGTATAATGAATAATATATGTATATTAATTAACCGAATAAGAAAACGCGTACCTTTTAGCAAAACAAGAACCAAACGGTGATGTGAACAAGTAACAAAACCCAAAACCCTAACTTAGGGTTTCACCAAATTCGTCCCACCGAAAGTCGACCACCAAGAGATTCACAAACACAAGTGCGTTTGTCCTTCGTTCTTGTACACACGTACTAATAGCGATTTGATGTGAAAAGCTAGGTTCTTGATCACAAAACAAACCAAATACTTATTCTTGAGTTACGCAAATCGAAACCCTATGGGGAGGGGTGTTCGGCCGGCCACACACAAGGGAGAAGGAGAGAAATTAGGTTTGCAAGTCACCAAGATTCGGTTTAAAATGAATACAATGGTATTGTATTTATAGTTAACCAATCTTGGAGGACAAGTTAATGTGTGGGTTGGGTTAGGATACCCCAACTGATCGGCCAAAGCAACCCAAAGGGGTTCTAGATCTTTCCCGACTTATAATTTCATCTCTAGTCCTTTAAGTTTACATTTAACGACCGTTAGCCAAACCTCGTTAAATATTAACTACCGTTAAGTATTTATTTCGTGACTAATAATTAATAATAATAACATTTTATATATATTAATTATTTAACATCAATTCTCATACGTAATGTGTGCAATCCCGAAGTCTCGAGTTCGAATCCGGACATACGTATATTTAAATATCCATAAAACCTTTCAGGAGGAAGTCGGGGAGATGCACAATTGAATGATGGTAGAGACGAAGAAGGTGAATGGGAGAAAGAGGATAGATATGGTGATGAAGTGAAGGGAGTTTTTGTTGAGGATTTTGGCTGTTTGGAGAAAGAGTTGTCGATGGTCATTGGTTATTTGCGTGGTAACGGGAAACATTGTTAACTCTTATTACAGCTCATACAACTTCGATTAACACCTCAATCCACACTTTGTACCTATAGATACTTTTCTGATTGTGCCTTTTATGTAACAGAGGTGAGATTATATAAATTTCTTTGACGGAGACTGCAAATTGAATTGTTGAAGATGGTATGGTAGATGATAATGAGTTTGACAATGTCATGAATCATGGTTATTACACTTGTATGGATTATTGTATATTCGTATTTGACAAGTATAACTTTGGCTTAGCTAAGCATGAGTATTGGATTATTTTATATCGTATTTGACAAGTATAACTTTGACTTAGCTTAGCAAAAGTATTTTGTCTTTTTTAATTTAGTGTGTTCTCATATACGGCTTAACAATGATCTTCAATAACATTCTGTTACCAATGTTTTCAATACAATGTTTGTTGATGCATAATCTGGCGCGGGCTGGATTCAACGACTCTCCTTAGCCGTTAGTCGTCTTCTCGAGCCCTAGTAGACTTGTCAACAAAGAGAACCCGTTAGGAGTGGACCCGAGGCCGTAGCCCCGGGGTCCACCTCCGACGGTCAAGTTAGTATGCGATATAGCATATATCAAAGTTAGGGTTTTGATCATACCTTTAATGAGGAGATCCAGCCATGTATTTATATGGCATGGATTAGGGTTTAGGCATAGAGTGAGCCGCATCTGCCGGGCCTGACCCATTCCTGGCCCAGTCCGGACCATACGTCCACAATGTTAGTTATTTCGAATTGCTAGAGCATTTTATATAAACTTCGCACTGCCATTAAGAAAACTACAATACAAAAGCAGTCGAACCCAAAACCCTTAGTGAATAAGCTGTTTTGTTGCAGAAGTTTAAAAAGGCAGAAGCAAACACAACCAAATACACAATAATGAAGATCAGGGATCAACTTATCTTAAACATTGGCAACAACTAACTACTGTAATACTAGTAGAGTAGTAGTATTGTTGTACACTATAATTATCCTATATTTACAATATGAAGGTTAGTTGGTTTACTATTCATTAGAAAAACATTACTATCTCCGTCTCAAATTTTATGTCCATTTTGACTTTTTCAACAAAACTTTGACTTTAAATATATTTTTATGTATTATATAATACTTGATGAAAGTTATACCAATGAAAATACATTTAAAACTTAATTTCATTTATATATTTTAAAACAAGTATTATATAATACAAAAAGATATATTTAAGGTAAAAGTTTGATTGAAAAAGTCAAAATGGACATAAAATTTGAGACGGAAAAAGTAATATTAGTGTTTTATAAATACTACACTAATAGAATTCAACCTTCAACAAAAATATACACCTAACCTAATCAATAGCACTTTACCTGAGTAAGAAAATATTAAGTGTTTGAATCTTAGCTTTCTTTTTTTATTTATTACTAAACGATGCAAACCCTATAGCGGCGACGGGGTATAGTATTTTCAATTTGTGTATGCATAATTATTTGCGGCAAGTGAGAGTGGATAAAGTTAGTGGGTTAAATTGTAATTAATATTAATTAAATTGTGTTATATTTTCTAAGTAATGTACTGGTTATAATACCTGTGCACGCACAGGGTTTTGACAAAAAAAAATTATTTTGTATTAATACTGAATATTGTGTCTTTAAATGTAATTGCATATAATTATATAGTTATAAGTTTTGTGCACGCATGAAACTTACACATAAATCAAATTTATTTTATTATTTTTATTCAGTATATACACGAGTTTTTCATTATGCATTAATATCTATTAGAATTTGGTAAAATATTTGTAAAAATTTATATTAGGTAACTCAATATTTAATTTTATTTAACTGACAAAGATGTTGATGTTGTTATTTAAGTTTCACTACTGATATTATGTTGTACACATGATGCAAGTTTAATAGCACATAATGAGCGTTGATAAAGTTAAAGTATACTCCTTACAGTTTTTTAAAATGTTTTTCTAGATATCCTTATATAAATAAATAAGAATCACATGAGTCATTGTTATAAGTACAATCGCGTATATTTGTTTTTATATTAAATTAACCTGTGCTTACAATTTGATAATTATATTCCCGTTTATACATTGTATTTTTTAAGATAGAAAGTATAAAGGGTATAAAGTATAAGGGGGTATTTGTTTATAATCCAAAGTTATTAAAAAAATATGTGGGTAAAAGCCATAAAATAACAACGTACTTTTCAAAATTTTCCGACTTGAAACACTTACTTTTTATCACTTACTTGAACTTTCAAATTTGTTCGACTTCACCCATATGACCCATTTATATTAAAATAATAACTAAAATGACAATATTACCCTCGGCATATGGGTGAAGTTAGAACAAATTTTGAAAGTTCGTTGGTGAAGTCGGAACAAATTTTAAAAAATGCAAGGGTAATATAATCATTTCAGTTATTATTTTAATATAAACAGGTCATATGGGTGAAATTGGAACAAATTTTGAAAGTTCGTTGGTGAAGTAATGTAATAAAAAAGTTTATGTTTCATGTCGGCAAAATTTGAAAAGTATATTGTTATTTTATAGCTTTTACCCAAAATATGTAGGCAAATAATATTACACTTAACTCTATATAAATTTTAAAAATTCAACCACTAAAGTTTTATTAATTACCTCCTTTTTTTTTAAGTTTTTGTTTTCACAAATTTGACACCTATATTTTTATGTGTTTTTTTTATCAATCAAATTTCTCCACCAAATTTATTAAAGTTTGACCAAAATCAATTTAATTTTGACTTTTATTAACCAATCACATCACACGATTTTGCTTACGTGGCAAAATCTAGCTCTCCTATTGGTCTAATTGTTTTTTCAATAAGAATGAATTGACAAAATCACTCCGAAATAATGTAATTCCTTTATTATATAAAAGATTTAATTTAGTATAACAACATTACTCGTTTTAAAAAAAATTTAAAGTTTTAAGCACATACGGTATTTGACTATTTTTGCCTTCTATTATATTTGAACAGTCTCTTTCAAATATATTTTTCATGATATATTTTTTTGAAACAGTCTCTTTCATCAGTGAATAATAAAATAAAAGTTTAGTAAAACATATTGAAATTATAACTATGTGATATATTATCAACGAGGTTGGTATTACCCGCGTGTTGTTCCGTATTATTGTAGTTTTAACTTTTTTTATCATGGAAAATACAGGAAATCAATTATTAAAAATTAACTGAAATTATGATTTACGATTTTATATAATAATCACATGTATAAGAGTAAAATATGTTAATATAGACATACTTGTTAGTTAATCTAAATGATATTTGTCATCTTTGTGTTAGTAATAAATATTGGTGGGTAAAATATGAAAACTTAAGAAAACTCACTAAACTAACCAACTTATGTTGTATTTATTATAATCAATGGATATGATGATCAAGTTATTGCTCAGGATACTGCTAGGTTGCTTTTGCATGGAGGTTTTAATTGCATGGTATATGTTTTCGTAGTTTTTTGGTTGGTTAGTCAGTTGATAGGTGTTAGTTAGGGTAGTGTCAGTTGCTGTGGTATGCCGTTTCGTCAAATTAGTTGATAGGTGTTCGTTAGGGTAGCGTCAGTTGCGGTGGTATGTTGTTTCGTCAAATTAGTGTCACCTTAACATTTTGCATTTCACATTCACACATAAAAAATACTCAATCCTTTTATGGTAATGTCGGTTTTTGATTAGCTTTTCTAATCTATACTACATATAAAGTGACAAAAAAATTTGTTTAAATTTAAAAACTTAAAAATAAGTAATGTTTAATCCCAAAATACTCTTTTAAAACTTAGAGTTAAAGTCCAAAAAACATCCCTGTGGTTTGCCCCGTGGTGTTGTTTACATCCCTAAACTTTTTTTTGGAACAATTACATCCCTCCGTTAGTAAAGTTGGCACAAAATCATCCTAAGACGACAACGCGCAAAGAAGTCCCTCGTTAAGTCCCCCACGTGCTAGTCACGTGAGGGGTATTTTTGTCCATTTCTCACTCCCAAGGATGTATTTTAGACTTATTGCTATATAATAGGTTACCAAGATTATTCCCAATTTTGGTTTATCATGCTTATTGTTATTAGAAGGTACATACAACACCACAAACACCTGATAGTTTGTCGTGAATGTTTTTAAACCATTTGTATTTACTGAACTACCATCACTCATTTATATAAGAAAATAATCGAGCCATAAGTAGAGCAACTGTCACCAACTTCTCAAATTCCCTTTCGACAACAACAATAACAACATCCCCATTTTTATTTCAAAACCACCAATCACATCCACACCGAGAGCTTAAGCTCTGCGTTCGTGGTTTTAACCAAAGCACGACCCATTTTATTTCAAACCAAACGACCCAATCAAATGGATTTCTTGACGCGCACACGCACGACAGACACGGATACCAACCAACATGGTTTTAACCACATTTTTGTTATTAAAAAGTTGTTTCCCACGTTTTCTAACCAAACTCGACTCAAAACGAGTCAACTCGTGACTCATGTCACGAGTTTCAAGGATAACGAGCTAAAACTCGCGTGTGTTACCCTACCTTTATCTTCTTTGTGAATATGACACGGTGATGGTGATATGGTGGGGTTTAGGTGTGGTCGTGGGTGAAAGAAACGAGGGTGGGGTGGTTTGAGCGCTCGTGATGTAGTAGATCGGAAGAGGGGTGAGGTGGGGAGTCTTTGGAGTGGGCGGTGAGTGGTGGTTGTCGGCGTTGAGGCGCGTGGTGATGTTTTCCGGCGGCTAGGGTTTTCAATAGAGGGAGATAGAGAAAAGTGGTGAGGATGATGAGTGGTTGTGTTTGTATGTGGTGTTATCCACTTGGACGAATTCATGTAATATACTCAAAAAAAAGTCAAAGCAATAAGTCTAAAATACATCCCAGGGGTGAAAATGGACAAAAATACCCCTCACGTGACTAGCACATGGGGGATTTAACGGGGACTTCTTTGCAGCGTTCGTCCTTAGGGATGATTTTGTGCCAACTTTACTAACGGAGGGATGTAATTGTTCCAAAAAAAAGTTTAGGGATGTAAACAACACTACGGGGCAAACCACAGGGATGTTTTTTGGACTTTACTCTAAAACTTAATTCCCACACAAGATTTCAAACAATATTGTCTTAATAAAACACTTGTCTTAACAATGTTCTCAGACAAAATTTTTTGAATGTGGTTTCTAAAAAAAAGGGAAATTTTTTTATAGTTAATCTCAACATTGAAAGTTTAAAAATTCATTCACAAATTCTACTTTATAAGACATTATATTAAAACTTCTTTGTATTTTGTGTTAGTTTATAGTTGATAGTTTATGCCGAAGAAACAGAATGACGATAATATCGAAAAGGTATTGTTTTTCGTTACAAAATCTCGTTGTTATGCATGGATACTCGTCTAGTGCTAGTGTGTGCAAGGCAAAGAGGAAATAGGTATGTTGAATGAGATCATATAAATGTATCATTTCACTTTACACTTTCGTACAAAAAGTTGATTTAACAAACGAATAACTCTAATGTATAATGTTATTTAGTCCGTTATCACAAAGTGATAGTAGAGCTATAAAAAGTAGGGATTATTCAACAAGTAAGATGGTTATTTATATGCTTTAACACTTGTGGGTAATTTACTTGAATATTGATACTCAATAAATTTACAAAAGTTACAATTTGAAAGTATTTGAACTAAACGATAAAGATTTTTTTTTGAACTGCAGATTTAATTAAAAGAAAAACTAGCAAGGAGTTAGAAAATTACAAAGAAACAATATGAGGGTTTTTAAGCCACTCAATCCAACTAAAAGAAGATTTACATCTATAACGACACCAATAAAAAGAACGAGATTGCACGTCTTTGAAAATGACCGCCTGAGAAGGAGACCCCGGACCACAGATGCATTTATTACGAAAACTCCAAATATGTCACCACATCACATAACAAACTCCCTCGAAAATTCTTTTATGCTTGATCGGAAGTCGGATATTCAAGATCCATTCAAGCCACTCTTCATAAGTAGATAACTCCATCTACGAAACGTCCCACTATCGAGAAATATTGTGCAAAATATCTCTAGCAATGTGACAAGTGAAGAAAATATGCTTAGAAGATTTAGCCGCCTTACCGCACATAGGGCAAAGAATAGACTCGATATCCATTCCTCTACGAGAAATATTCAATCTAGTTGGGAAATAGTCTAACTTAATTTTCCAAGCTAGAACATTCACCTTGATCGGAACCTCTTTGATCCAACGAGTCATGGAAGCGACCTTCAAAAACAAGTGATTATTGATCGCTTTTCTAACCGAAGCAACAAAAAAATCTCCCGAGCCTTCCAAGGACCACACCCATCTATCCCTCATGTTAACAAGGGAAGTACATGTAACTTTAACAATCAACAGGTCAAGTTGCTCTTGTTCCGCGCCTCCCCTGGGAACTCGACGAAAAGAGTAAGCCAAGTTATTATGAGATAATTTTGAAGCGACATCAATACTTTTACAGGATTCCAAGGCGTACGCCCTAGGGTACAGGTCTTTGAAAGCGATATCATGCCCAGTTTTTTGTGAATAAAACTAAGCAGATTTAAACCTCGTTTCTTTATAAGATCCACCTCTTTAACAATCTCAAGCCATAAGGACGGAAAAGAAGAAGTCACCTTTTTACCAATTTTTCCTTGAGCTCCATGGATTGATTTAATAACGTTCGCCCATAAAGAAGAGTTTTGAGATAAGAAACGCCAAACCCATTTGAACATGAGAGCTCTATTCAACGCAAATAAACTTGAAATTCCAAGGCCACCTTTATCTTTAGAAGCCAACGCATTTTTCCATTTCACCCAAGTCGGTTTTTTACCAAGTATATCGGAGCCATTAAAAAAATGAGAACGGATGGATTCCATGCGGTTTATGATCGTCTTGGGAACTTTAAATAACGACATATGATAGATAGGCATTGATCCTAAGACCGACTTGAGGAGAGTTGGTCTACCTCCTATCAAGAGAGTGTTCATCTTCCATTTAGATAAATGAGTAACCATACCTTCTACCGTCTCATTCCAAGATTGAAGTCTAGACATAAAACCACCCACTTTGGACCCTAAATAAGTAAATGGGGCTGTAAGGATGGCACACCCGATCATCTTAGCACTTGATCTACTACTTTTCGCATCACAGAAATGCCCATAAGTTTACTTTTAGACATGTTAATGCGAAGACCAGAAGCACGGTGGAAGCAATCCAAAACATGCACAATCGTTTTTAAATTTGGTTCGTTCCATTGGCCCATAAAAATAGTGTCATTAGCATAGAACAAGTGTGAGAGATTGAGAGAGGGGCTTAGCATAATACCTTCAAACATACCTGCATCAACCACTCTTTGGAACGAGATGTGCAAGCTTTCCATTACCAAAATGAACAAGAAAGGAGATAAAGGATCGCCTTGTTAGAGACCTTTGTGAAACTGAAATTCTTCTGTGGGGCTTCCATTGACAATAACCGAGCCTCTAGAAGATCTAAGGCAACTTTGTATCCAAGAACACCATTTCTCACCAAAACCGAACCTTCTCAAAACGTCATGCAAATAATCCCATTGAACTGAATCAAAAGCCTTTTCAAATCAACCTTAAACACCAAAGATTTCCTCTTTTTTTATTTACACCATTGAATAATTTCATTCATAATAAAAGGGCCATCAAGAATTTGCCTATTTGCAACGAAGGCTGATTGAATCTCATTGACAAGGTTTCCCAAAACGAAAACAAGACGGTTCGCCAATATCTTAGCAATGATTTTGTACATACTCCCAATTAAGCTAATAGGCCTAAAGTCTTTAACCATATTAGCGTCTGAAGTTTTCGGGATCAAGGCAATAAAAGAAGAATTGCTACCTTTAGCAAAGGATCCATGATGAAAAAAACAATTCACTTCATCTACCACATCATTTTCAATGATTTCCAATACGTCATACATACCAACGTGAATCCATCCAGGACCAGGGATTTATCTGTTCCACAATCCCAAACAGCCCTTTTTATTTCGTCTTTTGTAACTTCGCGCTCCAAGTCAGTTAGTTTATCAGAATTTAGCATGCTTGGAAAGTTAAGATCAAGATGAAGACGAGCTTCTTGCGGGGCAGCAAAATGGTTTTTAAAATGAGATAGGAACTCATTTTTTACCAAGTTAGGAGAATCCTTCCAATTACCATCAACCAAGATGCCACGAATAGCTAATTGACTTCTTTGTTGTTGAGAATACCATGATAATACTTGGAGTTCTCGTCACCCTCGATTGCCCATTTGATCTTTGCCTTTTGGGTGCTTCCAAAGATGAAGTTTCTCTAACTCTTGAAGAGATCTGACACGTTAGTTCTTTTATTGATAACCTATCATCTCCATCACCTTTATCAAGGATAGGTCCAAATCGCAAGTTCGATTTAAGAATTATGTTTGAGTCGTAGTATTTCTCTTGATCCATAAGCGAATCTTTCCTTTCTAGAATTTGAGTTTCTACGTCAGTTTGGTCATGGCATTTGATTCCACCACGTTAGCTTCATTCCAGGAGTCTTCAACAAGCTTGTCAAAGCCCTTAATTTCAAACCAATAATGAAAGAACCGACGAACAGGACGGAGTCGTGGAGTGGAGTGATTCGCGATTAAGATTGGACGATGATCAGATAAATATCGGTCCAAAGTAATATCAGAAATGTTAGGGTATTTATTCATAAGACTTTCAGAAATAAGGAAACGGTCAAGTTTACTCATTTTTGTAGCAGATTTATGGCACCAAGTAAAGGAACATCCTCCTAAAGGAACTTCCTTCAGACTTGCATTAGAGATGAACAAATTGAACGCATCGGCACATTGAACATTAAACAACGCTCCAAATCTTTCCTCTTTTTTGCGAACTTCGTTAAAATCCCCGATGACAACCACCTCTCCTTCCCATTGAGCCATAACATGAAACAGATAGTCCCACAACGTCTTTTTTTCGGTTAACTCTTGAGGAGCGTACACCGAAATAATAAGAAGCTTAGTACCATTAGGCACCCAATTACCTCTAACCATAGCAAAGTAATCTGAAACAGTAGAATTAATTTTGATGAACGATTTAGGATCCCAAACACAAAGAATCCACCCTGAGTTGCCAACGGAAGCACTATGAACATGATCGAAAGCAAAGTTTCCCCAACATCTCTTGATACTGAAAAAATCGATGTTCTCCAATTTAGTTTCCTGTAAAGATAAGAAATTTACCTTATGTTTTATACAAAGCTCATTTACCCAATCTTTTTTAGCCTTTTGGGCGAGGCCTTGAATGTTTAACGATAAAAAATTCATCGGAAAACATCATTCACTCCTTGAGAACCAATGATCTCTTCTATATTTTTCAAGCATCCCTCCATATTATAGCCCATAGTATGTCCAACCTTGACTAACTCCTCCATCACATTAATAATGGACCCTCTGCTGCACGAAAATATCAGATTTTTTTGAAATGCCCTGAACATTTGGACTCTGCTACATCATCCTTAAAGTTTTCTTTTGAGCCTGATTTATTATGTCTAAGGTCAACATCTTCCTCATGAATGTTGTGAGAGCACTCACTTGTTTGTATGTTAGGATGCCCCTCAAAGCCATCACATTCATTCCTAGGAGTAAAACCAGGAGGTACATCTGTAACACCCCAACCCGACAAGGGTAGAAGTGGCACATTCTGGTGTCATATCAGAACATACAAATAAAATTTTACAAGCGAAAGCATTATAAAATAAATTACCAAGTCATATAACGGATGACTTACAAAGAAAATACAAAATCCAATATGTCTAAAATAAGATGAAATCCCAAACAATAGCCCATCAAAATAAATCCAAGATAGTAAGGTATCTAGGGTTGGTCCACTCAGAACAATCAACTCTCAGTACATATCACGCCCTCTTCAAACCTAAAACCTGCCGCAAGAAAAGAAATGCGGCTGAGCTCAAAAAGCCCAGTGAACAGATATAACAAAACGAAAGCTAAAAAAAAAATAAAAAATGCGAAATGAAATAAGGAACTTATAACAAGGTCGCAACGAAAAGGAATCAATGAGTCAATGAGGATCTGCAGAACACAATCATACCGATATCCAGAATGAACAGATAACAAGGAGAACAAAGCAGGGTAAGGCATCCACGACATATACATAATCACATATAAGCGACCGACATCAGTGCAGAAAACAAAATCAAATATAGCAACGCGCATATTCACTCACAAGAATAGCATACAATCATTCAAAAAATCAGAATCAATATAATTAAGCCAAATGGAAAACTAAACGCTAGCGGAAGCAATAAGTTAGAAAGTGAGCATGGCAATCATACAAGTCAAGTAACTACAGTTAATAGCATTACAAGTATCACTACACAGAAAATACTATCAGTAGCCAGACATGGTAACCACACGTGTCGGACATGAACTCGGCATGAACACTACAATTGAATGACTTAAGGACATAGCAGAGCAATTTGACAAGTTAACAAGCCAGACCACATAATTCGAACCATTTATCCAATCATACAGTAACATAAACAACAATGTACACATGGCATATCAATAATAAGCGGGAAAAGATACTAACAGATATTCATAGACCATGAGGTTAACAAAACAGAGTTTACATGATAAGCCGTCAAAACAATCATTTATACACTAACATGGACCAGACGAATCAAAGAGTCACATAATAGTATGGTAAACCGTTTGTCAGTTATTAGCATGCTAATAGATGAGTCAGACAATCACATATTAATCATATAGTAGCAGGGCAAACGATTGTCACCTAAAACATGTAAAAGCATAATCAAATTCAATAACCTTAATAATAATAACCCGGTACGTGAATGGAACGATAGTATGAAATAACGGAATGAAAGTGTGACAGATCAATGAAAAGGAGTATCTATATCTTGGTAAGAGTGAGTCATATAAGGGTACTGAGAAATGAACAATTAATACAGATTATGGTGCGTTGGGAAATACAAAAGTACAGGATAGGCATATCAAAAGTGTAAGGGTTGTCAGAATCTACCCCGAGGCCGAAACATATCATATCATATCATATCATATCATATCATAAGTAGCCATTGTATTCGGAGGGTGAATGGATACCATATATAATAGGAGGGGAACTCAGTAACCAATGGAGTAGCTAGCTCCCAACTGTGAAGACGCGTATTGCACACCAGCATCATTCACGACAAATCAAATCATATCATATCTGATAACAGAAAAGATCTAGGATGCATCCATACGCCCCTACCTCACATATACAAAATATGATCCACCACCAAGGGACGTGGCGGAACATCACTCTACTGACCCGAGTCATGCAGAGGTGCATCACGACATGGCCATGTTACCTTCATGGCTAGGGAAACATATTTGGCTCGGGTATCAAAATGAAGGGTCAAAGCATAATCATATCATAAGGATTCATATCAAAGTTCATACCAAAGTTCCATAACATAAGTTCATAATCAAAAGTTCATATCAATGGCTCATAATCAGAAGGTTCGTAGTCTAAGGTCACAATCAGTAAGGTTCATAATCAGAAAGGTTCATAATCGAGTTCATAACAAAAGGGTGCATAGCGAGTCATAGGAAGCCCTAAATAGAAGGCTCAGAGCAAATATAACATTCAAAAGCTAATACGAAGATGTAAACGAATCATGAGAAACCTTAAGAAAAAGGTCAGAATATCGTACCTTAGCAACGTAATGAAAATAAACGGAAAAGTAAAAACCACGGAAAGCAACGTCGTATCTTCGTCAATGAATCTACAGAATTGATATCATATATTAATATACTCATTTTATAAGCTGCTATGCATGTATAAGTGTTTTACTTATTGATATAATCTTTTTATTTTTCATTTTCTTAACTTCATACTCGGACCAGATTTAGCGATTTTTATAAAATACTTACTTAGCTCAAATAAAATCAAGGAAATTCCCAGGGGGTCCCATATGAGTTAAAAGACTCTCCAAAAATTGAGGGGTTCTATTTCCAAGTACAATGGCCTATGGAAAATTAAGTCCAGACCTGGCCAGAAAGTGATCAGAAATACACCTTAAAAGTTTGCGCTTATTAGACCTGTTTAGACACCTTAGAAAAATTCCCAAAACTCCCAGAAATTCATTTATAACCTAAATGTCACTCCTGTAAAAGGAGAGCTCCTAATTCATTATGGTTGGAAAATGAAAAATCAAACATCCAACTAAATCAGACCCGTTCTCAGCTTTGACACTTGATCTTGTAAAATTCAAAATACCTTAGACACTCCAAATTCGACCAAACCACTTGGAAAACTTAACTAAGACATAAATTAAGTTTTAGAATCAAATTTCAGATAAGACACATTGGTATTATAGTTTTTATCCACGTTACAACCCGAACGAAAATTCTGCACAGCAAGAACTTCATAAAGTCACAACAAACCCTACTTTATTTAACCCTAATCGACCTCATTAAATGTCTAGGGTCTTCCAGGTTTTACAAGGTCCATTAAATGTTCATTAATTGGTTTGTTTAGGGTTCCAATCAGATTTAGTGTTGTATATATATATAGGTAGGACCAAACAGAAAACCCATGGTCAAATGCATACAAGTTTAACAAGGTTGTTATTATGATTTCATGTGATGTTTTATTCATATACGCATAGGTTAACATGTACACGTACAACAACAAATTAAATAGCATGATTAAGATTATGTTTTAATTCAGCTGTATGTGGCAATGGAGGAAACAAAAGTGATGGCCTCTTGTCGAGACAGAAACAAGAGAACAAAAGAAACCCTAAGTCATTTACAACCACAATCAAAAAACCCTTTATCTCCACAAATCGATCACCCGCGCCACTAAGCCTTTAAACCTACGAATAAACCATAGGAACAATGGCAGCCGCCATGACCTAGAAGCCCACGACAAGTAGCCAAAACTCACGACAATGGCCTCCTTCCCTTCGCCCTAGAAAGCCACGACCAGGCAGGCAACCAAACAACCCCACGACAGGCCATCAACACCACGACAGTAAACAACTGAAAACAACCTCCTTATCCCTCTTGATGTCGACAAAGTAGAAGAGAAAATATGAGCGCACTCTTGATATTAGGGTTTTATTGGCGTTTTATTTTTTTTCGCTTGTGGAGCGTATTAAAAGGGGAAGGGAATACGGTTTGATTTGACGAGCCAAGGTGAGGCATGGGCCAAGTCCAAATTTAATTGGGCCATCAATTAAGTTATAATGTGTTTGTATATTAGGCATTTTCGGTTCATGAAAGTATTAGACGAAAAGTGCATCAATTTCTTTTTAATAATCTTATACATTAGGTTTTAAAATTACTCTTAAGTTAGATGAGATTCATATTTAATAATCATAGACATCTTTTACGCATTTCACAATTATTAAGCTTGAGGGGTAATTTAGTCATTTAACACGTTTTCGATTTTCAGGTTTTACAACTCTTCCCTTCTAAAAGAAAATTTTCGTCCTCGAAAATTGAAGTCCAGAGGTACACAGAGAGTAAAGTTCACACGCAGCAGTAGCAATCCATAGGTTTCCACAGATCAAAACGATTTCGGGTCCAAAGCGTATCAAAACTTATAAGTAACGGATGTCGGTGAGAATCTCGCAAAGAGGTACGTAAATTCCAAACTAACCCTGAGGAGTGACAAAATAACGGTATATGTCCTAGTCCATTCACGTACAACCCAGTGCATTTCCCAAAACGCCGCATGATCCAATAAGTTCAAATTATATGATCTCGGTATCGGTATTATCACGTTGATCAGGCGTCATAATACTTGCATCACAAAACAAGTTCTTATTGTCATCATATTCGTTCGGGTCATGACAAACCACGTAACCAATATCACAACAAAGCATAAACATGCGGTAGCAAGTAACATACCAAACAGACCAGATACACATACATGCAGGCTATAATACATCAAACCAACTTACATAACAAAAAGAAGGGAGGCCACCAACTTGCTTCTAACGGTTCTCATGACTCATTACGACGATCCAAAGAAAAGCGAGATTACCAAAATGCCAAACGATAAAACTTCACGATTCAAACCGAACGAAACAAATCAAAGAAAGCAATACGGTCAAAATCACTTAACAGAATATCAAACCGCCTCAAAACGCATGACAAACGGAACGAGAAACATGAGTCGCGCCAAAATCATATGAAGTAGATGAACCTTCTAGCCACGCTGAATCTTGTCTGTATTTGCCTCTTTGTTGTTGATCGCCTGCAGCTTCCCCAGCGGAATCCGGTGTCTCCGCAATACGGCAGTCGGGTGCGGCTTCGATTACAAAACCTCTCTAGCTCAGGGGCTGTTTGCAGCAACGCAAGGTCGACACCATCATCTTAAGCTCACGGTAGTTTCCATCTAACAATCGACAACGGATGTGCGAAGACAAAATAACAAAATTCGATGCGAGAGAGGAAGGCCAAACGTGAAGACAACCGAATATCAAAGGAAAATCGGAAGGACAACCAAAAAGGAATCGGAAGTGTCAGAAACATACGGAACCTAGTGTCTACCCAAGTCCTCACAGGTCAATCCTAAGGTCAACAAGACGAAACCTTTCTCGGATACCATATTGTAACACCCCAACCCGACAAGGGTAGAAGTGTCACATTCTGGGTCATATCGAACATACTACAAATAAATTTACAAGCGAAAGCATTATAAAATAAATTACCAAGTCATATAACGGATGACTTACAAAGAAAATACAAAATCCAATATGTCTAAAATAAATGAATACCCAAACAATAGCCCATTCAAAATAAATCCAAGATAGTAAGGTATCTAGGGTTGGTCCACTAGACAATCCAAACTCTCACCCATCAACGCCATTAACCTAAAACCGCCGAGGAAAGGAAATGCGGCCGAGCTTAAAAAGCACAGCACGATATAACAAACGAAAGCTACAAACAAAAATCAAAAATGCGAAATGAAATAAGGAACGGATAACAAGGGCGCAACGAAGGAATCAATGAGTCAATGAGGATCTGCAGAAAACACAATCATACCGATATCCAGATGAACAGATAACAAGGAGAACAAAAGCAGGGGGGGGGGGGGGGGGGGGGGGGGGGGGGGGGGGGGGGGGGGGGTGGGGGGGGGGTGGGGGGGGGGGGGGGGGGGGGGGGGGGGGGGGGGGGGGGGGGGGGGGGGGGGGGGGGGGGGGGGGGGGGGGGGGGGGGGGGGGGGGGGGGGGGGGGGGGGGGGGGGGGGGGGGGGGGGGGGGGGGGGGGGGGGGGGGGGGGGGGGGGGGGGGAGGGGTGGGGGGGGGGGGGGGGGGGGGGGGGGGGGGGGGGGGGGGGGGGGGGGGGGGGGGGGGGGGGGGGGGGGGGGGGTGGGGGGGGGGGGGGGGGGGGGGGGGGGGGGGGGGGGGGGGGGGGGGGGGGGGGGGGGGGGGGGGGGGGGGGGGGGGGGGGGGGGGGGGGGGGGGGGGGGGGGGGGGGGGGGGGGGGGGGGGGGGGGGGGGGGGGGGGGGGGGGGGGGGGGGGGGGGGGGGGGGGGTGGGGGGGGGGGGGGGGGGGGGGGGGGGGGGGGGGGGGGGGGGGGGGGGGGGGGGGGGGGGGGGGGGGGGGGGGGGGGGGGCGGGGGGGGGGGGGGGGGGGGGGGGGGGGGGGGGGGGGGGGGGGGGGGGGGGGGGGGGGGGGGGGGGGGGGGGGGGGGGGGGGGGGGGGGGGGGGGGGGGGGGGGGGGGGGGGGGGGGGGGGGGGGGGGGGGGGGGGGGGGGGGGGGGGGGGGGGGGGGGGGGGGGGGGGGGGGGGGGGGGGGGGGGGGGGGGGGGGGGGGGGGGGGGGGGGGTGGGGGGGGGGGGGGGGGGGGGGGGGGTGGGGGGGGGGGGGGGGGGGGGGGGGGGGGGGGGGGTGGGGGGGGGGGGGGGGGGGGGGGGGGGGGGGGGGGGGGGGTGGGGGGGGGGGGGGGGGGGGGGGGGGGGGGGGGGGGGGGGGGGGGGGGGGGGGGGGGGGGGGGGGGGGGGGGGGGGGGGGGGGGGGGGGGGGGGGGGGGGGGGGGGGGGGGGGGGGGGGGGGGGGGGGGGGGGGGGGGGGGGGGGGGGGGGGGGGGGGGGGGGGGGGGGGGGGGGGGGGGGGGGGGGGGGGGGGGGGGGGGGGGGGGGGTGGGGGGGGGGGGGGGGGGGGGGGGGGGGGGGGGGGGGGGGGGGGGGGGGGGGGGGGGGGGGGGGGGGGGGGGGGGGGGGGGGGGGGGGGGGGGGGGGGGGGGGGGGGGTGGGGGGGGGGGGGGGGGGGGGGTGGGGGGGGGGGGGGGGGGGGGGGGGGGGGGGGGGGGGGGGGGGGGGGGGGGGGTGGGGGGGGGGGGGGGGGGGGGGTGGGGGGGGGGGGGGGGGGGGGGGGGGGGGGGGGGGGGGGGGGGGGGGGGGGGGGGGGGGGGGGGGGGGGGGGGGGGGGGGGGGGGGGGGGGGGGGGGGGGGGGGGGGGGGGGGGGGGGGGGGGGGGGGGGGGGGGGGGGGGGGGGGGGGGGGGGGGGGGGGGGGGGGGGGGGGGGGGGGGGGGGGGGGGGGGGGGGGGGGGGGGGGGGGGGGGGGGGGGGGGGGGGGGGGGGGGGGGGGGGGGGGGGGGGGGGGGGGGGGGGGGGGGGGGGGGGGGGGGGGGGGGGGGGGGGGTGGGGGGGGGGGGGGGGGGGGGGGGGGGGGGGGGGGGGGGGGGGGGGGGGGGGGGTGGGGGGGGGGGGGGGGGGGGGGGGGGGGGGGGGGGGGGGGGGGGGGGGGGGTGGGGGGGGGGGGGGGGGGGGGGGGGGGGGGGGGGGGGGGGGGGGGGGGGGGGGGGGGGGGGGGGGGGGGGGGGGGGGGGGGGGGGGGGGGGGGGGGGGGGGGGGGGGGGGGGGGGGGGGGGGGGGGGGGGGGGGGGGGGGGGGGGGGGGGGGGGGGGGGGGGGGGGGGGGGGGGGGGGGGGGGGGGGGGGGGGGGGGGGGGGGGGGGGGGGGGTGGGGGGGGGGGGTGGGGGGGGGGGGGGGGGGGGGGGGGGGGGGGGGGGGGGGGGGGGGGGGGGGGGGGGGGGGGGGGGGGGGGGGGGGGGGGGGGGGGGGGGGGGGGGGGGGGGGGGGGGGGGGGGGGGGGGGGGGGGGGGGGGGGGGGGGGGGGGGGGGGGGGGGGGGGGGGGGGGGGGGGGGGGGGGGGGGGGGGGGGGGGGGGGGGGGGGGGGGGGGGGGGGGGGGGGGGGGGGGGGGGGGGGGGGGGGGGGGGGGGGGGGGGGGGGGGGGGGGGGGGGGGGGGGGGGGGGGGGGGGGGGGGGGGGGGGGGGGGGGGGGGGGGGGGGGGGGGGGGGGGGGGGGGGGGGGGGGGGGGGGGGGGGGGGGGGGGGGGGGGGGGGGGGGGGGGGGGGGGGGGGGGGGGGGGGGGGGGGGGGGGGGGGGGGGGGGGGGGGGGGGGGGGGGGGGGGGGGGGGGGGGGGGGGGGGGGGGGGGGGGGGGGGGGGGGGGGGGGGGGGGGGGGGGGGGGGGGGGGGGGGGGGGGGGGGGGGGGGGGGGGGGGGGGGGGGGGGGGGGGGGGGGGGGGGGGGGGGGGGGGGGGGGGGGGGGGGGGGGGGGGGGGGGGGGGGGGGGGGGGGGGGGGGGGGGGGGGGGGGGGGGGGGGGGGGGGGGGGGGGGGGGGGGGGGGGGGGGGGGGGGGGGGGGGGGGGGGGGGGGGGGGGGGGGGGGGGGTGGGGGGGGGGGGGGGGGGGGGGGGGGGGGGGGGGGGGGGGGGGGGGGGGGGGGGGGGGGGGGGGGGGGGGGGGGGGGGGGGGGGGGGGGGGGGGGGGGGGGGGGGGGGGGGGGGGGGGGGGGGGGGGGGGGGGGGGGGGGGGGGGGGGGGGGGGGGGGGGGGGGGGGGGGGGGGGGGGGGGGGGGGGGGGGGGGGGGGGGGGGGGGGGGGGGGGGGGGGGGGGGGGGGGGGGGGGGGGGGGGGGGGGGGGGGGGGGGGGGGGGGGGGGGGGGGGGGGGGGGGGGGGGGGGGGGGGGGGGGGGGGGGTGGGGGGGGGGGGGGGGGGGGGGGGGGGGGGGGGGGGGGGGGGGGGGGGGGGGGGGGGGGGGGGGGGGGGTGGGGGGGGGGGGGGGGGGGGGGGGGGGGGGGGGGGGGGGGGGGGGGGGGGGGTGGGGGGGGGGGGGGGGGGGGGGGGGGGGGGGGGGGGGGGGGGGGGGGGGGGGGGGGGGGGGGGGGGGGGGGGGGGGGGGGGGGGGGGGGGGGGGGGGGGGGGGGGGGGGGGGGGGGGGGGGGGGGTGGGGGGGGGGGGGGGGGGGGGGGGGGGGGGGGGGGGGGGGGGGGGGGGGGGGGGGGGGGGGGGGGGGGGGGGGGGGGGGGGGGGGGGGGGGGGGGGGGGGGGGGGGGGGGGGGGGGGGGGGGGGGGGGGGGGGGGGGGGGGGGGGGGGGGGGGGGGGGGGGGGGGGGGGGGGGGGGGGGGGGGGGGGGGGGGGGGGGGGGGGGGGGGGGGGGGGGGGGGGGGGGGGGGGGGGGGGGGGGGGGGGGGGGGGGGGGGGGGGGGGGGGGGGGGGGGGGGGGGGGGGGGGGGGGGGGGGGGGGGGGGGGGGGGGGGGGGGGGGGGGGGGGTGGGGGGGGGGGGGGGGGGGGGGGGGGGGGGGGGGGGGGGGGGGGGGGGGGGGGGGGGGGGGGGGGGGGGGGGGGGGGGGGGGGGGGGGGGGGGGGGGGGGTGGGGGGGGGGGGGGGGGGGGGGGGGGGGGGGGGGGGGGGGGGGGGGGGGGGGGGGGGGGGGGGGGGGGGGGGGGGGGGGGGGGGGGGGGGGGGGGGGGGGGGGGGGGGGGGGGTGGGGGGGGGGGGGGGGGGGGGGGGGGGGGGTGGGGGGGGGGGGGGGGGGGGGGGGGGGGGGGGGGGGGGGGGGGGGGGGGGGGGGGGGGGGGGGGGGGGGGGGGGGGGGGGGGGGGGGGGGGGGGGGGGGGGGGGGGGGGGGGGGGGGGGGGGGGGGGGGGGGGGGGGGGGGGGGGGGGGGTGGGGGGGGGGGGGGGGGGGTGGGGGGGGGGTGGGGGGGGGGGGGGGGGGGGGGGGGGGGTGGGGGGGGGGGGGGGGGGGGGGGGGGGGGGGGGGGGGGGGGGGGGGGGGGGGGGGGGGGGGGGGGGGGGGGGGGGGGGGGGGGGGGGGGGGGGGGTGGGGGGGGGGGGGGGGGGGGGGGGGGGGGGGGGGGGGGGGGGGGGGGGGGGGGGGGGGGGGGGGGGGGGGGGGGGGGGGGGGGGGGGGGGGGGGGGGGGGGGGGGTGGGGGGGGGGGGGGGGGGGGGGGGGGGGGGGGGGGGGGGGGGGGGGGGGGGGGGGGGGGGGGGGGGGGGGGGGGGTGGGGGGGGGGGGGGGGGGGGGGGGGGGGGGGGGGGGGGGGGGGGGGGGGGGGGGTGGGGGGGGGGGGGGGGGTGGGGGGGGGGGGGGGGGGGGGGGGGGGGGGGGGGGGGGGGGGGGGGGGGGGGGGGGGGGGGGGGGGGGGGGGGGGGGGGGGGGGGGGGGGGGGGGGGGGGGGGGGGGGGGGGGGGGGGGGGGGGGGGGGGGGGGGGGGGGGGGGGGGGGGGGGGGGGGGGGGGGGGGGGGGGGGGGGGGGGGGGGGGGGGGGGGGGGGGGGGGGGGGGGGGGGGGGGGGGGGGGGGGGGGGGGGGGGGGGGGGGGGGTGGGGGGGGGGGGGGGGGGGGGGGGGGGGGGGGGGGGGGGGGGGGGGGGGGGGGGGGGGGGGGGGGGGGGGGGGGGGGGGGGGGGGGGGGGGGGGGGGGGGGGGGGGGGGGGGGGGGGGGGGGGGGGGGGGGGGGGGGGGGGGGGGGGGGGGTGGGGGGGGGGGGGGGGGGGGGGGGGGGGGGGGGGTGGGGGGGGGTGGGGGGGGGGGGGGGGGGGGGGTGGGGGGGGGGGGGGGGGGGGGGGGGGGGGGGTGGGGGGGGGGGGGGGGGGGGGGGGGGGGGGGGGGGGGTGGGGGGGGGGGGGGGGGGGGGGGGGGGGGGGGGGGGGGGGGGGGGGGGGGGGGGGGGGGGGGGGGGGGGGGGGGGGGGGGGGGGGGGGGGGGGGGGGGGGGGGGGGGGGGGGGGGGGGGGGGGGGGGGGGGGGGGGGGGGGGGGGGGGGGTGGGGGGGGGGGGGGGGGGGGGGGGGGGGGGGGGGGGGTGGGGGGGGGGGGGGGGGGGGGGGGGGGGGGGGGGGGGGGGGGGGGGGGGGGGGGGGGGGGGGGGGGGGGGGGGGGGGGGGGGGGGGGGGGGGGGGGGGGGGGGGGGGGGGGGGGGGGGGGGGGGGGGGGGGGGGGGGGGGGGGGGGGGGGGGGGGGGGGGGGGGGGGGGGGGGGGGGGGGGGGGGGGGGGGGGGGGGGGGGGGGGGGGGGGGGGGGGGGGGGGGGGGGGGGGGGGGGGGGGGGGGGGGGGGGGGGGGGGGGGGGGGGGGGGGGGGGGGGGGGGGGGGGGGGGGGGGGGGGGGGGGGGTGGGGGGGGGGGGGGGGGGGGGGGGGGGGGGGGGGGGGGGGGGGGGGGTGGGGGGGGGGGGGGGGGGGGGGGGGGGGGGGGGGGGGGGGGGGGGGGGGGGGGGGGGGGGGGGGGGGGGGGGGGGGGGGGGGGGGGGGGGGGGGGGGGGGGGGGGGTGGGGGGGGGGGGGGGGGGGGGGGGGGGGGGGGGGGGGGGGGGGGGGGGGGGGGGGGGGGGGGGGGGGTGGGGGGGGGTGGGGGGGGGGGGGGGGGGGGGGGGGGGGGGGGGGGGGGGGGGGGGGGGGGGGGGGGGGGGGGGGGGTGTGGTGGGGGGGGGGCGGGGTAAGGCATCCAAGATATATACATAATCACATATAAATAGACCGACATACAGGTACCGAAAACAAAATCAAATATAGCAAACGCCATATTCACTCAACAAGAATAGCATACAATCAATTCAGAAAGTCAGAATATAATTAAGCCAAATGGAAAACTAAACGCATGCGGAAGCAATTAAGTTAGAAAGTGAGCATGGCAATCATACAAGTCAAGTAACTACAGTTAATAACATAACAAGTATCACTACAGCAGAAATACTATCAGTAGCGGACATGGTAACCACACGTATCAGACATGAACTCAGCATGAACACTACAATTGAATGACTTAAGGACATAGCAGAGCAATTTGACAAGTTAACAAGCCAGACCACATAAGTCGAACCATTTATCCAATCATACAGTAACATAAACAGCAATGTACACATGGCAGATCAACAATAAGCGGGAAAAGATACTAACGGATATTCATAGACCATGAGGTTAACAAAATAGAGTTTACATGATAAGCCGTCAAAACAATCATTTATACACTAACATGGACCAGACGAATCAAAGAGTCACATAACAGTATGGTAAACCGTTTGTCAGTTATTAGCATGCCAATAGATGATTCAGACAATCACATATTAATCATATAGTAGCAGGGCAAACGATTGTCACCTAAAACATGTAAAAGCATAATCAAATTCAATAACCTTAATAATAATAACCCGGTACGTGAATGGAACGATAGTCTGAAATAACGGAATGAAAGTGTGACAGATCAATGCAAAGGAGTATCTATATCCTGGTAAGAGTGAGTCATATAAGGGTACTGAGAAATGAATAATTAATACAGATTATGGTGCGTTGGGGAAATACAGAAAGTACAGTATAGGCATATCAAAAGTGTAAGGTTTGTCAGAAATCTACCCCGAGCCCGGAAACATATCATATCATATCATATCATATCATAAGTAGCCATTGTATTCGGAGGGGTGACCTCGGAATACCATATATAATAGGAGGGGAGACCTCAGTAACCAATTGAGTAGCTAGCTCCCAGGTTGTGACGACGGCCCATTATTGCACACGACATCATTCACCGGAAAAATCATATCATATCGGATAACGAGCAGATCTAGGATGCATCCATACGCCCCTACCTCACATATACAAAATATGATCCACACCAAGGGGCGTGGCAGAACATCACTCTACTGCCCTAGAGTCATGCCAGAGGTGCATCATGCACGGCCATGTTACCTTCATGGCTAGGGAAACATATTTGGCTCGGGTATCAAACTGAAGGGTCAAAGCATAATCATATCATAATTGATCGCTTCCGAACCGTCAAGTTTTATCACACAAGCTAACCACTTGTGAATGGTCAACCGTAATAAACTTCAAACAGCTCAGAAACAATGCAATGAAGATCTAGAGGAGTATAGTGTTTCCCCAGGTCGTTAAGTCCCAACGAGCTGTGCGACCGAATAATCAAACATATAGTGATCGGGTGATAATGAACGAGAAAAGGTTTGTGATTGATACTAGATGACAAAGGAAAAATGAAAGAAAATTAAAAAGATAAATTATATTAAATAAACGCTATCACTATTTTTTAAAATGATGTTTTCTTGATTTTTCTTTTATAAATTTGAATTAAAAACTAATTTTAAACTTTTAAAACTAAGTTAAAATACTAAAAATTATGAAAATAAAGAGGAAAAATGTGAAACTATTTTTCAAAAATCTAAAATAACTAAACAAACTTTTGAAAATTGAATTTGTATTTTTCTGATTTATATTTTAATTTCTATGATTTAAAAACTATTTAAAACTAATTAAATTGCTAAAAATTACAAATTTAGCTAAGAAAATTATGGAAAAATATTTTTTTGGATTTTTATATTTATATTAACCTAGGAAAAATGAAAACTTATTTTTTTGAAGTTTTTCTGATTTATTTTTTATTGCAATAAAGGCTAATTAAAAAGTCCTAAAAACTGTTTTAAATAAGGAAAAATAGCAAACAGTGATGAAAAATTATGAAAAATTCAGGAAAAGTCTAAAATAATATTCTAAATCTATGAAAAATATAAAAACCTATACTAGTGTGCAAGATTATGAAGCTGCAGTGAAAAGTGCTTAGAAATAAGCACTTGTAATAAGCTAAATAAGCACTAACAACCACCAAATGAAGACAGAAGCTAAATTATGCTAAACTTAACTATAAGCAACCAATTCAAGCTACTCTAAACCTCTAGACAACCAGCTACTAGCTTATGAGTATAAAATCACATAAGAGAATTCAGTCCTGAGGTGCTACTTTCAAGCTTAAAAATAAGATGTCTATCCTAATTGGAACTTAGCACCAATCATCACACCCTCAAGTAGACCTGGAAAGGAGCTTGTAAACCCAAAAATTAGCCCAAGACAAGCTCTCATGAGCTGGTTGTGAGCTCTACAAAACCTGTGCACACTCAGTTGTCACTGAGTGTGTGCACAGTGCACTTTTACCTCTTTTACAAGCTCTGCAGAAGCTTATAGAAAATTACAAAAATCCCACAAAAATCAAATTTCAATTAAGGACCACTTGAACTAGGAAATCCCAAGGTATCACTTATTTTAACTCAGAACTCAAATCATGAAAAATCAACAAAGTTTGGGAAAAAGCTGGTTTGGAGTCATTTTGACTTTTGCAACAGGAATGAGTTTTGACTTTTGTGAGCTTATGAGCTAATTAAATGGAGTGTGGATGATGTTTTAAGCTGAAATGAAACTAGATTAAACTGCTCTGATGATTTCTAAACCTATGTCCAAGGCAATGCACACTTACACTAAACTGAGCTTTTTGTTTATGAATGATTTAAGCAGATTTTGACTTTTCAGTTATTACTGATGCAACTAGAGTACTAATTTGAATATATCAGACCTGAATAAGACTTTACTTATTAAGCTAAACCACTGAAAAAGCTTCTAACACAGGATATGCACCTGATCCAAACACTGGTTTCCAACTGTTATATAAACTTAAACATCTAATCTACTAAACTCAGAGCAAACCAATGCTCAATCTAACTAATGCTAACCAAAATACAACTGAAAGCAGTGATTAAAGCCAACCAACACACCAAATTCTATAAGAAAACTACTAAAGCAGATTCAAGCTCAAAATAGTGAAAACATAGTTTGGATAACTCTTACTCAAGTCCAGCAACTGTAACTTGCATAAGCACTCCCAATAAACTTAAACCAAGAGCAAACCAAAACCACATCAGCAATCCTACCAAATTTGAGCTTCCCTTGCCATCAGTTTGACGTTTGTTGACTGTGAGTGTTTAAGAGTGAAATCTGAGTAAGGGACTGTATAAGCAATTAATAAGCTATTGAAAAGCTTATAACAGCTTATGAAAGCAATTTGAATAACTAAAATTTATCTTAACACTGCTTAACTATAATTTTTTTTATTTATTTTTTTATTTTTTAAGAGATTTCCATATTTTTTTTTGTATTTTTGTTTATAAGAGACTTGAACTGAATACTTGAATTAAAGAAGCTTAAGTATGTCTTTGAATACTCAATAAGCTAATTAGAGAGCTTAAAAACAGAAATGAGATTGAGATTAATAACTGACTAAAAACTGAATTTGATTAAAATGTAAAACTGAGTACAATGTGAGAATTACAAAAACTGAAAATACAAAAAACTGAATTAACAACTGAAATGAAAATACATTTAGCTAAATACGTAGAAGGAGCTTAAAACCTAAAAAAACTACCCCTTTGCTCCAATGCTTCTCTTCCCTCTATATAGTCAACAAAAAGCTTTCACTTGAGACTCTGAACCTTTCCCAACAATAAAATTGGCCGTTGGATGATCTGACTCCTTTTTAGCCGTTGATTTAGTTTTTGGCGAGAAAAAATTTACCTGCTTAATCTTTGATTGGAGTGTTAGATTGAAGGAAGCATTAAATGCATTTTGGATTGTTGGGTGAGGTGGAGTGATAAGGGTGTGGGAGTTGAGCTGGAGGTGATGGGTGGTCTGAGTGTTGCAGAGAAGTGGGTGAAGAAGGTGGGAAAATGGGCGGGAATGGGGAAGAAGACAAAGGGGTGGGGTGTTTAACAATTAACCGGGTTGGACTGGGTATTTGACCGGGTTGTGAGTTTGGACTGGACCGGGTATAAAGGGTATTGGGCTTGGTTTTGGTTTTGGGCTTGGTATTAATAACAAGGCCCGGTTGGATTTTGGTTTATAAGTAATACAAGGACCAAAATGCAATTCCATAAAAACCAAGGACCAAATCTGCCATTTTCCAAAGTTATTCCAAGGGACCAATTATGACAAGTTTCAATAGTACAAGGACCATTAAAGATATTTTCAAACTTCCAAGGACTATTTTTGCCAATTTTGAAACTTGAAGGACCAAACTTGTAAATTCTCAAAACTTTTGAAATTTTTCACCAAAGGACTAATTATGACAACTTATGATTTCAAAAGGACCTTTGGTGACTTTTCTTTTAAAATAAGTGCTCAGGGACTATTTTTGACAAGATTTGAAACTTGGGGGACTAAAACTGCCAATTATGCAAACTTAGCTCGATTTTCATCTGATTTTAAACATTTTGCATCTGAAACATATAAAATGCAATTTTGAGATATTTTTAGTATTTTGATGCATTTCTGAGCGTTTTTAAGTGTTTTGCAGTTCAGATTTGACCAAAAATGATGAGTATTTACACACTCATCAATCCCCCACACTAAACTATTGCTAGTCCCTAGCAATCTTTTGAGAAAACTTAATGGATTTGAATCTCTTTACCAAAATCCATTACTTCTGGAGTAGCCAAATGTTTCAGTTCAAGTAAGAACCTTGGTACAATGATAACCAAATGATTTTGAGCAAATCACCAGCTTTCAACGGTTTTGATTTGTCTTTACCAGAAGCCGTTTGCTTCTGGACTAGCCAACTCTTAGATAAAATATCTTTGGTGAGTCGATTACCAATTATGGATTTCCAACTCCCTTTACCACAAGCCATAAACTTGCGGGCTAGCCAACTCTTCACTAATTAAAGATATGGTGAGCTGAACACCATACAATTTGGGCAAATTGCAAGCCGTCAACGGATTTGAGATATCTTTACCAAGAGCCGTTTGCTCTGGATTAGCCAATCCTTTTGTTTATTAGACATGGCGGACTGATAACCACTCCAAAAAAAAAAATTTGGCCAAAAATGGGGGAATTGGGTGGTATAATTACATGATAAAATTCGTGAGAATTCCCCCCCACACTAGAAATGAATATTGCCCTCAATATTCAAAGTACCGGCTGTTATGCCGAAACTGAGAACGTAAAAGGGAAATACTACGGCCATTATTTGCAAAGATTTTTTTTTTTTTTTTTTTTATAGAAAACTTTATATACAACAGCGGGGGGCAACTCCCCCACACTAGGGTGGTAGAACATAGAAAGAAGTCAGAAATACGGGTGAAAACCCATATAGTGTGCTACTGTTTTTGATTCCCGAGTCGCTAGCTTGACTCGACCCCGTATTCATTGGTTCATGGGGAAGCAACGTGGAAAACCAATCTCGATCGGACTTTCGTTCACAGTGTTAATAAACATATGAACATCAGAAAGTTCCATACCGACGAGATACAACCGCGGTATTGTTAATAGTAGAAACTATAAGGGATGATACCGGGGTCAAAGATGGTGTCCTCATTCCCGAAAGAGAAAAGGGAAAGAGCAACCACACCATCTGTGAAGAATGGAATAAAGATGTGCATGAGAATGCATGTCCATTCCTCATCAGCAAAAAGTAAATCACCATTTTGACATTTTTAAGCTTAGTCTTGAAGTTTGTATGGTGATTGTCAACGAATTTCGGTAGGGAGGGTTGGAAACGGTTCTTCAATCAACAGATTTTCCAGAAAAAGGATGTCCCCCTCCGAATCAACGTAAGTATTATCAATTTTGTTGGAATTGACTCATCACGAAGAAAGGCATCGACTTCATTCCAAAAGTTGTCATCTTCCTCATCCGGAGTGAGAGAAGGGATGGAAGAGTCGGAAATAATAAGACTAGGAGATGATGGATCATTTTTGAGCAATTCTTCAATGGGAAGAATGTCTCCCATTGGATCACAAATATCATCATCCAATCCAGATGAAACTGAAGAGAGTTTGGTTTCATCCACAGAGTTAACAAACTCGATACGATAAACTGATTCCGGAGGTGGGACAAGTGGTGTGCTCATAGAGCTAGCAATTTCCACCACTTCCGATAAAGTCTCCGATTCTAGATCATCATCATCAAGAACACTCTTGACTCCCCTAGTACAACTTTCAAACCATTTGTTTGAACCAGGGTTGATTTTCAACGCTTTTAGCTCAGCACGTTTTTGGTGACTCCTCTTAACCGTGAAAATTGAGAGTGTTGCATTGATTCTTTCAGATTTTTGATCAATTGTGGCAACGCTCTATTTGGATAGAGGTTTGGAGTTTTGGTTGATATTAAACGTGAGTTCTTCGTTGTCAACCCGTATGGTCAACTCTTCAGCAAATACATCAATTAGAGCACGACTCGTTCTCAAGAAAGCTCTCCCTAAGATGAGGGGAACTCTAGGATCTGCATCAAAGTCTACTACAACAAAGTCAGTAGGAAAGTGAAACTTTCCTACTTTCATCACGACATCCTCGGCTATCCCAAGTGGACGAGTTATGGTACGGTCCGCTAGCTCGAGTGTCATACAAGTGGATGAAAGTTTAGGAAGAGACAGTTTCTTCCATACTGAGAGTGGCATGAGGTTAATGCTTGCGCCAAGATCGGCCAAGGCGGAGCATTGAACCATCCCCAAGAAATCACAAGGGATTAAAAACCTGCCAGGGTCTTCAAGCTTTTGGGAAGCTTCTTGAGAAGGACCGCTGAGCATTGCTCATTGAGAGGGGTTTTAGCCATCTCAGATAACTTATCTTTGTTGCTCATTAAGCCTTTAAGCGTGGATGCAAATTTGGGCATTAGAACGAGAGCATCAACGAAGGTTATATCAAAGTTCAGTTCATTGAAAATTTGGAAAAATTTTTCCATTTGCTCTTTGGTTTTGTCTTTGAGCTTCTCATCATGCAATCTTGATGGGTAAGGAAGCTGACTAGACTTTTGAGCCGGGATGGAAGTTATTTCTGGCTCATAATTCGTCTTCGGAACTTCGGGTTCCGGACTTAAAGCTTGGACTACCGAAGGGGGGACGTGTGCGGTACTTCGTGGGCTTGAAAAATGCACCTTGTCCGTTGTATCCTTGGTAACTTGACTCATTGCTCCTGGTGGAGGAGGCATTGGAGTCGAAGGTCCATTGTGCGTCTTACCACTACGAGTGGTGACGGCTTTCAACTCGGCATTTGGATTTGGAACTGTATTGCTTGGGAGTCCTCCAGAAGATGACGAAGCTTTGTTCATATTCATGTTCATGAAACTGCTCATCATATTCTTCAACTCATTTGTCTGCCGAGACAATGTGGTATCAATTTCCTTTCTTAGCTCAACTCTCATGTTATTGATCTGAGTTTGCATTGAACGTATGCTTGACCCAGTAATTTTCATGAAGTCATTTGGTAGGGGAGCTTGATAAGGTTGTTGATAACCTTGCTGATTTGGAGCTTGATAAGGTTGGTTGAAATTGTTCCGGTTTTGATTGAAATTTTGAGAGTTATTGAAGTTGTGTCCTTGATTAGGAACAAAGCGATTTTGATTGCCATGGTTTTGCACAGGAGGAAAACCAGGTGGTGTCATACCGCTAGGTGCACGGTAGTGAGGATCAGCTTGTGGTCGGTATTTATTGTGGTTTACAGAAGCTACGGGAGCTTGGTAAAAAGAAGCATCGGTTGCTTGACAATCATAATACGCGTGTGGACCACTACAAGTTTCACACACCTTGTTTACGGCTTTGATTGGTTCCGGCTTATGAATTTCGCTTTTGATTTCCTTTACCTCTTACATCATACAACGGATGGCGTCCGTTAGCTCGGCTATTGGAGCGGCTAACTCGGAAGAGTTACCGGATGAAGAAGCAGGAGTGTTCGGAATATTGACTTTGTTGCGAGAAATAGGAACTTTTGATTTTTTTTCACAAATCTCAATCACATCTTTAGGCTTACGATTCAAGATATTGCCACCTGCGGCTGCGTTCAAAGAATCTTGATCGTTACCGTTCAACCCATTATAAAAGATATTAACTTGTTGAAGCTCCGTGAATTCATGATGGGGGCATTTCCTGAGGAGATCTTTGAATCTCTCCCATGCCTCTCCAAAGTTTTCATCGAAATTTTGACAAAATCCAGAAATTTCATTTTTAAGATTAGTTGTCTTTGATGGGGGAAAGAAATAATAAACAAATTTTTGAACAAGATCCTCCCAAGTTTCGATGGATCGAGGGGTTCTTTTCCAGCCAAATCCGGGCTGTCCCCTCAAGTGAGAATGGAAAAAGCATCAACTTGATTACTTTTTGTGGTACATCTTTGAAATTGATCGTTGAAGTCAACTTGTTAAACCAACGGATGTGTGCATACGGGTCTTCTCGATCAAAACCGCGGAATTGATTCGTAGACACAAGTTGGATCAAATGTGTCTTCAATTCAAAGTGATCAGAATTTATTACTGGTAAAATGATGGCATCTCCATAACCCTCGGTGGGTGCCTGGAGCATTTCCGCCATAGTTCGTTCGTCTGCGATATTGTTGTTTGAAATAGTACGAATCTCGGGTTCGACTATTTGGGCAGCACGTCTACGAGAACGTCTTCTAGGAATTTCTGCTAGATCACGCAAAGGACTCAATGATCTAGAAGAACGAGTGCGCATGCACTAGACGTAACTCGAGGAAACAAGAGAATTATGAAAATGGGGAAAGAAGAATCTTTTTGGGTTTTATGGTTTTATATATATGTAGAAACAAAAGAAAAATATTTTTGTGTTTTATATGTTTTAAGATGTTTTTGGATTTTTGGATTTTTATAAGAAAATATAGATATATATAGATGGTATGAACAAAGAGTGAATATTCAAATCACTAATCTGCTGAACGTAAGACTATTAGCACGGCTCCCCGGCAGCGGCGCCAAAATTTGATCGCTTCCGAACCGTCAAGTTTTATCACACAAGCTAACCACTTGTGAATGGTCAACCGTAATAAACTTCAAACAGCTCAGAAACAATGCAATGAAGATCTAGAGGAGTATAGTGTTTCCCCAGGTCGTTAAGTCCCAACGACCTGTGCGACCGAATAATCAAACGTATAGTGATCGGGTGATAATGAACGGGAAAAGGTTTGTGATTGATACTAGATGACAAAGGAAAAATGAAAGAAAATTAAAAAGATAAATTATATTAAATAAACGCTATCACTATTTTTTAAAATGATGTTTTCTTGATTTTTCTTTTATAAATTTGAATTAAAAACTAATTTTAAACTTTTAAAACTAAGTTAAAATACTAAAAATTATGAAAATAAAGAGGAAAAATGTGAAAATATTTTTCAAAAATCTAAAATAACTAAACAAACTTTTGAAAATTGAATTTGTATTTTTCTGATTTATATTTTAATTTCTATGATTTAAAAACTATTTAAAACTAATTAAATTGCTAAAAATTACAAATTTAACTAAGAAAATTATGGAAAAATATTTTTTTGGCTTTTTATATTTATCTTAACCTAGGAAAAATGAAAACTTATTTTTTTGAAGTTTTTCTGATTTAATTGCAATAAAGGCTAATTAAAAAGTCCTAAAAACTGTTTTAAATAAGGAAAAATAGCAAACAGTGATGAAAAATTATGAAAAATTCAGGAAAAGTATAAAATAATATTCTAAATCTATGAAAAATATAAAAACCTATACTAGTGTGCAAGATTATGAAGCTGCAGTGAAAAGTGCTTAGAAATAAGCACTTGTAATAAGCTAAATAAGCACTAACAACCACCAAATGAAGACAGAAGCTAAATTATGCTAAACTTAACTATAATCAACCAATTCCAGCTACTCTAAACCTCTAGACAAGCAGCTACTAGCTTATGAGTATAAAATCACATAAGAGAATTCAGTCCTGAGGTGCTACTTTCAAGCTTAAAAATAAGCTGTCTATCCTAATTGGAACTTAGCACCAATCATCACACCCTCAAGTAGACCTGACAAGGAGCTTGTAACACCAAAAATTAGCCCAAGACAAGCTCTCATGAGCTGGTTGTGAGCTCTACAAAACCTGTGCACACTCAGTTGTCACTGAGTGTGTGCACAGGGCACTTTTACCTCTTTTACAAGCTCTGCAGAAGCTTATAGAAAATTAAAAAAATCCCAAAAAAATCAAATTTCAATTAAGGACCACTTGAACTAGGAAATCCCAAGGTATCACTTATTTTAACTCAGAACTCAAATCATGAAAAATCAACAAAGTTTGGGAAAAAGCTGGTTTGGAGTCATTTTGACTTTTGCAACAGGAATGAGTTTTGACTTTTGTGAGCTTATGAGCTAATTAAATGGAGTGTGGATGATGTTTTAAGCTGAAATGAAACTAGATTAAACTGCTCTGATGATTTCTAAACCTATGTCCAAGGCAATGCACACTTACACTAAACTGAGCTTTTTGTTTATGAATGATTTAAGCAGATTTTGACTTTTCAGTTATTACTGATGCAACTAGAGTACTAATTTGACTATATCAGACCTGAATAAGACTTTACTTATTAAGCTAAACCACTGAACAAGCTTCTAACACAGATATGCACCCTGATCCAAACACTGGTTTCCAACTGTTATATAAACTTAAACATCTAATCTACTAAACTCAGAGCAAACCAATGCTCAATCTAACTAATGCTAACCAAAATACAACTGAAAGCAGTGATTAAAGCCAACCAACACACCAAATTCTACAAGAAAACTACTAAAGCAGATTCAAGCTCAAAATAGTGAAAACATAGTTTGGATAACTCTTACTCAAGTCCAGCAACTGTAACTTGCATAAGCACTCCCAATAAACTTAAACCAAGAGCAAACCAAAACCACATCAGCAATCCTACCAAATTTGAGCTTCCCTTGCCATCAGTTTGACTTTTGTTGACTGTGAGTGTTTAAGAGTGAAATCTGAGTAAGGGACTGTATAAGCAATTAATAAGCTATTGAAAAGCTTATAACAGCTTATGAAAGCAATTTGAATAACTAAAATTTATCTTAACACTGCTTAACTATAATTTTTTTTATTTATTTTTTTATTTTTTAAGAGATTTTCATATTTTTTTTTGTATTTTTGTTTATAAGAGACTTGAACTGAATACTTGAATTAAAGAAGCTTAAGTATGTCTTTGAATACTCAATAAGCTAATTAGAGAGCTTAAAAACAGAAATGAGATTGAGATTAATAACTGACTAAAAACTGAATTTGATTAAAATGTAAAACTGAGTACAATGTGAGAATTACAAAAACTGAAAATACAAAAAACTGAATTAACAACTGAAATGAAAATACATTTAGCTAAATACGTAGAAGGAGCTTAAAACCTAAAAAAACTACTCCTTTGCTCCAATGCTTCTCTTCCCTCTATATAGTCAACAAAAAGCTTTCACTTGAGACTCTGAACCTTTCCCACCAATAAAATTGGCCGTTGGATGATCTGACTCCTTTTTAGCCGTTGATTTAGTTTTTGGCGGGAAAACTTTACCTGCTTAATCTTTGATTGGAGTGTTAGATTGAAGGAAGCATTAAATGCATTTTGGATTGTTGGGTGAGGTGGAGTGATAAGGGTGTGGGAGTTGAGCTGGAGGTGAGGGGTGGTCTGAGTGTTGCAGAGAAGTGGGTGAAGAAGGTGGGAAAATGGGCGGGAATGGGGAAGAAGACAAAGGGGTGGGGTGTTTAACAATTGACCGGGTTGGACTGGGTATTTGACCGGGTTGTGAGTTTGGACTGGACCGGGTATAAAGGGTATTGGGCTTGGTTTTGGTTTTGGGCTTGGTATTAATAACAAGGCCCGGTTGGATTTTGGTTTATAAGTAATACAAGGACCAAAACTGCAATTCCACAAAAACCAAGGACCAAATCTGCCATTTTCCAAAGTTATTCCAAGGGACCAATTATGACAAGTTTCAATAGTACAAGGACCATTAAAGATATTTTCAAACTTCCAAGGACTATTTTTGCCAATTTTTGAAACTTGAAGGACCAAACTTGTAAATTCTCAAAACTTTTGAAATTTTTCACCAAAGGACTAATTATGACAACTTATGATTTCAAAAGGACCTTTGGTGACTTTTATTTTAAAATAAGTGCTCAGGGACTATTTTTGACAAGATTTGAAACTTGGGGGACTAAAACTGCCAATTATGCAAACTTAGCTCGATTTTCATCTGATTTTAAACATTTTGCATCTGAAACATATAAAATGCAATTTTGAGATATTTTTAGTATTTTGATGCATTTCTGAGCGTTTTTAAGTGTTTTGCAGTTCAGATTTGACCAAAAATGATGAGTATTTACACACTCATCATATTCATATCAAAGTTCATATCAAAGTTCCATAACATAAGTTCATAATCAAAAGTTCATATCAATGGCTCATAATCAGAAAGGTTCGTAGTCATAAGGTTCACAATCAGAAGGTTCATAATCAGAAAGGTTCATAATCAGAGTTCATAATAAAAGGGGTGCATAGCAGAGTCATAGGGAAGCCCTAAATAGAAGGCTCAGAGCAAAGTATAACAGTTCAAAGCTAATATTGAAAGATGTAAATGAATCATGAGAAACTTTAAGAGAAAAGGTCAGAATATCTGTACCTTAGCAACGTAATGAAAACAAACGGAAAAGTAACACCGGAAAGCAACGTCGTATCTTCGTCAACGAATCTACACGAATTGATATCATATATTACTTATATACTCATTTTATAAGCTTCTTATGCATGTATAAGTGTTTTACTTATTGATATAATCTTTTTATCTTTCATTTTATTAACTTCATATCTGGACCAGAATTTAGCGATTTTTATAAAATACTTACTTAGCTCAA
This sequence comes from Chrysanthemum makinoi, assembly GCA_910596185.1. NCBI lineage: Eukaryota > Viridiplantae > Streptophyta > Magnoliopsida > Asterales > Asteraceae > Chrysanthemum > Chrysanthemum makinoi. The sequence continues at coordinate 60,514,074 of OU343216.1, read as the reverse complement.
ATAAAATCAAGGAAATTCCCAGGGGTTCCCATATGAGTTAAAAGACTCTCCAAAAATTTGGGGGTTCTATTTCCAAGTACAATGGCCTATGGAAAATCATAAGTCCAGACCTGCCCAGAAAGTGATCAGAAAATACACCTTAAAAGTTTGCGCTTATTAGACCTGTTTAGGCACCTTAGAAAAATTCCCAAAACTCCCAGAAATTCATTTATAACCTAAATGTCACTCCTGTAAAAGGAGAGCTCCTAATTCATTATGGTTTGAAAATGAAAAATCAAACAATCCAACTAAATTTCAGACCCGTTTTCTCAGCTTTGACACTTGATCTTGTAAAATTCAAAAATACGACTTAGACAACTCCAAATTCGACCAAACCACTTGGAAAACTTAACTAAGACATAAATTAAGTTTTAGAATCAAATTTCAGATAAGACACGTTGGTATTATAGTTTTTATCCACGTTACAACTCGAACGAAAATTCTGCACAGCAAGAACTTCATAAAGTCACAACAAACCCTACTTTATTTAACCCTAATCGACCTTATTAAATGTCTAGGGTCTTCCAGGTTTTACAAGGTCCATTAAATGTTCATTAATTGGTTTGTTTAGGGTTCCAATCAGATTTAGTGTTGTATATATATATAGGTCGACCAAAACAGAAACCCATGGTCAAATGCATACAAGTTTAACAAGGTTGTTATTATGATTTCATGTGATGTTTTATTCATATACGTATAGGTTAACATGTACACGAAACAACAACAAATTAAATAGCATGATTAAGATTATGTTTAATTCAGATTGTATGTGTCGAATGGAAGGAAACAAAAGTGATGGTGATACCTCTTGTCGAGACAGAAAACAAGAGAACAAAGGAAACCCTAAGTCATTTACAACCACAATCAACAAACCCTTTATCTCCACAATCGATCACCCAGCCACTAAGCCTTTAAACCTACGAATAAACCATAGCAACAATGGCAGCCGCCATGACCTAGAAGCCCACGACAAGTAGCCAAAACTCACGATAATGGCCTCCCTTCTGCCCTAGAAAGCCACGACCAGGCCATCAACACCCACGACAGAAACCAACTGAAAACAACCTCCTTATCCCTCTTGATGTCGACCAAAGTGAAGAAGAAAATATGAGCCGTCACTCCTTGATATTAGGGTTTTATTGGAGCGTTTATTTTTTTTCTGCTTTGTGGAGCGTACAAAAGGGGGGGGGGAAGGGGAATACCGGTTTTGATTTTGACGAGCCAAGGTGAGGCATGGGCCAAGTCCAAATTTAATTGGCCCATCAATTAAGTTATAATGTGTTTGTATATTAGGCATTTTCGGTTCATGAAAGTATTAGACGAAAAGTGCATCGATTTCTTTTTGATAATCTTATACATTAGGTTTTAAAATTACTCTTAAGTTAGATGAGATTCATATTTAATAAGCATAGACATCTTTTACGCATTTCACAATTATTAAGCTTGAGGGGTAATTTAGTCATTTAACACGTTTTCGATTTTCAGGTTTTACAACATCAGGCTGTCATTCGGGGTAGGATCATTGTTGTTGTTTTCCTTTTTCTTGTTGAGTAAGTCATATAGATTGAATAGATCTTCTGAACGTGTATCTTTATGCCCAACTAAAGCTTCTTCAACATTTATATTATGTGCATCTTGTTTGTTAGGATGCCCCTCATCAAGATTCGTATCAGGTAGGACTTCAAAGTCGCTATCTTCAGCCAGTTCAGTAGTATTTTTCAAATCGTCACCATTAGGTTCACCTTCGTATGACTCGATATCCGTGCAGTTATCATCATCATTAACATCCGCAAAATCAGGTGTCCAACCAGGAACCTCTTTAGCCCGCACCCAAGTCACTTTACCACGGTATATAATCTTGAAAGACTCAATAATGTTTATTGTGCTATTCGTGTTAATGCATACTCTTTTCGTGTAAAATTTCCCATCCTCCTGGTCATCAAAATGAATTAAGGTACCCCATTTAGAAGCAATACGTTTGAATGTATTCTCAGACCACATTTTTAGAGGAATGCCTTCTATCTCCACCCATGCAACCCTTCCTTCAACAATGAAGTCTTTCGATGCTTGTAGAATCTGAGTAAACCAAGTACCAACGCTTACATTGGATTGAAACATCTTTTTTGCCTCTTCGGATTAAAACTTAATCATCACCCAGTAACCACCCATGTATCGAAGTTCAGTATTAATAAAACCTTCATTAACTAAAACCACCTTCAAGTTGGATAAGGATGAAAAGTCCTTCACCTTACCCATCAGACAACAAATGTAATCCTGTTGGTTCAAACATGAGTCATCAAGTAGCAAAGCAGGATTTTTCTCTGAGTCCATATTTTGTGATTGAGAGCCTTTTACAACATGCGCATAGGAGTTAGGGGACCTGTTTGGCTCATCAGCTTTAAAAGCCGCACCTATGTTGTTTCTGATTTCTCTAGTGTTTGGTTGAGTATTGCTTTTGTTCAAAGTCTCTCTTTGAAACCTCGCCAAATTAGCATGAATTTTGTGACGTCCAACCCACATCGTGCACATGTTGTTAACCGAGCGTTCCACGTCAAAGGTCTTAATGAAGCGAACAAAACCAAATCTTTTACCTGTTTTCGATCTACGATTAGGAATAAAAGCATCAACAACACACCCATATTGTTTACACGTATTCCAAAGATCTTTCGCTGTAAAGTTGTCTGGAAAATTGGTGACGAACAACGAGATAGAGATCTTCTGAACGTCATCCTCCTTGGATCGCTGACTTCCCATGAAACTAAAAAGATAACAAAAACCTATGGCTGGTAGTATTTTTCATAATCGATTAGGGTTTTTAGGAGGAGGCAGGAAATCGCCATTGGGTTAATCATACATACTGGGTTCAAATTGATATCATAAATTGGGGGAAATGATGAAATAGCACTACGATCAATTAGGGGAAATGATCAATTGGGGGAAATGATCAATTGGGGGAAATGATCAATTGGGGGAAATCGCCATTGGGGGAAATCAATTGACTTACCTGCCGGAGGAGATTGATGAACTAAACGATAAAGATTATAGAGCGAGTCAGAATGGTCATCTCATGAATTTCGGTGGCTTCATGCTATCACAATAAAGAGGCCCTTAAACATGCACACAAAATATATATGTATCATTAATGCGTAAACTAATTAAACTCAAGTCTTATATTATGTATATAACTATATATATAATAGAAGTGCATGGGATTTTATAGCCCTCGTCAAGTGATGGCTATGTATAATCACCACTTATACTCCTCTAAAGACGTCCATGTGAGTAGGCATGACTATAAGTCTACAAATAATGTCGAGTTTCACAAGTCTATTGTTCCACTTCCAACTAAAAGACCTTTAAACCGAGGCCGATGTAAGTTAGGTGGTTGCGGTCAGTAATTGACCAAAAGCTAATTGGACTCCAATAAGAATATCCCAATATTAACCCCATATCTGAATAATGTAATTGTCCAATTGTTCTTAAAGGAAGTTTGTGCTTGTCAAATTTAGGTGTTGTTTGTTTTTTTAAAGGTTATGAGTCTGAATCTGAATACTACATCTGAATGTTAAAAGGTGGTTGAAAAGTCTCAATCTGACTCATATAAGAGTATTTGTTTTTTAATAAACATCTAAATGCTTAAAACACCATTTTTATCATGCGATATACTTAAATGTTGTGTTTAGGCATTTTCTAATCTAGTTGTGTTTAGTTCATTTTCGAATACAATGCTAATGTACTAACAAATTTTCCATTTAATTTATTCAACTATTAATACATACATGGCGTAGCTATGTACATTTACAAACATCAAAAGCTACATTATTTATTTATTTCTATGTATAATGAACAACTGATATTTAAACAGAGACTAAATCAAAGCAGTTTTTAATAATTTATAAGCTTGATGGTAAAATTAGTATTAATAAAGTGTTTAAAATAAAATACGGCCATAGCACAAGTTAACAACACAAAAAAAACAACTTTGGAATGGAAATAATAGTAAAGAAATGAACAAAAGTAGTGAGCAACGCTGGTCAAACATTGGAAACCTTTATTATGTTGTCAGATGTAATTAGATGTCATGAGAAGAGTTCAACTAAAATAATATCTTATAGTGTAAAAAAGGTAGGACAAGTTTGCAACCGTTGGATGTGAAAATCAAGCGGTTAGATTATGTATGGCATTTTTGTAATATGTTTGACTTTGAATTGAAATCGTCAGTTTAAAAACTTATATAGAAAGGGTATAGAAAGGGTATGATAGTCATTTTAGCATAACATAAATTGACATAATCAAGTCTAGCACGTTTAATGTGCGACATTCACGGGATTTTCGAAAGAATTCCATTGAAGTTTATGATCGAAGAGAGATTGATGATAATGATTTCTACGTATAATGTTAATCATGCTCTACAAACGAAATTAAGGTGTTTGTTCGAATTTGATTCGGGGTTTTGTTTTAATTTTATCTTTGGATCGGGTTTTTGGTGTTCACGTTAGCAGATTCACTAGTAAGTAGTAACTGTTCTTCACTTTGTTTCATTTATAGTTTCTGTTTTTGTTTTCTTAATGCATGTTTCATTATGCATGATTTTTTGTTTGCATATTATAGCTCCAAAATGCAGGTGATGATACAAAATTGCAAATGATGGGCTAATGATGTCGAGAACAATGATGCCAATTATGATGATGATGATCGATGAACATGGTGCTAATGATCGATTACATTGATGTTGAGCACGATGATTCCGAGAACGATGATGATGATGATGGTGGTGGAGGTGGTGGCGGCGGCGATGATGATGATGATCAATCACGATGGTGTTGAAATCGATATCTGTGAAGATGGTGCTACGATGATGACGCTAATATGATGCACATTATGAGAATGTGAAATCAAAAACCATTTTTTATGCAATATGAAGAGAATCAATAATTGGATGCAGTTTGAAGATGCAAGAAATTAGTAATTTTGATGCAAACAAGTATTTTGATTAAATAAAGAAATTAGTAATTTCGATAGACACTCTACTTTCCAACTAAGCTACACTGATCGAGTATACTGCTTGTTAGTGTTTGTTATAGGGTAAGTCGGCTAAATATAAATGTAAAACTTGATTATAATAATTTTCCTATACACAACGAAACACATCAAGTTTTTGGCGCCGTTGTCGGGGAGTGAATTATTTGATACTTGCATATTTGTTAGTGTTTTGATTTTTGTAACTTTAGTTTAATCTTTTGTTAGGATTTAGTAAATCCAGTTATTAAAGTGTCGGTCACCTCAAGTATATGTAATCGTTAGAAAGCTCGTAGTCATAGTTATTTAATGTTAAGTAGTATTTAGTCAAGTAACACCGTGGAGGACGGACGGGTCTTTACCCACTGTATGCCTGATCCACAGCCCGTACGTGGCGTTTTATGTAAGACTATAAATACCATCTACCTCCCAAGGTAGAGGGTTGGAGCTCATAATAACACTTTTACTTTCTCTCACTAAGTTCCCAAACCTCTAACTATTTCTCTCTCTAAAACCTTATACTATACGCCTATATGTGATCATGATTTGATGTGTTTGTGAAATCCAATATGTTACAATTGGTATCAAGAGCCATGGTTTGATCATCTCTCTTACATATCATTAGATTTCTAGTGGTTTTATATGGTTTTTGGGTTTGAAAAAGTTTAGTGGTTTTTGCATCATTTGAATCATTTCTTGTGTTAAAGTTTGAATTTTGAGTGTACTTTTGTATTTAGAATCATTGTAAGTGCTTGGGTTTTGATTTGTAAAGCTTGAATCACTGTGGTTGGGCTTGTTTTGGATTGAAAAGTATTGTTCTTAAAGTTTTCTACCTAGCGACTTGGCTCTCGGAGTTGTTTTCTTGGTAGCGATTTACTTTGTTAATTTCCAGCAACTTGTAGTTAGAGGGTAGCGACTTGAGCCTAGCGACTTGTCTATTGAGACAAGCCGACAAACAGTACAACGTAGTGGAGGTTCCACTTCGGCTAGCGACTTGGTTGGCGTAGCGACTTGTCTCTATTATTTCTAGCGACTTGTCCTTATTGTTCTTAGGGAGTTGATTCTTAGCGACTTGGATACTTAGCGAGTTGTTCTTTAGCGATTTGGTGCTTTAGCGACTTGTGTTCAGCGACTTGGGTCTTAGCGACTTGTGCTTAGCGACTTGATTCACAGCGACTTGAGGTTTAGCGAGTTGCTACTTAGCGACTTGGTTCAAGGGTTATAGCGACTTGGTTGATATTTGTTTCTAATACGGTTTTCTCTTGATTTAGTAAAATCCCGTGAAAGAATCTATTTCCCGGTTTAATCATAGAGTTCTAAAATCTCGTGAAATCTGTAAACATGTCTACCAATGTGCCTACAATCATCTCTACTATAGCTGAGGACGTTCAAGTATTTGGTTCGACACTCGTCCACCCATGCTTGACAGAAATGACTATGACTCATGGGCTCAACGAATTAGGTTGTATTGTCTGGGAAAGAAAAATGGAGTCAACATTCTCAAGTCAATTGATGAAGGACCTTATTAGATTGAGACTACAAGAGACATAATTGATACTGCTGCAGATGGAACAATGATCTTTGGATTGGACGGACCAAAGACATATGATGAGCTCAGTGATAAGGAGAAAAAGAGATTCGATCTTGATATCGGGGCTTCAAACATTATACTTCAGGGTCTTCCAAAAGATATCTACAAGCTTATCAATCACAACACTGGAGCCAAGGCGGTTTGGGATAATGTCAAGATGCTTCTCTCGGGTTTTGAATTAACTAAGGAAGACAGAGAATCACAACTGTATGATGAATTTGAGCACTTTAAGATGAAACCAGAAGAAAGTGTCTATGAATATTACGTGAGATTTCACAAGCTTGTGAATGATATGAGGAATATCAAAATGACCATGCCAAATATTCAGCTGAACTCAAAGTTTGTGAACAACATGAATCCCGCATGGCACAAATTTCTCACCTCTGTAAAGCTAACCAAAGGATTGAAGAACACCAACTATGAGCAACTGTATGCCTTACTTCTTCAGAATGAGAGACATGCTATATTTGAACGAAGGATTCTTGAACATTTCAAATCTAAGCAGGGAGAAACAAGTTCGTTAAATGATTCTACAGCCTTTTTCACCAATGTTGGAATTACCACCAAAGCTTCTCAAGTCATACCCACGGGTAATGGTAATTACAAGCTCATCCCTGATCCAGCATATAAGCCTCCTGACTCAAACACACTCATGGAAAACTTCATCAATCAACTATCTCTCATGGTTTTGTCAAAATATGAATTCCCTCCCACACACCAACAATAATCTCAGAACAGCATCCAGTGCACACAATCAAGCTACTGTCAGAGATGGAAAGGTTATGGTGCAACCAGCTCAAGGAAGGCAATATGAACAGGGAAGAGGAGGAGTTGGTGGAGCGTATATGGCTAATCAGAATCGTGGAAGAAATGCCAATCAAGGACAAGCAAAGCCAATCAAATGCTACAACTGTGGTGGTGAGGGATATATTGCGAGGAACTCGCACATCTCCAAACGTCCACATAATGCAGAATACTTCAGAGACAAGATGTTGCTTGTGCAAGCTCAGAATAATGGAGCAGCTTTGGATGAAGAGGAGTTGTTGTTTCTTGTGAGGAAATGCCAAAACTTATGATGCTGATGTTGATGAGTAGCCAATTCAGGAAATAGGTCACAATCATCAAAATGCCTTTCAAGTAGCTAACTGTGATGCATTTGACTCTGACGTCGATGATGAACCTCTGCCGACAATCTTCATGGCTAGCATTTCACCAATGGTCTCTTCAAAGGTCTCATCACCACAACAGGCTGGTCCATCCAAAGAATCAATCATTTCAGAGGTATTAAAACTATACGATGAAGTTGATGAGCAAAAGATTCATAATGAAGTACAATCTCTTGAAACTTATGAATCAGATATTGATAATGAGGGTAATAGCAATATTGTCTCATATGATCAATATGTGACGCAAAGTGAAAGTGAGATTATACCAAGTGATGCATCTTCTGCAGTCAATAATGACTATGTTTTTTATGAATACACTGCATGTGCTCCTGATGATTCTGTTATCTCTGAACTGAATGCCTATAAAGAACAAGTTGCTATTTATGAACAACGTGCTAAATTTGAGTTAACTACCCGTGAGCAGGAAATGGATGACCAAATGCGTACAATTATTAGAAAAAGTAATTTTAGAGAAGAAGTGTTAAAACAAGAGTTAAACTCCTTACAAGAAAAGCTTTCTAAAACTGTTAAGAAAAAGCAAGAGGTTCAAGACAATGTTAAAGTGCTTAAACAAGAATTTAATGCTAAGGAATCAAAACTTTTGAATGACTTTTCTAATCTAAAAACTTTGAAAAACAAGCATGAAAATAAGTTGTACGTATAAGGGAATACCATTCAGACTGCTCACATGATCACTAAGCATAGAGTCTTAAGTGATAAGCATAGTATTCCCTTTGTTGAGGAACCAAATCCCGAGGTAGGTAAAAGGCTAGAGTGCTCATAAGGTACTATATGATGGCAATGAGATTCTTAAGCCTAGGCAAACACCATCATGTATTGGAAGCACGGAAGATGATAGAAAATTAGATGATGCATCTAGGGAGAAAATGGATAAGAAGCTTAACGATCCTAAGTGTAAAAGAATAACATAACGATCAAACCCCATGATTACACTAAGGAAAATTGGATCTCCCTGAACATGTTTAAGCCTCAAACTCAATTAACCCCAGAACAGATTTTTTGGAAGAAAGATATGGATAAACAAAAAGTTAATTTACTTGTTGAAACAAACACTCCCCTTAGGAAAATGCCTGCAGCTACCGTGTATCCTCCAAATACACCAATGCACTTAGTTCCTAGAACTATTGCGACTAATAGCAAGACCTTAATCAGCCTGTATGTTGTTTAGCAACTATTCGTTGATTTTGAGAAGACATGTAAGAAGAGAATCACACCTACAGGGATAACTAAAGGGGAAAGGGGTTTTGAGCAAATTAAAGAATGTTATTTAACTGAGGTCATACCCTTCTTTAAACAATTAAAAGTCAATTTGAGAGTCTTCAAAAGGGGATTAACTCAGATATCAAAGAAATGGAAAAGGACTTTGATGCAATGATTGTTGAAATCAATGATTATGAACGGGAACTCAAATATAATGAAATTGAAAGGAAGAATTTGCATATCCTAAATGAGAACTTAGTATTAAGTTGTGTGGCTCAAGATGTGTTTTATACTGTTACTAAGCATTCTATTACTGCTTCTCAATTTCATGAATTAACTGTTGCTTTGAAAGTCTCCCATGATCATGTCATTGAGCTTGAAAACAAAAACTCAGAACTAAATCATAAAATTGATCAGGATGATCACGATAATTTGGTAAAACACCTTTCTAAGCTAGAAGTTGAACATTTTAATTTATAATTAAAATATCAACATCTCAAGAAAATGTCAAAACCTCAAACATCAAGACATCCTCAAATGTTCCAGAGTTTGATGCACTTTTTGAAATAAACAAACGTGACGAACAGATTCAAGCTCATTGTAACACGATCAGAAAGTTGAAAGCCCAAATTTCACAATTAAAGGGTGAAAAAAACAACGTGACTGGCTCCCAAATGCCTCCCCCTTTAGATTCTCAGTGCTCTCAAACTTTTCATCTTCAAAACTTGGTTAATGTTTTACAAAAGGAAAATGAGAGTTTTCTAGAAGAAAATGAAAAGGTTAAACGACACTTTAAAGAGTTATATGATTCAATGAAAGTCACTCGTGACAAGAACAACGAAAAAATAACATCTTTACAAAAGGAAGTTGAGAATCTGAGGAGTCAGGAGAAAGGGAAAATGCCACTTGTCTTTAATGAGAATGTTGCATCAAAGTCATCTGCAGGAGAAAATATACTGTGACTGTTAAATACATTCCTCCTCATCTTAGAAATAACAAACTTGTGTTTCATAACTATTTCGATCACCTTAAGGATAGTCTAGAATGTCTCCGTGAGATTGTAGAAGAGGATTTCATAAATAAGCCACTTGATAGAGAGATTAGGTTTGCTTGCATTCAGGCCAAATGATCTCAAGAGCTGCTAGAATGTTTAAGAGCAACATGTCCTAAATCCTTAGGTGCAAAATATAAAGCTGTGATGCCTTGTTCTATGCCTAGTGCCAATTGTGCAACCCATTCTATGCCCAGTATTAAGAAAGTGAACTCTAAAGTGCCTGCAAGTAGTTCTGATCCATGCACGTCTAGTTCAGGAATGCAAAAAGTAGCCCAACCAACTAATGTTCCCATAATTCCCTCTACAAGAGTAATCAGTGACATAAAAGCAAGCGGGTCAAAGCCTCCAGGCAATACAGAGCAAGATAGGACCTCGCAAGCTAAGAATGTGCATTGGAAGAGAGTAGAAGACCACCTTAGGAACACTAAGTTTGAGTTAAATAAAACGAATCGTGTTGATTCTAGTATTAGCTATAAGCGTACTGTAATTAATTCGAATTCTGCTACTATCTGCAAACCATGTAATGATGACTGTTTGATTTCTGTTACTGATCATGAATGTGGTGTGAATGTTTTGCTTAATGCTGTTAAATGCCCAGTTAAAGTTGTTAATGTCAAAAATCAAGATAAGAAGGCTAAAAGGCAAAGGCGAAAGAAAGTTAGAAAACATTGGAAACCCACAGGAAGAAAATTTATTAATATTGGTTATCAATGGATACCTACTGGCTGTAAGTTTAATCTTAATGAGTTTTTCCCTAAATTTGCTAAGTCAATGCCCATTAGAAAATGGATGCCTACTGGTAGAACTATTCCTTTAAGAAGTGAACATACTTTGAATAGGTCAAATACGGACACTAGCACTGCATCCATTCCTGATGATTCCATTGTTTCTACTTCCGATATGGGTGTTCCAATCACTGTTACTAACCAAATGGAACCCATTCTTGCATAGGGATCCCAATTATCCAGTTATCCATTCTTGTATGTGTTCAACTGCAGATCGTTCAAATCGTTCTGTGGTACCTGGACTCAGGCTGTTCCAAGCATATGACTGGAGATCGCTCACGGCTCATGAACTTCGCGAGTAAATTCATCGGGACTGTTAGATTCGGGAACGACCATTTTGGAGCAATTATGGGTTATGGAGACTATGTTGGTGGCAAAAGTGTAATCTCCAGGGTATATTATGTTGAAGGTCTTGGTCATAACTTGTTTTCTATTGGTCAATTCTGTGATTCCAATCTAGAAGTGGCATTTAGAAAACATACTTGTTTCGTTAGAGAACTTGATGGTGTGGAACTGTTAAGAGGAACTCGTGGTTCAAATCTATACACCATCTCTATCGAAGACATGATGAAGTCTTCTCCAATCTGCTTGTTGTCAAAGGCTTCAAAAACAAAATCATGGTTATGGCATCATCGTCTCAATCACTTAAACTTCGGCACCATTAATAATCTTTCCAGAAATGATCTTGTAAGAGGTTTACCCAGATTAAAGTATGAAAAAGATCATCTTTGTTCAGCATGCCAATTGGGAAAAAGCAAGAAATATGCCCACAAACCCAAACCCACAAACTCAGTAATGGAAGTTCTGCATACCCTTCATATGGATTTGTGCGTACCAATGAGAGTGCAAACGATTAATGGGAAGAAATATATTTTAGTCGTTGTTGATGACTACTCTCGATTTACTTGGGTAAAGTTTTTGAGGACAAAGGATGAAACTCCAGATGTCATAATCAAACTTATCTTGCAGCTTCAGGTTCGACTTAACAATACGGTTAGAATTGTTCGAACAGACAATGGCACAGAGTTCGTTAACAAAGAATTAAGTCAATTTTATGAAAGTGTTGGAATCAGTCATCAAATAAGTGTTCCACGAACTCCTCAACAGAATGGTGTAGTTGAAAGACGAAATCGAACTCTTGTGGAAGCCGCAAGAACAATGCTAATTTATTCAAAGGTTCCAATGTTTCTATGGGCTGAAGCCATTGCCACTGCTTGCTACACCCAAAATCGTTCCCTCATACACACATCTCATGGAAAAACTCCATACGAACTTGTCCATAAATGAAAACTTGATATCTCCTACCTTCGTGTGTTTGGTGCTTTGTGCTATCCAATGAATGACGGTCAAGATCTAGGTAAATTAAGAGCTAAGGCGGACATTGGAGTTTTTGTAGGTTATGCATCAAACAAGAAGGGTTACCGAATCTACAACAAAAGAACTCGAGATATCATGGAAACTACTCACGTTACGTTCGATGAGCTGTCCGGGAAAATGGCTCCAGGACAATCCAGTTCTGGACCCGCATCTCAACCTTCATCAAGTAGTCCTATCAGTTCTACTCTTGTTCTAAATCCCTCACCAACAACTCCTTATGTACCTCCTTCTGAAGATGATTTGAAGAAATTGTTTGATCCAATGTTTGATGAACACTATGAGCCAAGTGCTAATGATCTGTCAATTTCATCAACAGAGGTTGTTCCTATCCCTGTCAACGAAGTTAACCCTTCAGTTTCTATGTCATTAAGTCAAGAAGCGCCTGCGGCTGATCACTCTGTCTCATCAACAAATCATCAATCATCTAGTGTACATCATGGAATTGTGTCTGGAACCTATGATGGAGATAATCCATTTGCTACTCCTGAAGATGCCCCATTTGAAAACATATTTGCTCCTTAATCATCATCAGAACCATCTTCTTCAGGAGAAATCGACTCTGCTACTTCAGTTCCTCAACAACAACCATACGAATACCTTAGAAAATGGACACATTATCATCCATTGGACAACATCATTGGAAATCCCTCTCGTCCAGTATCCACTCGCAAACAACTTGAAACTGATGCCTTATGGTGCTTCTTCAACTCCGTACTATTCAAGGTCGAACCAAAAGATGTTAAAACCGCCATGAATGAAGACATTTGGTTCAATGCCATGCAAGAAGAAATTCATGAGTTTGATCGACTTGATTTATGGGAATTAGTACACTCCTCGATTGTGCTATGATCATTGCTCTAAAGTGGATCTTCAAAGTAAAACTTGATGAGCATGGTGATGTATTAAAGAACAAGGCTCGATTGGTTGCAAAGGATACCGTCAAGAGGAGGGTATTGACTTTGAAGAATCATTTGCTCAGTTGCTCGTATCGAGGCAATCAGAATCTTCTTGGCTACTGCTGCAAGTAAGAACATGGTAGTCTATCAGATGGATGTAAAGACGGCTTTTCTTAACGGAGATCTTAAAGAAGTCGTATACGTCAGCCAACCTGAAGGCTTTGTGAATCCAGAGCATCCTACTCATGTCTATCGCTTGAAGAAGGCTCTTTACGGTTTGAAGCAAGCTCCAAGGGCATGGTATGATACGCTATCAAAGTTTCATCTATCTACTGGATTCAGCAAAGGAGCAGTTGATCCGACATTGTTCACCAGAAAGTCAGGCAAACATTTAATTCACGTTTAAATTTATGTTGATGATATTATTTTTGCCTCGACTGACCCCAATGAATGTGACCGTTTTTCTATGGAGATGGGCTCCAAATTTCAAATGTCAATGATGGGACAAATGTCATTTTTCTTGGGATTACAAATTTCACAAAGTCCCGGAGGCATTTTATAGAGGCATTTTTATAAATCAATCTAAATATGCAAATGAGATTTTAAACAAGTTTGGATTTGATTCTTGTGACCCTGTTGACACTCCTATGATAGAGCGTACTAAACTGGATGAGGACCACTCAGGTATCATGGTAGACCAAACGAAATATCGTAGTATGATTGGATCCCTGATGTACCTCACAGCCAGTAGACCAGACATTCTGTTCGCTGTTTTCATGTGTGCTAGATACCAGGCTAAGCCTACCAAAAAGCACCTTGAAGCAGTTAAACGGGTTTCGGTATCTCCAAGGAACCATCAATATGGGACTTTGGTACCCAAAGGACACCGGTATGTCACTAACAGCCTATGCAGATGCTGTTCATGCAGGATGTCAAGATACACATTGAAGTACGTCTGGAGGTGCTCAGTTTTTGGGTGATAAGCTTGTGAGTTGGTCTTCTAAGAAACAATGAGTACTTCGATATCCTCTACAGAGGCTGAATATATAGCCATGTCACCTTGTTGTGCTCAAATCCTATGGATGAGATCCCAATTATCTGACTATGGCTTTGAATTCAACAAAATCCCTCTGTATTTTGATAATAAAAGTGACATTGCTCTCTCATGCAACAACGTACAACACTCAAGAGCAAAGCACATCGACATTCGACATCATTTCATCAGGGAGCAAGTGGAAAACGGTGTGGTGGAACTTTATTTTGTGAGGACTGAAAACCAGTTAGCAGACATCTTTGTGGAAAACTAGAAAGAAGGGGGGGGGGGGTTGAATAGTTTTACCAATTAAAAACTTCCTTTTAATTATTTAGATCGACTTATGTCAATCTATTTGGTTGTTTATGTTGGACGTTGATAGATAGATATATAAACGTATAATGAAAGATAAAGAGTAAGAAGCACATCACCACGACACAAGTTATTTATAGTGGTTCGGCTACAAGGACACCTTCCTTGCCCTACTCCACTCCCCGAGTCACCTACTCGAGAGTTCGTAAGCACTACACCAATCTCCTTATGGCGGAGAAGCCTTCACAACGTCGCTTAACCTTTTTCCGGTACAAAGCTAAATACCTAGTTCTTTCACACCAAGGCGAACCACACCTAACACAACGTCGCCTACCCTTTATACGGTGCTAGGCTAACCACCGAGTTCTTTCACACCAAGGAGAACTACTCCTATCACAACGTCACCTACCTTTTATTAGGTACTAGGCTAAGCACCTAGTTCCATTACTATGGATGAACTACTACCCTTCACAACACAACACCTAATATCAAGGAGATCAACTCCTTGTTACACCATCATCAAGGATATCACCATCCTTGGAAATAAATAAATACTTATGTGTATAACGATGCACCTCATCGATTATACGACCTAGGCATTCTTTCCAAATGCGACTTGATTTGATTCTTCGACATCCTTCACTAATGCCTTTGACACAACGCTTGGCACCCTTCACTAATGCCTTCGTCTTGACACCTTTAGCATTCTTCACTAATGCTTTGACACGGATGATGAGCATCTTTCACTAATGCTTTCATCTTGACACTTTCGGCATTCTTCACTAATGCCTTCAACCCAACATCTATGGAGAAAGGAAGAACTATCAACAAGAGAACCTTAGTTGTCATGATGATGACGAAGCATGGCAACTCATGGACTTGAGCTTGCTCGTCTTCAAGAAGTGGTGATCTTGCCTTTAAGAGGAACCTAGAAGATCACACAAAAACAAAAGACAAACTACATAGATCACTTAGATCTGAGGTTAGAGGGTTAGAATACTTGGGGAAGTATGTATGTAAAGTGATGAATAAAAAGGAAGAAATGGCTCTCTATTTATAGAGAAAATTCTCTACGTTCCCGGATCCACAGATCCCTTCCACTTGGGATCCGGCTAGCACAAAGCCCGGGATCCGTGGAACGCTCCTCTTTGCCCATGGGTATTTTTGGTTATGGGTCATGGGTGATGGGTTGATCCATGGGTCTTTAGCTAGATACAATGTATCTCTTGAGTGCTCACCAAGGGTTCAATGTATCTAGACATTCTCTTGAGTGCTCACCAAGGGTTCAATGTATCTAGACATTGGGTATGGGTCAATACCATGGGTTATGGATATTATCCATATATGATATAAGCATGATGTCATGCAATGGGTTATGGGTCAAGCTCCATGGGTCATGGGCTTTGGATTGTACCCAACTACATTCAATGTATTTGCCCAATGGGTTATGATACTTAAGTTTCTACCCATTTATATTACCCAATATACTACATACTAGTTATGTGTATATTTTACCCAAATATGTAAACACTAGTTGTTGTACATATGTAATATTAAATCATAAAATCACTTATACTTGTTTTAGTGTTTTATGTGAAAATGTGAATATGTTAGAAACTATTAGTTCAAACCATTTACGTATTTTATTTGTTTCGTTAAAATGATTTTACGTTTGTTATCGACAAAACATTAGAAGATCGTAAAATATAAATAAACGTTTTTATGGCTTATTTGTATTAACAATCTCCCTTTTTGTTGATGACAAAACATAAAATTATTTTAAGGAAAAGCTAAAATTCGTAAAAGTTTGAATTTGTAGTTTTTACTTTCTTCTCCCCCTTTTTGTCGAAACAAAAAGAGCCTTTAAAGAAAGCAACACGTTGTTTTTAAGAAAAACATGTGAAAGAAATAAAAAGAGGTAGAGAGCAAGTAACGGGAAAGGATCTCGTCTTTACTCCCCCTTGACCAGTCCATCCCTAGGTAAGGGCGTCAAGAAATTAATACTAATCTAGTTTGTTTGCAACTAAATTTGCAAAAGATTTCGTCTAAGTGACGAATGTGCTCCCACTTGATGATTGCAATTTTGCAAAGGGATGTCGAGAAATGTAATCCTAATATTGCAAGTAATTTGCAATGTATTGTTTTGACACAAAGCTCCCCCTAGCTTTAGGGTGTCAAAAGGCTTCAAGTGTAGATTGAATAACTACAAAACAAAGGTTAGAAAACAAGTATAATGCACAATTTCCTGCATATGTGATCCAAGTTAGTAGAAAAATAGTTTTTTGTCTCACGGATCCCACGGTTCCCTCCTAGTAGGGATCCGTCTAGGCAATTTTAAGGATCCGTATAGAACATGATTAAATTCAGCAATGGTGATGTAACAAGTAATGTTAACATCAAAATGAGATATGTATTCAACCAACAAACATATACTCAATGCAATATGACAAGTAAACTATCATTCAATAAAACATAAGAGATGATCAACAAATATCTAAAAACTAAGAGAATGATTTAGCCATATTCTACTAATACTAATAAGTGACCAAAGCTTAAGAAGCAACAATGTGCTTGAGTCTAGGGATGAGTAGACTTGTTGATTTGGTCCAATCTTTCATGAAGATAATTAAACATGAAATGCAACTCATTTCGTACTTCTTGAACAAGTCCTTGGGTGATTGGACAATTAGAGCAATTATTGTCTTGATTAGTGTCACACCCCCAAATTACCTGTTTTGCAGCGGAATGGAATTCCTGGGGATTGACTGTCATAGCATCACAATCACAGTTATATTGAACGACCTAAAGTGTCGTTTGGAAAATACATCGTTTGATTTAATAAAACAATCAGAGTTTACAAAGTAGGTCCCAAATGAAAATCAACTTGTGCGGAAATAAGTTTGTTACAATTCAAACGATGTTTTAAAGTGCGTAAAACCCAAGTGAGACGCGTCGTCACCACGACTCCATGATGTGTCCAAATGCATGCCATGAAGTGAATGCCTTAGATACCTGAGATAAAACATGCTAAAAGTGTCAACACAAAGGTTGAGTGAGTTCATAGAGTTTGTGTTGAAATGTTAAGCCTTTCAAAATCGTTATGCAGAAAGGCATTGTAAATCGTTGAAATGTAAAGACTATCAAAATCGATTATGTAGCAAAGGCATTGTAAATCTACTCAGTTCCAAGTCCATACAAAACTTGCAAACCTGTGGTGTTCACAACCCACTGCCAGAATATGTAGAGTTAATGTTCAAGTGCATGATGTCAAATGAATTCACATAATAGTGCATGGCTCAATGTATCGAAATCGTTTATGCAGCAAAGGCATTGTGAATCCACTCAGTTCCAAGTCCCGCCCATACAAAACTTGCAACCTGTGTGTTCACAACCCACTGCCAGAATATGTAGAGTTAATGTTCAATTCGTTCCAAGACCGTTAGTCCATAATCGTATACCAAGTCCGTTAGATCAATATTATACCAAGTCCGTTAGACCAATGAATATACCAAGACCGTTAGCTCAATGAATATACCAAGACCGTTAGACCAATGAATATACCAAGTCCGTTAGACCAATGAATATACCAAGACCGTTAGACCAATGAATATAATATGGAAATTCTAAGTATGGCAAAACTGTTACTACGCATGACTAAGCATTCAGTTCGACTAAACATATGATTTGAAAATAGTCATGAATGTAATAAAAATAGTCGAGCATGTATCTCCCCCAAAACAGTTATGAAAACAAGTAAAAGTAGGGGCTACGAAACTCACGGTAATTCATATAAGTTAAAGTACTTGTGAAAGTAAATGAAAACAGTTTGAGCATGTATCTCCCCCAAAACAGTTATGAAAACAAGTAAAAGTAGGGGCTATGAAAACTCACTTGGTGGAATGATGCGAAGACAAAAGTGAGTACACCGAGATGTAATGTGATACGCAAATCTTGACCTATGATGAATGATATGACATGTAATGAGTTGCAATGTAATGTTATGCATGCATTTCGTATGTTATTTATACCATTTGCGAGTTTTGAAAATATTACTTATCGTCGAAAAATACTCGTTTGACGTCTTGACCATTCCAAAATCACTTTTCAAGTTTTTACGTCAAAATGTCATCCTACAATGGTTTTATAATGATTTATAGTGAAATTTTCACTTTCGTCGCAAAACAATGTCGTCGGAATTTTCATGAAATTAACAAAAATGGCTTTGGAAAACCAGCCGTAAAACGGTATACGTCGATCGTTAGAGAACGAACTCGACTGTTTTGGAAAGTTTGTATCGATATCTAAAAGTTTCAGTTCAGGAGTTTTCGTCCAAAAGGTCTCGAACATAACGATAATAAGGGTTAAAGATGGTGGTTTTAGTTACCGTAACACTTATCTCGTAAAAATAATATAGTTTTTCTAAAAATAATAGTTACGGCAAGTTTATGAAAACGTGTATATCTTAGTCGTTTCAAATCCGTTTTCTACGTATTATACGTCCTTAGCTTCGTATCAAAGTATACTAATATAATTTTGATAAGTCGAAATAATTTGTAAAGCTTAGGACTCGTTTTTGACTCGTACAAAATAATAATAGTATGCTGAAATTTCAGAAAAATATATATTTCGTCGTCAAACTTGTAAAACCCATAACTTCTTCGTTATAACTCCGTTTTACTCCGTTCAAGCGGCCACGGATTCGTTTTAAAGTATATTTTCTAAATATCTAGGCCAAAAATTCGTGCCTACTGTCGGATTTTCCAGAAAAACAAAATAAGGACAGAACACTTTTATAACTTGTCGAAAAATAGTTTTTCTCGTACTAAACCTATTCCAATCCCTTCAAATCAACTCCAAAACTATTCTAATCCTACCATACACCTTCTTAGGGTGTCATGGGTTCCTAATCACCATCAAGACCAAAGAATACCATGGGGATAATTATAGGATGACCAAATATATATATATATACTCTTAAAATCATGAAAAATGGTATAAATCACATATGTCTTGCATGTTGCTCCAAAAATGAAGAGATACATATGTAATGAAAAGAAAACATGAAAAATGAAATAAACATGCTTACAAGTGAATATGATGAGGTGCAAGTAACAAGGTTAATCCTAAATACTCTTGGTTTTTATTTCAAAACCTAATATAGAGTATTAACTAGATTGTAAAACACTTGAGCTTGAAAGATTTTTGATGATCCCTTGCTAATTCCTTGTAGAACCGGTTTTTGGAGAGAAAAACCAAGAGAGAAAACTACTAACTTGACTTGTGAATTATTTGATGAATGAGGGGAATGAATGAGATAGTGTATAGATCTATACATGTTGAAAATTTTACCACAACCATAAATGCCAACCCCTCCCCTTGGCCGGTTTTTAGGGGAGGGTGTTTCACAATTTTATATTTTTTATAAACTTGTGTACTTGTGTAGAATTTGATAAAAATGTATAAGTAAGTATGTAAATATTATTAACTTGTAGAGTAAATGGTAGATTTTTGGTACAAGTGAGTTTTTAATAGATCAAAATAGAATGTAATGAGATCATAAAATTTAAAAATACATTCCTTGTGAAATTTGAGTGATAAAATAATTATCGAGTAGTTTTTAAGAAAAACGTCGTAATAATATAAATTTAACGATTTATGTACCAAATAAATTTAAAACATTAGGAAAACTCAAAATATAGTTTATATAACTAAATGTAAGTATAAAAATGTGCCGGGATCATTTTTGAAAGTAACGGATTAAATATTTAAAATAATAACTCACGCGATAACGTTTATTAAATATAAAAAAAATTATGCGTTAAATGTGAAATAAAATGTCATGAATGAATTATCATGATGCAAATGATGTCAATGAAATGTAGACTAATCTTAGTCCATATGAAATGTACGTGATGTTATGATCATGAATTCGCCGCTAAACCTTTAAGGTTACGCGAATTTGAAACAAGTAAACCAAGTTTACTATAAATGATGAAATAATGAGACATGAATTGCGTCGAGAAATGACCTGAAAGTACGGGTTGTCACAATTAGGAACAGGATATTTTGAGGAGGTTCTACAAATGATGGTGGAGGTACATTGAGTAATTTAGGATGAGGTTCTACTAGGAATGAGAGTGGTAGTAATGGAAATTCCTCCATATGATCAAGTCCTTGGTGGTTCCTTGTTTCCAACGATGGACTAGTTGGTGATGTAGGTGGTTCCTATTTTAACGAGAAGGTTGGTGAATGGGAAGTTCTCGGTGGTGAATGCTCTAATGAATAGAGAGAGGCTCGGTAAAGGAGTGTAGTCCATGCTCTAGGAATGAAGGTTTAGACGTTTTGCTAGAACTAGATACGTTTGGTTTAGAGCTCGATGATCCCTTTTCTAACCTAAGAGGTTTAATGCTAATTATTGCGGTTCTCTTGGCAATTGTTGATTGGGTTTGTTGAGGTGAGATTCTAGCACTATTATCTCTTACGAATGATGATTCGGTGGATGGGAAGTCCTACCATTTGTGGGTTTAACCGGAGATGATTCGGTTGAGGAAATTTCGTGTACAACACGAGCAAGTTTCTTGGGTGGTTCTTGGTTGGATGAGTTAGCACTAGGAGCTTTCCTCTTGATGAAATGACTAAGGAAAAGGTTTCTAAATGCTGAGAATTATGTTGTGTTTGATGACTAAGGGATTCTAGCAAGATGACTTATAAAGGGAAGGATTTAGCAAGTGCATTCAAGACTTAAGTCTCTAATATCCTTTGGAATGTGATGATTAGCATGCACAAGAGTCAACTTCAGAGATTTAATTAGGATGAGGTGGAGTGTTCAAGTTAGCAAGATGAGCTTGAAATGATTGTTCGAGCAAGAGTTGACATAAATCTGTCACCCGGATCCTACGGTTCCCACCAAATGGGGGATCCGTCTAGGCTAATCCTAGGGATCTGGCTCTCAGCAGCTAGGAAAGGATAGAAGTGATGTTTGAAAGGTCTAAATCCTATATCTTTTTGAATGTTTCAGTTCTCCTAAGTGTCTTTAAATGGAAGGGTACTTAAATGTTCAAGGGCAATGAGTGATGTAGCTAATGATTGCCTTATATGAAAGAAATTGGAACTTTCATGAGTACCAATGAATGAAAAAAGATGACACTAAAATCTTGAGAGTGTCAAATGGAGCTAGATGATCCTAGTGATCAGATAGTGACTTAGGATAATGTCTTGGAGAAGATCCTAAAGGTTTTAAGGTGGAAGAACTAGAATTTGATCCATTTCGACCAATTTTGAGGTAAGGATGATTATGATCAATTTTGCGATAATCGAAAGATTTCTAGGTCTAGATGTAAGGGATCATGTGAGAAATAATGAGTGATCTAGAGAGCGGAAGAGTAATGAGTTTAGGTGAAACGATAGATCGAAAAGCACTTTGAGTGTGATCCTTAATGAGCTATGAGTGAGTGTGAAGCTTACTAAGCTTGAGAAGGACTTAAGAGATCCTAAGGTATTAAGTTCAGCTAGTGTGAAGTAGTCTAGGAACATGGTTTGAGGTGTAAAGGATTGAAATTCCACTTCTATTCGCCCGGATCCCACGGATCCTTCACTTGAGGGATCCGGATAGTTACAAACTAGGGATCTGGCATCTGGGACAGTTTTACTTAACAGTGAGTGTTTGTTCTAAGTATCGAACTTAGAAGCTAATGATCTCTACAGTAAGTATACATGTATACAAGTAAAACATACTAAGAGCATGTAGAAATAGCACATAAGCAATTAAATGAGATCTAGCTCACAAGTAACACATAGGTTTATCAAACTTAACAACCGTTATTCAAGAAGCTCAAAATAGATTTACGATCTAGATTAGTAAATCGTTTGTATTAACAATGGCGTGCAGAGTAGATGATGGTGTTCAAGACAATAGGGTTGTTTTGGCCAAAGGAAGGAATGAACTATGTATAGTCATTACGGATGGTGATTAGCATACAATGAACTTCGTCCATGAAGTCATGTAGCTCTTCTCGATCAAAGCAAGATAATCGCTTGATGAGGCCAGTGGTTGTGATTAACTAACAGAAAATTTTATTTTACAACTTGTTTGATTAGTAATCCTAAGACAATGCAAAGTATTTCCATTGTAAACTTACTTTAGGAAAACATAGGAGTATAAATTTCCCAAGTGAGAGAATGAATATGAGACTGTTACTAGCGGTGCTCAATTACGGCTAAATACGACCATTTTTACAGGTGATTCCACATACCCAACTTCTATCAAGGAAGCAATTCAACCGTTAGGTCAAATTGAGTTTCTAGTGCAATAAGTTCTCCAGTATTCATTCTCAAGTTAGGAAAATTTATATTCCTACAATGGCCTATCGAAGAGTAACAATGATGATACTTTGCTTCGTTTAATATTATACTTAAGACAAATAAGGTGACGAAGGCGTCATGTTAAAAATAAGTTTAAAATTTGTCCATATGGTAAACAACAAAAATGGTTGGATGAGCTAGTTCAACATATGTTGTTGGAAAGCTTTGAGTTTGGACTTTCGGATATAAACAATTATATTTGCGTTGCAAAATAATTTACTTGAGTATATCGGATGAAATAATCAAGTTGTCAATCCTACTATGAAGCTTGGAGAGCGATCATGAAAAGGAAAATGGGAGAGTACATCATCAACACAAGTGTAGGTTATGATCCGATGTACATTCTTGTTGTTTTTAGAAAATGATACAAGAACAAAGGAAATCATACAAGCACATATGACAAACTCAATCAAAAATCCATTTAGTGTGTTATATGTTTTAAACATTTTTCAACCTATATGACTTATCTAAATATCTAAACTAACATTTTCGACACAACTAGATGTTATCCCAAACACTCCTTCAAATAGCACATTGATTAGTAGAATATTACTAAATCGACAAACAAGAGAATGAATAGCAAGGTAAGGAAACAACATATGCTATTCAATCAAACAAGCACAAAAGCTATTTGAGATAAGAAAATAATCAAGTAATGCAAAGAAGACAATTTATCATTTAGCATAGCATACGAAAAGTTCTTTTCATCGCTTTGTGTTAAATATAAACATGTATACCAAGCTTGATTAGTTTCTTTTATATTTATAAATATGATCAAAACCTTAATTTCAATAAAGGACACATTGTTATTCAAAAGCGAAAACATCCGTCTCCAATTAGATCAAAAGTTTGTGCAAAAGTTATGACCGAAAAATGACTTTCTATTATAAATCAATGATTCTGTAAATTATTGTTTTGAATCAGTTTATGAAATCATTTTTAAATGAAAGTAGACTCAAATACCTTTAAAACGATAGGTGGCACGACTTCTAACGACTTACGGTTAAAAAGTTATGAATTTTTGAAATTCAGACAAAAACTGTCTTCTGTACCACGGATCCCTTGCTTGAGGGATCCGTCTAGTGTAACCTGAGGGATCCGCATATCTCGACACGAATTACAAAATGTATGTTTTGACCCGACGAAAGGTTTAGTCTTTGTAGAATTTTTAGTGAAGTTATATTACCCATTTTTACCTTTATTCAAGCTTGATTAACAAGATATCTAACAACAAAACTTTAAAGAAAAAAAAATCACTAAAACACTTTTCATATTATGCTTATTATAAGATAGAAGCATATATCACCATTTTGTCCACAAGCAATTTAGCACGTTTTAAAAAAAATGTAACTAAGAAAACATACCTTTGCTATATCCCCTTTTTATGGTTTTAGAAACCATAGACGCGAAATACTTCATGATCTTCTAAGATACCCCAATCCTTTGCTATATTCCCTTTTTATGGTTTTAGAAACCATAGACGCGAAATACTTTATGATCTTCTACGATACCCAAATCCTAGTATGAAGACTTCTCAAAGGAAAATGTTAGAATGATCTATCACTATCCAACATATGATGATTTCTAAAAACATGACTTTTTGTTTTAAGAAATTCCCTTCTTTGTAGTTTTCAAACATACACGGATCGTATCAAATTTTCAAAGTACAATATACAAAAAAAACTTGGTAACGAAGCTCTGATGCCAATTGTGGAAAACTAGAAGGGGGGGTTGAATAGTTTTACCAATTAAAAACTTCCTTTTAATTATTTAGATCGACTTATGTCAATCTATTTGGTTGTTTATGTTGGACGTTGATAGATAGATATATAAACGTATAATGAAAGATAAAGAGTAAGAAGCACATCACCACGACACAAGTTATTTATAGTGGTTCGGCTACAAGGACACCTTCCTTGCCCTACTCCACTCCCCGAGTCACCTACTCGAGAGTTCGTAAGCACTACACCAATCTCCTTATGGCGGAGAAGCCTTCACAATGTCGCTTAACCTTTTTCCGGTACAAAGCTAAATACCGAGTTCTTTCACACCAAGGCGAACCACACCTAACACAACGTCGCCTACCCTTTATACGGTGGGCTAACCACCGAGTTCTTTCACACCAAGGAGAACTACTCCTATCACAACGTCGCCTACCCTTTATTAGGTACTAAGCTAAGCACCTAGTTCGATTACTATGGAGGAACTACTACCCTTCATAACACAACACCTAATATAAGGAGATCAACTCCTTGTTACACCATCATCAAGGATATCACCATCCTTGGAAATAAATAAATACTTATGTGTATAACGATGCACCTCATCGATTATACGATCTAGGCATTCTTTTCAAATGCGACTTGATTTGATTCTTCGGCATCCTTCACTAATGCCTTTGACACAACGCTTGGCACCCTTCACTAATGCCTTCGTCTTGACACCTTTAGCATTCTTCACTAATGCTTTGAAACGGATGATGAGCATCTTTCACTAATGCTTTCATCTTGACACTTTCGGCATTCTTCACTAATGCCTTCAACCCAACATCTATGGAGAAAGGAAGAACTATCAACAAGAGAACCTTAGTTGTCTTGATGATGACGAAGCATGGCAACTCATGGACTTGAGCTTGCTCGTCTTCAAGAAGTGGTGATCTTGCCTTTAAGAGGAACCGAGAAGATCACACAAAAACAAAAGACAAACTACATAGATCACTTAGATCTGAGGTTAGAGGGTTAGAATACTTGGGGAAGTATGTATGTAAAGTGATGAATAAAAAGGAAGAAATGGCTCTCTATTTATAGAGAAAATTCTCTACTGTTCCCCGGATCCCACGGATCCCTTCCACTTGGGATCCGGCTAGCACAAAGCCAGGGATCCGTGGAACGCTCCTCTTTGCCCATGGGTATTTTTGGTTATGGGTCATGGGTGATGGGTTGATCCATGGGTCTTTAGCTAGATACAATGTATCTCTTGAGTGCTCACCAAGGGTTCAATGTATCTAGACATTCTCTTGAGTGCTCACCAAGGGTTCAATGTATCTAGACATTGGGTATGGGTCAATACCATGGGTTATGGATATTATCCATATATGATATAAGCATGATGTCATGCAATGGGTTATGGGTCAAGCTCCATGGGTCATGAGCTTTGGGTTGTACCCAACTACATTCAATGTATTTGCCCAATGGGTTATGATACTTAAGTTTCTACCCATTTATATTACCCAATATACTACATACTAGTTATGTGTATATTTTACCCAAATATGTAAACACCAGTTGTTGTACATATGTAATATTAAATCATAAAATCACTTATACTTGTTTTAGTGTTTTATGTGAAAATGTGAATATGTTAGAAACTATTAGTTCAAACCATTTACGTATTTTATTTGTTTCGTTAAAATGATTTTACGTTTGTTATCGACAAAACATTAGAAGATCGTAAAATATAAATAAACGTTTTTATGGCTTATTTGTATTAACAATCTTCACCAAAGCTCTTCCTAGAGAACGTTTTGAGTTTATCCTCCCACGACTTGGTCTAAAGAGTCTACAGCCGGAAACACTTAAACGTCTTCAAGAGGAAGAAGAGGAGTAAAAGGTTTTCTTCATCCATCTCTTGTAAATAGTTATTCAAAAAGCAAAATATAAAATTTCAAAACCAACAAAAAGCAAATAGAAAAATATAAAATTTTCAAAATCCATAAAAATTAGAAAGTCTTGAAAATTCCCAAAAATATTGTTATTTTGTCATGTTTTCCTTGTTCGATATCATCTACGGACTTTGTGTTGACATTCAAAGAATGTCACGGGTTTTTAGATGTTCTTCGAATGTACATAATTTGTTTTTTTAAAAATAATAATAATAATAATAATAATAATAATAATAATAATAATAATAATAATAATAATAATAATAATAATAATAATAATAATAATAATAATAATAATAATAATAATTTTGAGAGAAAGTGAAACAAAGGCTTATAGTCATTTCAGTCTATAACCCGTTTTTATAGAAAGAACAGAGCCATACTTTATCTTTTTTTTTTTCAAATCTCATGCTCTGATTCTTTAAACTAATATTTGCTATCTAATGAAAACTAATAGTTTTGAAAAATAACTCGGACTCAATTTTTTGAAAATCATCTGGACTTAATATTTGTCAAAATCTCTATCTCTCAATCAACAACCTATGTCATTGATTGAATGGGAGAATGATTTTAATTAAATCGAAAGGTTATTTGTCATAAAATTGTTTTCAAAAGATACTAATGCATGTTTAATCTTTGGAGTTTAAAGTTTCAGATTTGATCCTTATCAAGCAAGTCACAATTCTCCTCAAAATCTTTCAAAATCAATTTAAATCTCCAGAGATCACAAATCTCAAATGATTTAAAAATTGTGATCGGGGGAGAATTTGTGATTTAAATTGGATTTAAACTGATAATTCGATAAATGGTTGTATAATGATTTACAAGCTCTCCTCCCCACATGTGCCAAACGATTTTAAATCTTCCATGCACATGTTGAGGGGGAGCATCTATTTCAAATCAAAAATGATTGAAACGTGATTGATTTGTTTCAATGCGCAGGTTTTCCCTAATATGTTCAAAACACTTCCAAATCTCTATGCACATATTGAGGGGGAGCAATTTTTTGAAAACCACATTCTTTTCAAAAATTATCTTTAACAAAGTATGAAAAATGCTAATTTTGATCAGGAAAGTGATGTTGATATCTTTTAGAAAATGGTAATCAAAGAAGTGAATCCTTCCTCTTGCCTCCGTGTGCCAAAACGATTTCAAATATATGATGCACATGTTGAGGGGGAGCTCTTTTTCTAAAAATATCAAAAACAATTCAGGTACAAAATGCTTTGATATTATATCACAAGTATCTGGAATGATTTTCAAATGATTTTCAATTGGTTCCAATGGCAGATGAACAATACCAAATATACCGACCAAGTTTACTATATGTATGGTGTTATAAGGATGGTTAGGTTAGGTATTCGTTCCCACGATCCAACCAGAGCCGGATGGATCTACCCAGGGATAATCCACTAGATAGTGTAGAGTCCTTAGGTATGATGAAAAAAAGGAGAAAAGTGAGATATGGGAAGAGTGCGGACTGATATAGAGCTAGAACTGGAATAAACCCAACAAGGTTCTAATTATGAAGTCTCGGTAAGCACTGAAGGGGTTGAAGAATGAAAAAGAAATGAATATGAAAAAGGGTGAAAAGAAATAGCCCTCTAATAATTCAACCTTAGGGCAGAAACCGGGTTCAATACATATGCTACTGGTGTTTACTAAGGTAACACTGGTATTGAAGACAAGACGTCATGGACCCAGTGACGCACTGCACTAAAACTTCCCAAGCTACTCAAGTTCCTCTTAAAAGGGCTTGTTTCATTCTCACGGGGAACCTACATAATCTATCGACTTTCTCTTAGAGATTGTTGATATTGAAGAAGGAGACCCTTTCCCTAGTCTCCGGCATAGGAACCAAATGTGCACAATTGAGTCTAGAGCCACGAGATCATCAAATAAATCTCTTTAGGACACTGTCAATGAAGACTCTCTGTTGCACACAATGTGGAAAGAGAGATTATATCTTATGAGTCCTAAGCATTATCCTTGTGGTATTGCCAGAACATCTGAGTGATATGCAAACATATTCACAATGAAGATGGAAAGCCTTCTAGAGCCAACATCAAACAAGTTCTTGGTAGGTGGCATGTGAGATCTATCCAATAGATCAACCATGTGACAACTGAACAGAAACAATGGGGCGATTCAAACATATGAATCAATCCTGGTTCAGGTTATGGATTGACGGATACCTTTGCAAAACCGGTCGTTGTGCTTAAAAATTCTTTTCTTTAGCACATCGACTGTGTATTAATATTTCAAATATAAAATGTGTTTATGATTGATAATTGATTTTTCTCAAAAACCCTCGATGTATTGCAAAAACACTTTATTGAGCAGTACTCGATTGTTTTTTCAAATCTCTTTTCATCAATCTGTGAATCTTAAATTCGCTGGTTCACTCACTCCGTGTTGTCTTCTTTGAGACGTTCCGGTTTGAGAACAGCTTGAACAGCTGCGAAACCCTGTCAAGGAGATTCTTCGGAATTATACCTGATCACAGGCAGTACTTGTACTGATCAACGGGGAACCGTGGGCCGTGTACCTCAATTCAACGAAAGTGATCAAAGACACTTTCATGCGCTTTATTGCTAACTGTTGTATGCAGGTACGTCCGACATTTGCAGCTGATCAGAATTGAGAGGTCAATCCATAGCCGCATGCTCACTCATCACATTCATTTCTAAAGAAATCATGATAAGTGCATCAATGACTCTGATATTTTCACTCCATGCTTCTGCTACGCTGCTGCAAATATCATGAATCAACTAAAGCTTCCACTACTCTGATGAAAATATTTCATGATCCAGAATGTGAGCATGTCGGTCCAAAAGTCACAACTTCACATAATGTCAACACCGCAATGGAAGAGTCAGAGATTTATGGTAGCTGATGATCTCAATGCTGGCTCAAAACTCATTATCACGTGGATCAGTTAAAGCCTCCACTTGGATTAACCAAACATGCAAAAATGAAGAATCAATGACTACGGGCTACAGAGCAAAGAACATTATCAAGAATCCAAGAACAATCTTAATGTAATATCTGTTTGTATTCAATGTAATTTGAGGTGACCTCCCTTAGGGGGAGATTGTTAGGATTTAGTAAATCCAGTTATTAAAGTGTCGGTCACCTCAAGTATATGTAATCGTTAGAAAGCTCGTAGTCATAGTTATTTAATGTTAATTAGTATTTAGTTAAGTAACATCGTGGAGGACGGACGGGTCTTTACCCACTGTATGCCTGATCCACAGCCCGTAGGTGGCGTTTTATGTAAGACTATAAATACCCTCTACCTCCCAAGGTAGAGAGTTGGAGCTCATAATAACACTTTTACTTTCACTCACTAAGTTCCCAAACCTCTAACTATTTCTCTCTCTAAAACCTTATACTATACGCCTATATGTGATCATGATTTGATGTGTTTGTGAAATCCAATATGTTACACCTTTTTTTTACTAACTTTGTTTTATATTTGTATAGCTTGTATTTTTGTTTTTTTTACATTTTTATTATTTTTTTTATTTGATTTCTGCATTTTTATTATTTTTTATTTTTATGTTTTTCTGCATATTTGCTGTCTGCTGTAATTTGTTGATCTGAACGATACGGCGTATCTAATCTCATAGATACAGCGTAGCGCGTTTTTATTATTCGTACAACATATTTTATTTAATATTCGGGTACGACGCATCTAATATCATAGATACGGCGTATTCTGTTTTTAATCAGAATTAATTAAACCCTAAAAAGTTATACGGCACATAAGCTTCTGCTTGTACGACGTGTTATTTATTTTTCAAAAAAACATATCCGAATTTTTAAATAATAAAGTACGACGTATCGATTAACCTCGATACGACGTATCTATTTTCTAAAATCTACATGCTTAATTTTTTAAACATAACGGAAGTACGGCGCATAAGCTTTCGCTTATACGGCGATTTATTCTTTAATTAAGCAATTTTATTTTAGAAAATTTGAATATACAGCGCACTAGTTCTTGTCAGTATGGCGTATTATCCTATCTGATTAAAAGCCTGATTTCATTATTTTTTTTCTTGAGTATACAGCGTATCCATGAAACTGGATACGACGTATCGTCTACAGATGTCAGCAGCTTTTATTTTTCATACTCCATATTCGTGCTTACTATATATTGTGTTACCTTAAATCAGATCCTGTCCTACTGATGAATTTGTTTCTACTCACAGGAATAATCATGGATCATACCATGAAGGGGCACATTACTAAGAATCTACAGAACTGCAGATCTGGTGTTGATAAGTTTCGAATTTCCAAAGAAGACAAGTTTGTATTGAAAGGACAACTTCTATATGAATTACGTTGTAACACTTTCCGAGGATCTGAAAGTGAAGACCCGGTGATGCGTCTTGAGAATATCTATGAAATCATTGAATTATACACTCTTACAGATGCTGATTCGGAACAACTCATGCTTCGCGCCCTCCCAAATACTCTTATCGGAGCCGCAAGGGAATGGTTGGACAGCGAACCTCCTGGTTCTATCTCTCTTTGGAAGGATTTTAAGAATAAATTTCTGATACGATTGGGCATGAAGAACCCTATGCTAAAGATACCGAGTTCACCGGTTGGCTAAATTCTAAATTCGCAACTACAAAAAGATGAGTGCTTCTCTCAAAAACGAACTATGGTGTTATTGGATTAGAGGGGATGATGAGGAGGAACTAACTGTCAAAGTTGTTGAACTATTTAGGATTCAACAAACCTATTTGACTACGAGACGCCTTTACGCAAGGAGTTCAGGGAATTCAACTATTTATTCAAAATTGATGCTAATGTGCTTACTGGAGATCTGCCACCTTTTTATAAGTTAAAAAATACCTGGTACTATGAGAATGATTTCAATACACCATGGGAGGATGTAATTGAGCATACATGTGAGCCCTTTTTCTTCAAAGGTGGACGCGAAGCATAACCAACATGTAATTGGGAAAAGGAGAAATCGTGTAATGAAGGTGATCTTCCAGGAATAATTCGCAATGGAAATAACGTCTATTTTCAAAATCACGAATGGTATAACTTGCTTGAAGATAGTGAACGAAAAATAAAAGCTTTGTTTGAAAAGGCTAAGTTGAAATATTATGAGGACACCTTGGAAGAAATAAATAATTATTTGGAAGCTAATAATGAAGCCTATTTTGTTGATCATGAAGAAGAAGCATATAAAAAATGAAGATGTAAATTACTCGGCATACCATACAAGGAACCACCGACGTTCACATCTGAAAAATTCGAAGTTATCAAGTATTCGTTTGGACCATTAGAAGAATATGCTGCAACTAAGATGAACACTTGTGACACTTTGCTTAGGACTGAAGATAATTTATCAACTGCTTACCACGACATTTTTTGCATGAAAGACGAAGAATGGCTCATGACTAGAATAAAATAGGAGTTGAACGTGAGTCTAACTTGAAGACTCTAGAATAAAGAGAAGTGCTTACCGGGAGACAACCCAAAATTTTATTTACTGTTTCAGTTTCGAGTCTGTCAGACCTGTACGTCAATACAGCGCATCTCATATAAAGGGTACGACGTACCGATCTTGCTGGTCATATCTATCTTTTATTTTTCCGCACATTTATTTTAATTTTTCACTTTAAACTTTATGTCAGATGGTTTTTGATACGGCGCATCGTGGTTTAGGACGCGGCGTATCACATCTTGACTCTTTATTTATTCAATATTTTTATCCCAGGCTACGGCGTATCTTAATTAATAAGGTGCGGCATATTGACTGACCTGATGATTTACTATTTTTATTTTATTTATATTTTTTAGCTAACCATGAACTAACCATAGAAGCACTAGCTGTGATTTCTTATGGATTTATACAGGTTAAGTGGTATTTATACGAAGGAAACTGGGGTGTACAAACTACCCTGTATTTTCTGTGTGCACCATTCATGGAGGCTTGAACGCCCTTCAAACACAGAAAATAAAAAGTTGCTCACATACGCATCATGAAGGATCATACCGAGCAAATCTCAGGGGAGTTTCCCATTCTAATTCTTCCTATTTCCTGTTTTTAATTTTATTTTACACAACAGGACGTTGTTTATCTTAAGTGGGGGGATGGAGAATTAGAACACGTTACTTGTCCTTATTTTTCAAAAATATGCTTCATATGATCTTAATATATGCTAAATTTCAAAATTTTCTAGCATGTTTTTGTGAAATCAAAGTTGCGTGACCACACACATAACCCTTATTTCCATATTATGAGGATTTAGCCTTATCTGTTTCCAATATTTTACCCAAATTCCACAAAAATATGAGTGTGCCGGTGACTTGTAAAATTTAGAAGTTGGCTAGGATACTATTTGAGACCACCATAATGATTATTATTAATTTAATTGGATTAACTTGTCTATACAAGTAAATTTCTAAGATTACACCCAAAAAGCCTTTATATGCCATGTTTTATAACTAACTACATTGGTTAGTTAACCCCCGTATAAATCCTTTTGTTACTTTTATTTTTAGAGTAAGATAGCCCTAGAAAAACCCTCAGAGCCATTCCTTTCATTTCTTACACCCAAATATATGTTCCGTTACACCTGTACACCTTAGCCTACCTTGTAGATTAAGTCCGTGGTTAGTTATTTTTTGTAAAGTATGTATTTCCTGTGTTTTTGTGTTTGTCTCTTATCATGGTTAGGTCGGGAATTGCACATCGCAATGGGTGTGTGTCTTGTCTAAGTATTGGCCAGGAATTGCACATTGAAATGGGAATGTGATAGTAGTAGTTTTTGATCGTGTGTTTGCTACTATTATTATTATTTTCATATCTGATGTATTGAAAAGTATGGCAAAATTATCCAGATGTATTATAATGGTGATATGGTGAAATTTTAAACCATTAGTTTTATTTAAAGTTAAAAAAAAATGAGATAACCGGTTTGTAAAAGCTTAGCAGAAGTTATATTATGCGATGATCGATTATTCGTTGGTACGTATTATAAACCAACTATGTAGAGTTATGTATTAGCGGAGATATCGCCACTATTTGTTGTACTATATTTATGGATTGCAAAGGAGTTGGTTGTTTTGGGAACGCCAACTAAGATTTATTCTTTGATTGAGTCATTATGAGTCTAATTCATGTCTACCTATTAAAGCGTGAGTTAGTCGATGATTTGTGTCTTTTTCAAGAGAAGGTCGGGAAGTGATAAAACACATGATTTGTGTCTTTTTCATGTCTACCCTTTAGCCTAGTGAGAATGTCGATTACGTGAATAAGGTAGTGACCATCCGAGTTATTGAGGAATTAAATGACGCGCCAGCGATCTGGTGTGTGTTTTGGTGACCATCAGTATGCAAATAACGCGCCAGTGATCCAAGATACACACTAGTGACCATCCGTTGTTTGAGGAATCAAGGCTTCTCGCCAGCGATCTATTAAGTTCATGTAAGAGATGTTTTGAACAAAAGCTATACATAACCTTATCACATTCAACCCAATTTACCACTTTAGACTTGTTACTCCTTAGCTTTAGTGGGGGAGATGTGTATCCTTGCCAAGCTTATGATAAAATACTCGTCACAACAAAGCAATTGAGCGAATTACTTAAATGTTACCACATAAATTAGTTGAGTGATTTGAGTGATTTCATTATTCCTATTTCGTGAGGTGTTTGGTTGTGCGATTGAGATTAAACGAATGATTTCTTAAATTATAAAAACATCTTTAACAATTGTTTAGGATACATTTTCATAAGTTTAAATCTAGAGTTTACTTGAGGGCAAGTAAAGTTCAAGTGGAGGGATATTTGATAATATCAAATAACAAGAGTTTATTGGCATCATTTATCCTAATATATTTCTTGTTTTGTATTATTTTATATGAGAATTGATACTTAATCGCTTACTTTTGCATTTCTCAGTTGAAAACAAGCATTTTGTGAAAGTTAGCTATTTTGGACGTAAAATGGAGCAAAACGGATCATATTGGTAAAGTCTACTAAACTGAAAGAAGATACGTCGTATCATTCTAGATGGAAACGTCGTACATCAACACTTAAACGAATGTGAAGACCATTTTCAGACTTTGAAGAGTACACCGTATGGAATTCCTCCATGCACCGTATATGAAACCTTGGTCAACACAGAGATCTGACTTATTTGCTCAAGAAACACTACATAACTACTTCTACATGCGTACTATCACCCTGAAGACTTCACCAAGAAATATCAAGATTAGAAGACGCATACTCCGTATCATAAATGAAGATTCGCCGTATCTTATGGCGGTGTATGAATATTTCAGAATAAAATAATCTTGGACCCCACGCGAAGTTACCTAGATACGGTGTATCGAGTAAACTGATACGTCGTATCGATGTCGTTTCCAGAAAGTATAGATATTGGGACAAGTTGCCTCATTCGATATATTTAATACATACAGAAAAAAGAGAATTCCAAAGAGAAGGCGATGACCAGACCACACTAGACACGACCAAAATAAGGTTCAGAGGCATAAGTAGGTCCTGTTAATACTTTTTAATTCATAAGTTGATTTCACTTTATTTGTATTAGTACTCTTTAATCCATCAGGATTGCGTGCCTTGTCACCGCCATATGACTCGCATTTAATAAAAGCTTTCCTATCGATTAAAGTTTATTTGATGTTTATTTGGATGTTCATGTGTATGCTTTGATTACCTCTTGATTATCGTGGCTTGTTTGCACTGCCATACGCCTTCCACAATTACTACATTAACATCTTAGGATAGTTGATGTAAGCCCTAACGGGATAAATAATTTAACTAAGTAATCATTAAGTTTGCACTTATTACAGATTCGAGATTAGCTGTGATAGAGCTTTTCGGTATTAAGACTTAAAACTGAATCTAAGGTATTTAGATAAGCTAAACGTGAAAGCGCTCACCTAGAACAAACGAGAAAGACCGAATAGTACTCATCCTATATAGCTAAGAAATTAAGTGAATATAATTTACTTTACTATCGGACATGCCTCTTATCTGTCATGCGTTTCCTATCTGTGTATGTGTGTGTCTATCGCCTTGTCACCTTTTGTTTTTACCTTAATTTAAACATCATGTCAGTCTCTCAGGCTGAAAACCCCCTTGCGTTAGATTAGGTTTCAGTAGACTAACCTTAGAATTAGAATACTGATAGATATTTAAGTGTTAACGTTTCACTCTTAGTGATCGCCACTTTACTTACCAACTAAGCTACACTGTTAGTGTTTGTTATAGGATAAGTCGGCTAAATATAAATGTAAAACTTGATTATAATAATTTTCCTATAAACAATGAAACACATCACATGTTTCAAAAGTTTTTGAGATTCTTGAGCGATGTTATCACCAGCTTGCTTATTTGGTATTTTAATTCGAGCTGGGGCATTAGCAGCTGGTATATGTGACTTAGTCACTCTTTTTATATTTGTAAATGCATCAGGTAACTGTTTCTCAGTTTCTTGTAAATGCATTATCTTTTGAACCTCGGTTTTACATTGCTTTGTTCGAGGATCCAGATACAACAATGAAGGTTCACATACAGGACATCTTTCACTTGATTTTCCTTTTCTCCCCGTAATACTAGGAAAACTGTTTCATCAAAGTGGAAATCAGCAAAACGTGTTGTAAAGAGATCACTTGTTAAAGGTTCAATGTATCTTATGATGATGATGTTTCATATCCAACATAAATTCCCAATCTTCTTTGAGGACCCATTTTTGTGAGTTGAGGTGGTGCAATAGGAACATACACTGCACAACCAAAAATTTTAAGATGGGAAATGTTTGGTTCTTGGCCAGAAGCAAGTTGTATGGGAGAGTATTTATGATTTGCACTAGGTCTCATGCGAATCAATGATGCAGGATGTAAAATTGCATGTCCCTACATAGATACAGTGAGTTTAGTTTTCATTATTAATGGTCTAACTATTAGTTGGAGTCGTTTGATTAATGATTATGCTAAACCATTTTGTGTGAACATGAGCAACTGGGTGTTCAACAACAATTCCAACAGATATGCAATAATCATTAAAAGCATGTGATATAAATTCTCCTGCATTATCAAGTCTCACTTTTTTAACTGTATAATCAGGAAAATGTGCCCTTAATTTAATAATTTGAGGAAGAAACTTTGCAAAGGCCACATTGCGTGTTAATAATAACATGAGAGCATCTGCTGGATGCATCTATTAGAACCATGAAGTATCTAAATGGTCCACATGGCGGGTGAATTGGGCCACATATATCACCTTGAATTCTTTCAAGAAATATAGGTGATTCATTTTCAATTTTAAGTGGCGAAGGTCTGGTAATCAGTTTTCCAAGAGAGCAAAATGTACACGAAGGTACTTTGTGTATTTTAGGGAACTTCTGATATTTCAATGGATGCCCATGCGTGTTTTCAACTATTATTTTCATCATTGTTGATCTTGGGTGGCCTAACCTGTCATGCCATAAGTTGAATATACCAGGATCACAATGTTTTTCTTTGACTGCCATATGTGCTTGTGGCACATTAATACGTGTATAATGCAAACCAGAGTGGGGCATTGACTGTTTTTCCAATACATGATTCTCATTTACGATATGCAAATACTTTTTGTTCTCAATAGTCCTTGACTGAGTATCATATCTATTATGATATATGTTTCTGAAACTTAGGTTTTTTTTTGGATTTTGAGAAAAATAAAGCATTCTTTATCAAAAGTTGTGTACCATTTGGTAACACTAAATTAGCTTGTCTCACTCCTTTATCAAGTTTGTAGGACCTGAAATAGCATCAATGGTTCCCTTAGTTGGTTCTAATTAAAAATATATTTCTTGGATTTAAGGATAGTGTGTGTGGCATCAATATCCGCTATGCATAGATCTCCATCATTTGCTTGATGATGTACTCCACTGAGACTCCTTTTTTAAGCTTCTAATATGAATATAAGAAAAATAATAATGAGTGCATATAAAAGATGTTATTAAAATATTTTATTTGTTGATTTATTTTACATGAAAAGAAAAACTAATTAAACATAGTTAAAAAAAAGTTACCAAAAGGAAATACATAGTTATTGTATATAGTTATTAAGATTCAACAACATTTCTTTCATAGTTTCAAGTCATTGAAAAATTCTGAGGTATTCAGCTTAGTGTTTGTATTGTCAAACTGCTCCACATGGTTCACTTTTTTCTCTTTTCCTTTAAGAGATGCCTGGTAGAGTGTTAGGTCACTAGTTTTACAACACAAGTTATATAGAAAGGAGATGAGGCGATTGAACAAGTTATCACACACACACACACGTATAATAATGCGGTTAAGGCAAAGAGAGGCATGAATGAAAAGAACTTGAACAACCAACCTTCAAATGAAGGTTATTACATGGTTTATATAGGCAAGGAGCTAGGGCAACACTCCCTCTCCTTTCCTATTCCTTATTGGGCTTGGGCCTAAGCTTATGGGCCTTCTACATAAGCTTGACCTTAAACAAACATAAAGGCCATAATAAAGCTACCTATTACATATGAAATATAAATACTTGAAATACTGTTTAGGAGTGATTCCAACAATCTCCCCTTCAAGTATATATGAATGTAGCGGTGAAGGCGTTGATGTAATAGTAGCGATGGCGATCTTCGACATTCTTCTTTCTTGTGAGAAGAATTGCCTTGATTCGAACAATCTCCCGGTGAGAGATAGTTATCTTTGAACAGTTATGCTTTGACGTCATCTTTAACTTTGTTCTTTGATCATTGTTCTTTTGTGATGAAAGTAATAGTATGTTGTTATGCGCATCGATGCCTCAGTGCTTCGCTGCTCAGTGTCTCCACGTCATTCTTCAACATGCTCACACGCTCTTTGGCGTTGGAAATCAATACTGATGAAGTTCTTTAAGTCTTTGACTTTGTAGATTCTTTGATTGATGAAGAATCATTCTGACGGTTGTGTTGCTTTTGAATAGAACTTCCATTAGTGATGATGTTGGCTTGAGCATGAGAAGAATCAGCACGATCATCCCGCTCGAGGAGCTTCCATAAGAAGAAAACATTTCAAGCGGTTAGTAATAAGCGGTTTCCGGCACTTACAAGTTTGAACTTTGAGAGTGTCAACAGCATAGTGTGAAAACACAACTCTAATTCTTACAAAGGCCGTTCTGAGCGGAGTCCCACAAGTGAGAACGCGATGTCGAAGTACATCTACGTTCAGATGAGTCGCTGAGGTACACCGAAGCATCACCTCACGACTGTAGACCGTTTGAGACACACTCCGCGTAATCCACGGGGAGTTACCGAAGTGACCTGCTGCAGGGCTGTTTGATGTTGACCCTGGCAGGAGTTTCCATTCAATCACCGAGGATCACAGATGTGAACCTCTCATAAATGTTCTCGACAGATTGCTAAGATCTGTGAAGGACTCGATATGAACCACCGATGATCTTATTAGTTGATCATCAAGTGATTAAATGTCAAGTGTTCCTAAGAGATCTTTTGATGAATCTCGTGGCTCTAGACTCAATAGTGCGTTTTGGTTTTCTTGGGCGGAGACTAGGGAGAGGGTCTCCTTCTTCAATACCAGCAATCTCTAGAAGAAAGCCGATAGTTTCGTAGGGTTCCTGTGAGAATGAAACAAGCTTCGTTGAGAAAACTTGAGTGGATAAGAAGGTTTAGTGCATGCGTCACTGGGTCCATGGCGACTTTTAATCTTCAATACCGGCGTCACTAAGTGACAACCAGTAGCATATGAATTGAACGATTATGCGCCTAAGTTGAATAATCGGAGGGCTATTTCTTTTCACCCTTTTCTTTGCATTTCTTTTTAATTCTTCAACTCCTTCTTTCTCCGTTTTTCATTTTCTCCTTTTACAATTCATACCTAAGGACTTCTAAATACTAACTATTTGTAGTGTCCTTGGGTAGATCCCTCCGACTCTGGCGGATCATAGGACGGTTATTCCTAACCTTAGTCACCTTATAACTCCATGACTAACCTATGTTTGCCATTAAAACCACTGTATGAAAAATGTCTCTCAAAGGGTTTGTTAATGAAAAACATGTTTGAACCATTGTGAGAGATGATGTTTTGCATAAATACTCCCCCTCCACATGTGCTTAATAGTTTTAATGGTTAGATGCACAGTGAGGAAAGAAGCGCACTTTTGAATTGATCCACGAAGATAGACAATCCCCATGAGACCGGTTACGTTGCATAGTTAAAGAGTTACATTGTCAGCTTTTAGGTGACAACTAGCTCTAATAACTACCTTGAAGGTGTAGACAAACTTTGGAAGGTTGTCAAACCCGTCGGAGTTCATGTCTATCAAAAGTTTCTCGAATGGTACATTCTACTGAGACAAGTCCTTTGCGAGACACGTTTACATCACTAGCGAACTAGCTTGAAATTATTACCCGTCCGGGACAAGTCTTTTCGAGTTACTAACAGTTTAGTACCGTCAATTCGTTGGTTAAGTCGAGGTACACAATTCATTTGCATTTTGTACAACATATTTCTTATCACACAATTTTCTCCCCTCAAAAATGGCATATTAAAGTGTTATTTTTGAAGCGTTTGAGAATAAATATGACCATTTCGAGTGTTGCGGGAAGAATGACCCCTGTGAACAATTTGTGAACAAAGTTTCAAATACTCCCCCTCAACAAGTGATATAAGCGGTTGAGGTTTTGAAAGTCTTAAGGGGAAGTACTTGTTCTTTTGAGCAAAACCTTGAAAAATGAAAGGTTTGATAGGTTTTACTCAAAAGTAAGAAGCTTTCGCTCCTTTTAATAAGGATTGTGGCAGTACCACGGGTCCTTTATTGACAATTACGGGTTGTACACTTTGTAATGTGTGCACAAGCCATGACATATATAATCATACATCCAAAATTATGAAGGAAACAATTCAAGGGGTAACAGGAAGTGCAGTGATGTTCGGTCTTGGGGGCGTTGAAAGCCGGTGATGTTTCTCTGGGTCGACCACCAACATAGCTCTCCAATCGTGCGGCCGATCCCCGAACAACCGTTCATCAATCATGGTGATGATCCTTCTCACATCCCTCCTTTCTGAGAATTCCAGCGCTTACGAGACCCAACTTTCAGGCGTATATCCTTCAACACGTATAATCCATCCCTAACCACTTCAAAGTATGATCCCGAATTTCGAAGATCACTACACGCCATTAAGCAGTTTCTTTGAAGTTCACTGCGGTAGACAACTCCGAAAGGTTTTCTGGCGTGGTATATTGAGGTAGGCTGATTGAGATCGGGAAGAGTAAGCGTTGGAGGAGTGGGTTGACACAGCGTCGATAAGATTCAACGACCATCGGATATCTTCAACCGTTCTTTGATCACGATGCGTCTAATGAAGATGAGAAATGACTTGATAAATTCACGTTGAACTTCAGTCGAGAATTGTCTCATACGACTACTTTGGCAAGGTACATGTCTTCGATGTCGTTGAGGGACAAGTTCTCAAAGTCAGCCTCGGAGAATCCATAGTTCTGTTCATCTTGTCGTTTGACTATGATATTCTTTAAGAATGTGTAGTCCCACTTAGACTTGAGATCAATGTGTTTGATGGCCACGATGTCCTTAGAACTATACAATGCATGTTGAGACTTCGAACCGGCAGCTTACGTAGTAGATTCTTCGGCGTTCAGGCCAATGATGAATCCCATATAATGCATCTTGGTCGTATGCTTGCGTTGTCGGAAACAAGTGATTTGCACGTTCCTCGATAGCTATGCAGTTTGAGTAAATAGCCGGTGGGAATGGAAGAGTCAATGATGTAGCGTATTTTCGCGAACCATCGCTACCGTGTAAGAGAAAATCCAGGTATCTGTTAAAGAAGTATCGAAGAATCCGTGGTTCGTCTGTTTGGCCAATGGTCGGTAGGGGTTTGGTCCAATCGTTGTAGTATGGAGGGTTGTCCCTTTGTGTGAAGTCAATGTTTGCTTCCGGATTGAGCCAATCCATGTCGTTAGACATAGCTCGGTCGATGTTCTCAAGATGATATTCGACCTGCGCTGGCTGAGCTGTCTTTAAGAAGTTGGAATGCTTCATTCTTGATTCGCTTCAATTGATTCGTCATTTTCT
This sequence comes from Chrysanthemum makinoi, assembly GCA_910596185.1. NCBI lineage: Eukaryota > Viridiplantae > Streptophyta > Magnoliopsida > Asterales > Asteraceae > Chrysanthemum > Chrysanthemum makinoi. Next base: position 60,472,448 of record OU343216.1, on the reverse strand, counting down.
TCACATGGAACTTTTCTTGCAAAAGTTTTGCGTGCTCAATGTAGAACCGTCTACCAATTCTTGACCTTCATCAGGGTAGGGAGTTTGATTGACAAGTGTGGAGAACCATTCAAACTCTTAGGTTTTATCGTCATCTAGCCATGAGACGACTCGGTGAGTTGTCTTCTTCTTCTTTTGGAAGGCCTTGATGATGATCTGGTTTACACTTGTTTGGGTGAGGTGGGTTGTTGTCGGGGCTCAAGGACCTCTTCATCGTCACCACCCGTATACTCAAAGTAATCACTGTTTTATGAGTCGGGGGTGGTAACTTCGGAATCGTCCGAGGTTTATCATTAGGCCGAGGTGGAGGAGACTTTGTTGAGAAGAAGTTCGTGGTGGAGGAGGTGGCATAGAGGTAGATTTACGACGCCCGACGTTTAGGTGCGAGAATCCTTATCCTTATCATCGTCATCTCTTGGTCGTTTGGGTTGATCGGGTGACTCCTTGCATGATGATCTGAGTTGAAAATCAAGTAGATTTTCGAAAAAATTTAGCTTCATCGAGTAAGCGTTCCAGATCGCTTTGACATTTGTATCACAAGTTTAGCGATTAACTTCATTCGAGAGAGATCACTTCTTTGGCCATTGTATTTTTAACCAATGCTACGATGTTAGGGGTGAGTTATCCGGAAAATATTTCTCTAGTCACACCGGGCGATTGTCGAGAAGAAACTTGTGAGTATGATCTCTTGCTTTGTCTTTTCCAGTTCCTTTTAGGACTTTAGGAACGATATCCTGAAGGTACTTGTTAGTGTAACCTTTGATCATTTCGTTCAGTTCCTCTTTACGATGACTCTTCATGAACTTCTGAACAAATTCCTTTCTTTCTCCATCTTGTCATGCTCGTCATACATATCTTTGTATGTGATCGCAAAGAAATTTAGCTTTTGTAGAGCACGTTTTTCTTTCTGACTTGTTTGACAGCTTTGTGAATTCGTTTATGAGCTTGAGAAATCCAAGATCGAGGTGGTTTCTTCACTGATTTGGATGATGATTTTGTTGATGGTGGTGGTGAGGAGTGAGATGAAGAATCTGATGAGGAGGGACATGAGGAGATTCGGGGTCCTTTGGAGGTGCAGAAGTATCCTCCTTGGAGGAGTTGGATTTGTTGAGAAGAAAGTCATCATAATCTTCTTCGTCATCATGTCAGTTAGCCTTTTCTTCGTCGTTCCTTAGCTTCTTCATCGATTTCTCTTTCTCATCTTATTCTTTTCTCGGTTCCTCAATGTTAAGATCGTAGACTCCTTCAAGCGTTTGTTGTTGCACAAGAGTGGTGGCACCAGCTCCCTTATCGGGTTGATTAACCGCATCGGGACACAGTGAAGAGTGGCAGCACCACTCGATCCTCGGGGCCCCCATTTGATCTTTTGCAAATTCTTGACTTTTGAATTTGTCTAACTAATTTAAACTTCTTTCTGTAGGATTGATCCAGTTGCTCTTCTTCTTCTTCAGAGCTTTCATCATGAGACTCAAGTACAAGAGTCTTTCCTTTTCCATGTTCAGCTATTGGACTTGTAGGTTTAGCTGCTGGAGGAGGGGATACGGTTGCGGTCGAGAGAAGGTAATCTCTTCATCATTGTCAATACCATCGAGAGCTTTCGTCCACAAGCTTTCTTTGCGGTTCGGGTTTGGGAATTGGATGGGGCGGCTTCCTTAGATGGAACAATCCTCTTTGAAGGAGGGTTCCTCTTGGGGAACTTCCTTTGACTCACCGTACTTGCCGTACTTCCTGCACTTCCTCTTTTGGTTCTCCTTACAGGTGTTCTAGAAGATTTTTCGTCGAGATGACCAACTTTGCCTTGTCTACTTCGGAGATACCTTTTATGCGTTTGAGCTTTCGACATCTTCGGTTAGAAATGCGGCAGCCGACACCTTGTTTCTTTGTAGGCGTTTCCTTGATTCGGCAGATAGAATGGGTTCCGTCAACATGTCGTGATTGTCGGGGTCATTGAGCCTCTTGGGAATGTCGGGATGAAGTCAAGTGCTCTGGATCAACAATTTAGTATATCCGATGTAGGGAATCTTTGAGCCAAGTTTGTTGAGAAATGACATCATGTCATCCCAAATCGAGCCGATAGCGATGTGTTTCTTGTTGACCAATGCCCAGAATATTTGCGGTTCCATGAGCTTAGGGTGCTCATAGCGCATCCGCGACGGCTTGAACTTGGTGATGATCATGTAGAGAGTTCTCCGGGGTTGAGGAATACTCTTAAGCTCTACGTGAGAATGCTTGGTGATTACTCACGTAGCCTCGTCATAACCGATATTGATTAAGAATTGGAGAGTGAGCTCTCTTGGCGGGTGTGGCATATAGTTTGGTTGGATCGACATAGGTAGGAGAACGACCCTTAAGTCTGCAGGTGTAATGGTGACTTGTTTGTGATTCAGTCACGTCCGCAGCGGTTTGTCCTTTGACCCTTTCCATAGTGTTCCGGAAGCTGTTGGATGTAGATCTCGAGGAGCAGTTGCAGAGTGTGAAAGCATGTTACGTCTGGATGAGTCCTCGGAATGTCAATAGCAATTAAACATGAAGATTTTGAGCAAGTGAGGTTGTCAAAGTCAACACGGAGATTATTCTTTCCTATCTTCATTGGATAGCCATGAGGATAGATATCGGCAATGGAGAGACTTGGTGCATCCATATTCATTTGTTGACCATGTCGTGATCGAAATAACATTAGCCAAAAGAACCAACATATCGAAAGACATAATGTTAGTCAACCGAAGGTCTTATTGTCTAGTTATTGAATGAACAGTGTCAATGATTGTTACGAGTCCTAAGTCACTTGTATATTCAATAGTCCAATGGCGTCGTGAAATGTTTCGTGAGTTAGTTAACTTTAAGTTTTAAAGTTTATTTTATCACTTATTGTTCACAACATATCAAACGATTTCAGTTTATTAGTGACATTTTAGGATTCGTGATGATATGATTAGTTTATTTACAAGTTTGTAAACGTAACAATTCATAACGAAGGTATGATCACGGCTTATGCGTAGGATTGGTAAAGTATATGAAGCGAGGAATGATATATGCGTGGCGTAAACTTACGCGTAGGGTCTTAACTACGCGTAAGTGTTACAGCGTAGGGAAAAGGACCTTATCGTAAATCTTATGCGTAGGCATATATTAACCTTACGTAAGGCTACTCGTAAGAGTTGACCTTATGCGTAGAGGTCACTGTTCACGCATATCCTTCACGAGGATCTGGCGTAGTCCCATATGTAGAACCTTATGCGTAGAAGCTACGCGTAAGACAAATCTTACGCATAACAAGCTACGCGTAAGGTGATCCTTATGCGTATCATAACAACAACCTTGATTCTGAATATTAAGTGTTGCAAGCACGAAAAATAAAGCATCATATCATCAATGTTAAACACATAACATTCATTTATATGAATCAAAACACATTTGGACAGTTTAAGTTACGCGTAGAAGCTGTATACTGCGTAGTCTAAACCCTAAATCTACGCGTATGAGATCTAGCCATGGAATATGCACCAAACATTTTATGGTAGTTTAAGAGTGTTGAGGAAGTCTATATACCAAGTTATAACACCCAATTCATGGTGAATCAAAAATACCCAAACTTATGAACGTTAAACCCTAATTCCAAATTATTGATGATTTAGAGTTTACGGGTGGTTATAAAGCATGGAAATCATCAATTCATCATCATAAGAACATAACCCAACAATCTTTTTGACCAAAACACTTCACATTCGAAAACACCCAATTCGACATAAGAATTTTCAAAAGTCATTGATCGTGTTTTTCGGGTGGATTTTGATGGATAAACTGATATCATTGATGTATTTAAAACGTTTTGACATAATCCATTTTAACCACAAACGTTCACACAATGATTGTGTGTTCATACGCTTATGCGTAGAACACATAATCACTCGTAACATGATATTTAACCGTTGGATTTGAATGAAATTCAAGACCTTATCTTAAAAGCATGTTTAGATCACAAAAACACTTACACAATGATGATCAAATCACAGATATCTTGAGCGATTGGTAGGATGTGTTTGGTTTAGTGTAATAAATGTGAAGAATAAAAGTAGGTGGGAGGGTGTTTTATTAAAAGTGAGTTTAACCTTTTGATAGTTTTGGTCCCTCCACCTTTTCCTTTTCAAACCAAGCCATTTAACTTCCATTTTGGTTACCAAGCAAGATTTTAGGAAAGAAACTTGGCGACACTCCCCTCGACTTGAGAAAAATAATGAAAGGTTATTAATTTAAGTCAGGGGTGTCTTTGAACCGAGAAATGTACCACCATTTGTAAAAGAGTCAACGAGATATGATAACATGCAAGTACAGATGTTTTGAAGCGGTTAAAGATTATTTTCTCCCCTCAACACTTGATCGGAAAAATACTGAATTTTGAAAGATTAAAGTGTTGACGGAAGAAATATTGCTTGCATGTTGAAAGAAAATTAGATTAGAAGAATATTTTTGTTGTTTTTATCAGGTTTTATAATTTTGTATTTTGTTTTTAAAAATTATTTACAAAGAGATTTGGTGTTTGACAGGTTTTAAGGCTGTTTTAGGAGATCATCAATTCCTCTTGAGTCAAACACCTCATACCAATCCGGTGGACCAACTCATTAAACCTAGCGGGTGGCAAGGCTTTGGTGAGAGATGCATGAATGGTATTCTGTACCCAAAAATATAATTCAACAACCACTGTTCCACGTGATCCTTGATGAAATGATATGAAGATCGATGTGCTTTGATTTCGAGTCTTTGGCGAGTTGCCGCGAGATTGCAATGGCACTCCGATTGTCGCAATACATCGGGATTACTGTCAAATCGTAACCATAGTCTTTGAGTTGTGTTCTCATCCATATGACTTGAGCACAACATGCGGACATGGCTACATATTCAGCTTCGGTTGATGACAGGTGATGTACAATCACGCTTCGATTGCCAAGACACCAGTTTATCACCAAGAAATTGTAAAGCTCCTGAAGTGCTTTTTTGTGAGTCTAAGCATCTGCGTGGTGTGTCAAAGCGATTAGTTCAAAACCAGAATCCTTCGGATACCAGATCCCCAAGTTAATGGTTCCTTTATGTATCAGAGGATTCTTTTAGCCTCGAGAGAGGTGGGTTTGAGTTGGTCGCGGCCGATAGGGGAGCATAGATAAGCGGCAAAGACAATATCAGTGCGCTGGTTGTTAGATACATGAGAGACCCAATAATACTACGGTATTTTGTAGGGTCCACTAATTTCCCATGTAAGTCAACTTCTTGGTATGAGCCATTGGTGTGGCATAGGTGTCCCAGGTTTTCATTCCAAATTTGTTTAACAATTCAAGGGCATATTTGGACCGACTCAAGAAAATACCACGGGGTGATTGATGAACTTGTAGTCCTAGAAAGAACGTAAGTTCACCCATCATGGACATTTCAAAATTTTTCTTCATTAGTTTTGCAAAAGCGATTGAAAACTTTTATGTGTAGACCCAAAAATGATGTCATCCACGTAAATTTGAACAATTAAGATGTGTGCCCCGTGATATTGTATAAAAAAAAGTTGGGTCAACCGAGCCTTTGGTGAAATTATTGGCAATGAGGAAAGATGATAGCTTATCGTACCATGCCCGAAGGGCTTGTTTGAGACCATAAAGAGCTTTGTTCAGTTTGTAAACATGGTTCGGGAACTAAGGATCAACGAATCCATCGGTTGGTGACATAAACCGTTTCTTTAAGTTGTCCATTGAGAAGCGCAGTTTGACATCCATCGATAGACCGTTATATTCATATGAGCTGCGAGCGCTAGAAATATCGAAACGACCTCAAGGCGAGCAGCGAGCAAAAGATTCTTCAAAGTCTAATCCCTCTTCACTGACGATACCCTTAGCCACAGGCGTGACTTGTTTTTGGATTCGTTCCCTTAAACATCCAATTTGTTTTCCAAATCCATTTTAGACCAATGGCGTAGACTCTGTTGGTCTTTCAGCCAGTTCCCATACTTCAAGACGTTTGAATTGGTTGAGTTCTTCTTGCATGGATTCAATCCAATTGTCTTTTGTCATTGCATCTTTGATGTTTTTAGGTTGAATTGGCGAGCGGTAGTGCATAAATGCAATGTTCACCGTCTGTGTGAAGACGTTGTCTCGTAACGACTGGTTGATTCGGGTTGGCAATAATGTTTTCCAGAGGATGGTCTTTTGTTCGTCCATCTATGTGTGGAGGTTGATGTTGGTATACATTGTGCAGATTCTAGGATTCAAATGGTTTTTGTGAAGATTCCGCGACATCTGGTGCAGCATTCTCATTAGCAAACGGGTTAAAGAACGCATTTGGATCAAAATCGCGCGGTGGGGTATTTCATTCAGAATATCATCAGCTATTTCATCATTGTTGGAAGCGGTGTGTTCTACTGTTGTGTTGGAGTCAACTGGTGTAGGTGCATCTTCACATAGTTGTTGTAGCAGGTGTATCAGGTATAGGAATATTATCGGTGTGCACGGAAACAGCGGATACACCGAGCACGTCATCAATATCGTCCACTGAACAGCGAGCAAATAACCTTTCCATTTGTTGACGGTAAGTGAGGGCTTTCTTCAGCTGATGATGGGGGTTGAGGGAAGTTTAAACGGTTGTGACCGGTTCTAAGGTTATAACTCAGAAGCCATTTCGTAAGTTCATCGAAATGAGCATGAATCGTTTCCATCACCTGTTTTGTACGACGATTCCGATTCGAAACCTTTGGAATTATACATTATCCGATAAAGACCCAATGTCAGCTTTGGCTTTGAGCTTTCCAAAGTCATCACGATCATTATTCGGATAGCAAAGAGATCCAAATACATGAAAGTGTTTTAGATTCGGTTTTCGGTTGTGGACAAGCTCGAAGGTGTTTTTGTTGTGGCGTTTGTGATCATAGAACGGTTTTGAGTATAGCATGCAGTAGTACCCTTCTTCCCATAAGTAATCTGGAAGTTTAGCATTAATTAACATTGTTCTTGCGCTTCTACTAACGTTCGGTTTCGTCTTTCAACAACTCCGTTTGTTCAGTGTACTGCAATAGATGTTTGATGCTGAATTCCCACTTTCTCATAGAATTCACGAAGGTTTTGTTAACAAATTCAGTTCCTTTGTCTGTTCTGATGATTCTGACGGTGTGTTCGAGCTGACCTGTATTTTTGTGAGAAAGGTGATGATCATTTGTGGAGCTTGGTCTTTGCTACGCAGAAAGTAGACCCAAGTCCATCGTGAGTAGTCATCAACAATTACTAAGATGTAGCGTTTACCATTGATCGTTTGCCACACCATCGGGCCACACAAATCCATGTGAAGAAGATGAAGCACATGCTGAGAGTTGTGTTCCACCTTTGAAGGAAAATGAGCACGAGTGATTTTACCTTGTTCACAGCTGAGAAAGGTGATCTTTTGAATACCGGAATCGTGGGAGTCCTTCAACTAGTTTGTGTCGAGCAAGGTTGGTGATGGTTTGAAAGTTTAGATGTGAGAGACGACGGTGCCATAGCCAGATTTTGTTGATGTTGCCTTAGAAAGTAAGCAAATGGGAGAGGAAGCAACCATGTCTTGCATATAGATAGTAGAGACTAAATTACGCGAGCCGACATAAGGTCATTTCCTTGTAGATCACGAATGAAACAAGTTTTCCTCCCTGAAGCAGCCTCCAAATCTCCATCACAAA
>OU343216.1:60397414-60464628 GCA_910596185.1 Chrysanthemum makinoi | reverse complement strand
TGTTCTAACATTTTCCTTGTTAAGTATTCTCCATACTTGGATTTGGGATTACAAGAAGATCATGAAGAATCTATCTAAATATTTCTTTTCGCAAAAAGAATTTTTAGTATTGTTCTTCTCACACATGGATTTGGAGAGATCACAAAGCATTTCATCTAAATAATTCTTTTTTTAAAAAGAATATTTAGCTAAGGTATGATCGTTAATAATTTACTTTTGTTTTATTATTGTTAAAATCTTAGTTTCATAATTAATATCTATTAGTGATCACTTAAATAGTTATCTATATTAAAGTCATCATCAAGAATAGTATTCTTCGATTGATTTGTATAGACTACACTACCAACTCGTAATAATGATATCTTGGTTATTCGATAGCCTTAATCATTATCCATCACAAAGGAATGATTGACACTTCATCTATGTCAATAAATTTCCATGTGAAACTTCATCTATGTCAATAAATTTCCGTGTGAAACTTCTTACATTATGATAAAATGGGATTTTATCATAATCTTTGATAAACCTTCCAAGAATTGTGACTAATTCTTAAAAAGGGAACCACGTCTAGTAGGATTAGTACTAAACCGTCAATAAACTCAAATCACAAGTTATTAAGCCTAAACATCAAACTCTAGGAGCTTTTAGAACTCCCAAACCAAAGTTATCAAGGAATGCATAGTGATTTTTTTGTCATCTTTGGGATCCTGCGTTTACACTAGCCGATCCCAAATGAGAGGGATCACGGATCCGTGCAACGAAAAACGACATAAGTTAGTAATGATCACTATGGATGTTCCATAATTATATCCACTTCAAAGACTCACGAACAAGAACATAGCTACTGTTCAAAGGAGCAATTTGATCATTTCTCTCAAGCATAACAATCACTTGTGTAAGTATAATCTTCACTACATTGTTAATTTAATTCCTTGATTTCTAGGATTACCATTTCTTCATCTTTAAGAGTTGGGTTCAAATGGGTTTATCATAATTTGTCACCACATTGTTTTCTAAGATAATCTAAATCAAAGAATTAACATTGTTAATACAAATTAAACACATTTCTTGAATTCAACAAAGATGATGAGAGCAAATTGTGATCAAACCCTCTAGGTTACTATTCACAATTAACACCACATTATGGTTGTATTGTTTAGGAACAATCATGCCAAGCAACAAACAACAAGATTACCAAGTCACCGCTCATTACATACCAATGTACCATAGAAAAGATGGACTTAGTCCTGAAGATAGGAAAGCTTTTAAAATGCTTGAAAAGAGACTCTTTCATGAAGGTCAGTAGAACCATCATTTCTTGCTAATACTGACATAAGAAGTTATGGAGCTATTGGGTTTAATTGTTTATTGGACATAAACGAACAAATTTGCCCGGTCTTCGTACCCGAGTTCTACAAGACAATGGGGATAATTAGAAATGATGATGGGACCATCTCAATTGAATTCACCATAAATGGACATGAGTACACTCTTTCGCTTGTGGAGTTTGGAAGAATAATAGGGGTTCCATATGAAGGTGTTTGCATGTATTCTAATGAGTGGTCTTTGGAAGAGCTACACACTATGGTTGATCATCATGAAATCTACCACATGTTAATCCGGCTTAACCACGGTGAGGGACACCGTGTTCATGCCAAGAGCATCTCCATCAAGAGTCACTAGAATTGAAAGTGATCTATAGGGATCCTTTCCAAATGGAGCTCTCCGAGATGTATGCATTGTATAGGAAATGGGAAAATGTAGTGAGAGAATGTGTGTGTCTAGTAGGAAACAAGGATCACCCCAACGCATGTCTAAGTTTCATGATCTATTGCCTAGTGACAGAGACTCGCTTTAACCTTGCCTACTACATGATCAAGAGAATGGCAAGTGTAAGAAGGACAAGATGGTGCTCCGTTTGCAATGCTCCTAACCCGTCTTGCTAAATTCATCTTTGCATTAGATCCTTCTCCACAATCCTATGATCATATCTTTTGCAACAAGGTTATGTAATGTCATTGCCGAGGGAAGAACTACAAGGTTCATGGTAGATGGCAGGCCTCCCACCCACCCGAGTTCCTCGGAAGAGGAGGCAAAGAGAAGGTGAAGAAAGTAGCAACCCACTCGGAAATACCGAACTCGACCCCTTGGAATACATCAACCAATTGTCGGACGTTCTTAGTGCATCACCCGAATGGCAACAAACCAAGGGAATCTTCAAGTGCTTTGCCAACTTCTTAAAGAAAAAGAAGTAGAGGTGGTATGATAAAGAGTGGAGGACGGGTGAAGACGGGAAGGATAGGAGAAGCAAGGTAAGGTCATAAGGACCAAAAGTTTGTGTAAAACAATTTCAAACAATGGGTTATAACACTTAAACAATACTTATCTAGAATAGGATGTAGCATGTAGGTCTTGCCATATCTTGGCACTAAACAATCTTAACTTAGGAACTTGTAGAATGAGATTTTACAACTCCTTGAAATCATTCAAGTGGTCGTCGTCACTCATTTTAGGAACTTTTAGCTCTCCCTACTTTGCTATGCCTTATATTTATTGTGTTCCTGCATTTAGTCCTTATAGAAACAACTAGGAGAAGCATTTACTAAAAAGTGCAAAGTTGCACATTTGCTGAAAAGCTCGATGCAGTAGGCGGATCCAGCATTTTAACTAGCGGATCCCTCCAGAAAGGAACCGCGGGATCCGTGACTACTGATGAGCAATACAGACTTGCTTACATCAAAATAGCTCACTAGATCACCTCACACTAGTCAAACATAAGATATTAGAGCTAATTAAGTCTTCCTCAAATAGTTGAAAGCCTCACACTCACCCATGACTTACCTAGGATATATTTCGAAGTGTTTTTGATTTATCAACTCATCAAACCTCACCATACTTCCGCTCCAACGCTCACACATTATTTATCACATCTCATAACACTTAGTTTGGTATATCCATCAATTTTAGCAAATTGGTCTTAATCACTTTTAACTCAAAATTAGGAACTAGTTTTTCATTTTTTCTTTATTTTTAAGATTTTAGTAAATTTTTCTTAAGTCATCATCTGACTTCTAGGACTAATTACCACCATTTCTCCATATCAAATCAAATGGTATCCTTGTCAAACACTTAGTTAGACTACATAAAGTCAATTTTCTTACCCAAAACCATCATTAAGCACCATCACTCATTATGGTTGAGCATTTAAGATATCCAACAGTTAAAAACTTCAAAATTAAGTCAAAACTTCGAAATACATAGGTAATAAACCTCACAAAAGCATAATCATTTCACCTAGAACCTGTATGACAGAGACGGATCCCCGGTTTATAACAGACGGATCCCTAATAGAAGGATCCGCGGGATCCGTGAAACTCATAACTAAAAAAGCTTCCCTCTTTAATTTCAAACCACCGTTTGGTTATCTAACCACTTTTAGCTTTCATTTATTGTCTCTCTAGAGCTGATCAATATCCTAAGTGCATGCTAATCCTCTTAGTGGCCAAGAATTTAATTCCCTAATTCAAATTACCCTTTATAAACCAAACACTCTTAAGGCACCACTCTCACTTATCTCTAAAAAATCAGCAAGTAGAAGTTCATATAGCATCATTATCATCACCATGAATAAGGCTCTTAGCAACAATTCCTCAACCAAAGGCTCATCCAAAAGAAAGGGTCAAATGATCCATGAAATATCATCCACCGAATCATCTCCTATAAGAGATAACAATGCTAGAATCCCATCTCTTCAAACCCATTCAACAAATGCTACGAGAACCGCAAGGATTAGCATCAAACCTTTCTGACTAGAAAAGGATCATTTAGTTCAAAACCAAACATGGCTAGATTAGCAAACCGTCTAAGTCCTCATTACTTGAGCATAGATTTAACGAGCCTCTTCCTCACCCAAATCTCTATTCATCGAGCATTCCACCAAAGAACCTCCCACTCACCAACTTTCTCGTTGAATAGGGAACCACCTACAACACCAACTAGTCCTTCATGGGAAACAAGAAGTAATCAAGGACTTGATCATATGGAAGAATTTCCATTACCACCCTCATTTTTAGAACCTCATCCCACGTCTCAAAATGAAAACTCACAATCATTCATGGATCCTCCTCAAAATACCATTTCCTCGGTTCCAAACCAAGACAATACTTGTCCAAATTGTCTAATCACTCAAGGACTTGTTCAAGCAGCGAAATGAGTTACATTTCATGTTCAATCATCTTCTTGCAAAGTTGGATCAAATAAACAAGTCCACTCATCCCTAGACTCAAGCACATTGTTGCATTTTAAGTTTAGTTACTAATTAGTATTAGTATTATTTGTATGGCTAGATCATTCTCTTAGTTTTAGAGATTTGTTTGATCATCTCTTGGTTTTATTGAATGATTACTTATATGCCATGTTACTTTGTGTTTACGCTTGCTAATTATTTACACATATCTCACACTTATATTTAGCATTGTTTGGAATATCACAATTGCTGAAAATCTGTCACAAGACAGACGGATCCCTCCAAAATGCCTAGACGGATCCCTCCACAAAGGGAACCGTGGGATCCGTGGTACAGAAGAACAATTTTCTATTAACTTGAGTCTTATTTGCAGGTTATACTATACTCTTGTTTTCTAACCTTTATTTTGTAGATTTTCAAAATACACATGAAGATTTTGACACCATAAAGCTAGGGGAGCTTTGTGTCAAACCATGCATTGAAAATCCATTTGCAAACATCCTTATTTGGATTTTCGTCATGACACCCCATTGCAAAGTTGCAATCTTCAAGGGGGAGCATTTTTCGTCACAAGGACGAACCAATTGCAAACATAATTGCAATACATTAGCTCACTTATTTTTATATACTTGACGCCCTCACAAAGGGATGGACTCGTTAAGGGGGAGTTAAGACGAGAACCATTCCCGTCACTTGCTCTCTTAACATTTTTTTACATGTTTTTTAAAAACCTTGTGTTAGTTTCTTTTTCGAAGCTCTTTTGTTTGACAAAAGGGGAGAAAAAGTAAAACTCAATTCGAACTTTACGAATTTTAGTTTTTCCTTAAAATAATTTTATGTTTTGTCATCAACAAAAATGGGAAGATTGTTAATACAAATAAGCCGTAAAAACGTTTATTTATATTTTCACGATCTTCTAATGTTTTTTGATAACAGTGTAAATATTTAACGAAACAAATAAAATCGTAAATAGTTTGAGCAATAGTTTTCTAACACATACATTTCACATAAAACACTAAAACATGTATAAGTGATTTTATGATTTAGTAATACATATGTACAACAACTAGTGTTTACATATTTGGGTAAATATATACTTAAACTAGTATATACTAAAATGGGTAAAAACTAACAAATGATATTGACCCATAACCCATGGTTTATCAAACCATTTGACTAGGTACATTGAACTCATAAGATACATTGTATCTAATAAGAAACCCATGGATCAACCCATAACCAAAATACCCATGGGTATAGAGGAGCGTCCCACGGATCCCTAGCTTTACGTGTCACACCCCCAATTTACCTGTTTTGCAGCGGAATGGAATTCCTGGGGGATTGACTGTCATAGCACCACATCACAGTTATATTGAACAACCTAAAGTGTCGTTTTAAAAACACATCGTTGGATATTTCATAAAAACAATCAGAGTACAACATCGGTCCCAAAAGGTTTACAAAGTTTGCGGAAATACAAATATGTTACAAATACAAACGATGTTTTGAAAAAAGTGCCATAATGTACATAATGTAAGTCGACGCCGCGACTCAAAATGTAGGTCCCTAAACCATGTCATGATGATAATGCCTCAGTTACCTCAAAATACATTGCTAAAACGGTCAACAATAATGTTGGTGAGAAATCATAGGTTTATGTAAATGTTTTATACGACTACACAAGTATCTATCATGCATGACCATCAAGTCACGTAAAATAATGTTACAATTGCTCTAAGCCCATGACCCCGAAACTAGACTGTTCAATCATGTATGGCCCTGCAGAGTGTTTGCCAGACAACTCCGTAATGTTATCAAATGAAATGCATCCGTTTACCGGTTGGGATTCACCAACCCGGATGGAGGCGTCACCCTCGATAGATCTATCCACTCATCCTCGCTTCAAAGATTAACGGTTCATGTTCAAGTAATGGGGACTTTCAAATTGGCAAATGCGGTAACTTAAGCAATGTAAATGAATTTAACATACTTGGTATCGTACAAAAAAAATGTAGTGCAATGTATTCTCCTCCGTGGGTTTGAAAATAATCGAAAGCATGTAAAACGGGGCTATGAAAACTCACTTGGATAAACTGGAATAATGGCAAAAGTGAGTACACCGAGGTTTAATGTGATGCGTTAAACGGGACCTATTATCAATGATATGATATGTCATGAGTTGCAATGTAATGTTATGCATGCACTTGATATGTTATTTATACCATTTACGAGTTTTGAAAATATTACTCGCCGTCGAAAAATACTCTTTTGACGTCTTGACCAATCAAAAATCACTTTACATGGTTTTACGTCAAAATGTCATCCTACAATGGTTTTATAATGATTTTTAGAGAAATTTTCACTTTTCGTCGCAAAACAATGTCGTCGGAAAAATCGTGAAATTAACAAAAATGGCTTTGGAAAACTAGTCGTAAAATAGTGTTCGTTGATCGTTAGAGAACGAACTCGACTGTTTTGGAAAGTTTGTATCGATATCTAAAAGTTTCAGTTCAGGAGTTTTCGTCCAAAAAGTCTCGAACATAAAGATATTAAGGGTTAAAGATGGTGGTTTTTGGCTAATTGTGTGCAGAAAATTAGTTACGGCAAGTTTATGAAAAAGTGCATATCTTTGTCGTTTCAAATCCGTTTTCTACGTATAATATGTCCTTAGCTTCGTATCGAAGTAAACTAATATATTTTTGAGAAGTCGAAATAATTTGTGAAGCTTAAGGCTCGTTTTTGACCCGAACAAGTAAAAACAGCAAAGCTGAATTTTCTGAAAATAATATTTTTCGTCGTCAAACTTGTAAAATCCATAACTTCTTCGTTATAAGTCCGTTTTTATCCGTTCAAGTGGCCACGGATTCGTTTTAAAGTATATTTTCTAAAAATCAAGGCCAAAGTTTCGTACCAACTGTAGGTTTTTCCAGAAATTCGAATTAAGGACAGAACATAAATATATAGTTATCGAAAATAGTTTTTCTCGGACAAAACCTATTCTAATCCCTTCAAATCAACTCCAAACTAATCTAATCCTACCATACACCTTCTTAGGGTGTCATGGGTTCCTAATCACCATCAAGACCAACCAATACCAAGGGGATAATTATAGGATGACCATATATATATATATAACTCTAAAATCATGAAATAAATGGTATAAATCACATATCATGCATATAAGCTCCAAAATGAAAAGAAACATATGAAAATGAAAAGGAAACTTGAAAATGATAAGAATATGCTTACTAGTAATAGTGATGAGGTGAAAGTAACAAGGATTAACTTAAATATCCTTGGTTTTTATTTCAAAACCATATAAAGGATATAAACTAGATTGAAATAACACTTGTGCTTGAGAAAATATTTGATCCCTTTGAAGCTCTTGAGGAACGGTTTTGGAGAAAAAAAGACCAGAGGAACTTGCTAATACTTGTGAATTATTAGTGATACATGAATGAGAAAAAAGATGAAGTGTAAGACTTATATGGTGGATCATTTATTAGAAATCAAGAAAACATACTCAACATTTAATGACACCCTCCTTGGTCGGCCAAGGGGGAGGATGTGTCTAATATATATATTTTTTTTTTAAATGTATATATATATATTGTATAATTTGTGTAATTGTTAAAATGTAGTGAAATGTATAAGTATAGGTAAATGGTAATACTTGGTACAAGTAAATTTTTATTAGGTCAAAATAGAATGTAATGAGATGATAAAAATTGTAAAATACATTCCTTGTGAAAATTGAGTGATAAAATAATTATCGAGTAGTTTTTAAGAAAAACGACGTAATAATTAAACTTTAACGATTAATATACCAAATAAATTTGAAACACTAGGAAAACTAAAATATAGTTTTTATAAACTAAATGTAAGTTTAAAAATACATCGGGATCATTTTTGAAAGTAACGGATTAAATATTCAAAATAATAACTCACGCGATAAAGATTATTAAATATAAAAATTACGCGTTGAAGGTGAAATGAAATGTCGTGAATGAACTAATGAGATGCACATGATGTCAATGAAATGTAGACTAATCGTAGTCCATATGAAATGTACGTGATGTCATGATCATGAATTACGCTAAACCTCAAGGTTCGCGAATTTGAAACAAGTAAACCAAGTTTACTATAAATGTTGAAATGATGAGACATGAATTGTGTAGAAATGACCGAAAGTACGGGTTGTCACATTCGCCCATCCAAAAGGAATTCAGTCCCTGAATTCAATCGTTGTTAGGTCTAACGGTGTCGGTGAAAAGATGAGGATACTTGCGTCGCATCCGGTCTTCCCGTTCCCAAGTAAACTCAGGACCTCGTCGAGAATTCCAACGAACTTTCACAATAGGAATACGACTCTGTTTCAACCGCTTGACCTCGCGGTCCATGATTTCTACTGAGTTCCTCCACAAAGTTGAGTTTGTCGTCAAGCTGAACTTCGTCCAATGGAATAACGGCGATTCGTCCGAAGACACTTCTTCAAGTTTGAAACGTGAAACGTGTTGTGCACATGACTGAATTACGAGGAAGATCAAGTCGATAAGCTACAGGACCAACTCTGCTCAAAATCTTGAATGGTCCAATGTATCTCGGGTTCAATTTCCCACGCTTTCCAAATCGTACCACGCCCTTCCAAGGCGATACTTTCAACATAACTCTGTCGCCTACTTGAAATTCCAAATCCTTGCGTCTAACATCCGCATAACTTTTCTGTCGACTCCTTGCGGTTCTGAGTCTATCACGAATTTGAACAATCTTTTCCGTGGTTTCCGGACCATTTCTGACCAGTAAGTTGTCGTCTCCTACCTCGGCCCAACAAACGGTGAAGCGGCACTTACGACCATCAGATTGCCTCGAATGGTGCCATCTTGATACCGGTGTGATAACTATTGTTGTACGAGAATTCAATCAATGGCAAATGGTTAGCCCAACCATTTCCAAAATCAATCACACATGCCCTTAGCATGTCTTCTAACGTTTGAATGGTCCTTTCGCTTTGACCGTCGGTTTTGTGGGTGATATCTGTGCTCATCTCTAATCTGGTTTCGAATGAATCTTGCAATGAATTCCAAAAGTTTGAGGTGAATCGACTATCTCATGGAAATGATAGAAATTGGTGCTCCGTGCCTCGAGACTATTTCCTTGACATAAAGTCTAGCGAGTTGCTCCATGGAATAAGTCTCTCTAATCGGTATGAAATGGGCTGACTTGGTAAGGCGATCAACAATTACCCAAATAGCGTCGTAACCTCCCGATGTCTTAGGAAGTTTCGTAACAAAGTCCATAGTGATGCGTTCCCATTTCCATTGAGGAATTTCCGGTTGTTGGAGTAAACACGAAGGCTTCGATATTCAACTTTACCTTAGAGGTAAGACATTTGCTAACGTCGTGGCAATCTCCGCTTTCATGTTCGGCCACCAATAAAGCTTCTTAAGAGCTTGATACATCTTATCCGAACCTGGATGAATAGAATACTTTGACTTATGCGACTCATGCATAATCAATTCTCGTATTCCGCCATACAATGGAACCCACATTCTATCCTTGAAACATAATACTCCATCTGCTCTCTTTACAAAACCATTTACGCTTTCGGGCATACCATAAAGCTTTTCACTTGGTCGGTTCTCCTCCTTAAGTGCTTCGACTTGTGCTTCGCGGATTTTTGATGGTAAAGGAGAAATAATCGTCATTCCCAATGAACGAACTCTTAAAGGTTTAGGCCTCTCTTTCCGACTAAGAGCATCAGCCACAACATTGGCTTTTTCCGGGTGATACTTGATTTCACAATCATAGTCGCTGAGTAACTCCAACCAACGACGTTGCCTCATATTAAGCTCCTTCCGATCAAGAATATATTGCAAACTCTTGTGGTCGGTAAACACTGTGCACTTTGTACCGTAGAGGTAGTGTCTCCAAATCTTTAGTGCAAAAACTACGGCTCTAACTCGAGATCATGAGTTGTGTAGTTCTTCTCATGAACCTTAAGTTGTCGTGAAGCATACGCTATCACCTTCTCGTTTTGCATTAAAACAACCCCAAGTCCTTTATGCGAAGCGTCACAATATACAACAAAGTTCTCAATGCCTTCGGGTAGTGCCAAAATTGGCGCACTGCAAAGGTTTTGCTTCAACAACTGAAAAGCAACTTCTTGTTTCTTTCCCCACTCGTACTTCTTGTTTTTCTGTGTCAACTTGGTCAAAGGTCTCGCTATCTTAGAAAAACCTTCGATGAACCTTGGTAATATCCCGCTAGTCCTAGAAATTGTCAATTTCGTAGGATTCGTTGGAGTAGCCCAATCTTTCGGCTTCAATCTTTCGGGATCAACTTGTAGTCCTTGACTATCAATGACATGACCAAGAAATTGCACTTTGTGGTTCCAAAAATCACACTTCGAAAACTTGGCATACAACTTCTCATTCTTGAGTAGCCTTAAAATCGTCCTTAAATGCTCTTCGTGCTCTTCTTTGCTCTTGGAGTAGATCAAGATGTCGTCGATGAACACTATAACAAACTTGTCCAAATACGGCTTACAAACTCTATTCATGAGATCCATGAATACCGCCAGTGCATTAGTCAATCCAAACGGCATCACTTGAAACTCGTAATGACCGTAACGTGTTCTAAACTTGTTTTGGAATATCCTCTTCCCGAACTCGAAGCTGATGATAACCCGATCGGAATCAATCTTGGAATAAATACTAGAACCTTGCAACTGATCGAACAAGTCATCAATTCTGGGGAGTGGGTAACGATTCTTCACCGTTAACTTGTTCAATTCTCTATAATCTATGCACATTCGGAAGGATCCATCCTTCTTCTTCACAAACAAGACCGGTGCTCCCCAAGGAGAGGAACTCGGCCTAATGAATCCTTTGTCTAGAAGCTCTTGCAATTGATTAGACAACTCTTGCATTTCGGATGGTGCTAAACGGTACGGTGCTCGCGCAATCGGTGCAGCTCGGGCACTAAGTCAATATGAAATTCTACTTGACGTGCGGTGGAAGTCCGGTAAATCCTCGGGAAATACTTCTGAAAATTCACGGACAATAGGAACATCTTCAAGTCGCTTCTCCTCCGACTTTCTCCGGTTACATGGGCTAAGAAAGCAAGACAACCTTTCTTAATGTACTTCTCCGTTTTGATGCGCGATATGATACTAAGTCTGGTTCCACTTCGTTCCCCACGAATAATCAAAGTTTCGCCGTTATAAGGAAGATGAACAACTTTCTCATCACAAATGATCTTTGCGCGATGCTTAGATAACCAGTCCATGCCGATGACGACGTCGAAACTACCAAGCTCTACGGGCATGAGGTCTATGTTGAAGGGATGATTAAGAAAATTGAATGTGCAACCGCGAACAATGGTGTTTGTGTTAACTATGCTACCATTAGCTAATTCGACGTTGTATGATATGTCTAATGTAGTTGGTTTAATGTTGAGCAAAGGTGCAAATGCATTGGACACAAAACTTTTATCGGCACACGAATCAAATAAAACTGAAGCATAACGATTATTGAGAAGAAACGTACCCGTTATGACATTCGGGTCCTCCCTATCTTCTCCGCCTCCAATGACGTAAACCCTTCCTCGTGCCAAACCTCCTTGATTCGGATTTGCTTGATTCTTTCCTTTCTTACACTCCCTCTTGTAGTGTCCATTTCCCCTAACAAAACATGTAACTTGTGGCCACTTGCAATCCCTAGTACGGTGACCAACTTTCTTGCAATTCTCACACGGATCGGGACATCGACCCGGATTGTGATGACTCAAACACTTATTACACTTCGGCAAAACCCCGTATATCCTTTTCCTTCCTTTGGACCCGCAACATAAGCCTTAGCAACCTCTTGCCTTTTGGGTGGTGGTTGAGTAGCATTCCTACCCCTGGTGTTGTCCCACTTGCGCTTGTTATTGTTGCTATTGTTGTTGTAATTGCCTCGATTATTGTTGTTGAAACGGTTGTTGGGGTTGTTGTTGTTTCGGTTGATGGTGGTGTACTTACTCGCCCACCACTTGTGCCATCAACTTCTGAGTCACTCGAATAGCTTCCTCAATTGTTTGTGGATCAAACGAAGTTACATCTCCTTGAACAACGGAAGTCCCCGATGAAAGCCTCTAGCAACTTTTCATTATCCGATACCATCGACGGGCATAACGCGGCCAATTCCTGGAATCTCCGAATGTAAGTGTCGATATCATACCCAATGGTTACCAATTCATAGAACTCCGTCTCCAACTTTTTGATTTCCGTTCGAGGACAAAACTTCTTAGTCACCAAGCCCTTGAATTCCTCCCAAGTAAGCTTAAAAGCATTCTCCATTCCAATCGGTTGAGCATATGAATTCCACCATGACAACGCTCCATCGAGTAAAGTGCTCGTAGCAAATTTGACCTTACTGTCATCCGGACAGTTACAAAGCAAAAACACTGATTCCAATTTCTCAAACCATCGAACCATTCAGTGCTCCTCGGTACCTCTAAACTTAGTGGGTTCCCACTCTTGAAATCTTTGTACGACATTTCTTAACCCGATCCTCGGCATTACCGTAGCATAGCTAGCCTAGCGGCTTCAGCAGGCCGCTAGCGCCTCAGCAGCAGCCTTTTATTTCGACTCTTAGAGCATTAGCAATGCTATCATTCACCTTTTGAATTGCGCTTGGGTCATTCCGGTTGTAGCTTTCTTAGAAGCCATAATTCTTCAAAATCACAAGATGAAACAATCATGAGAACTCGTAAGTAGAAACAACCATCATACAAATATATCCACAACCACAACATGCATAAAGATAAATGGAATCACAACGGAACAATAACGAAATATCACAAATATAATCACAACACACGTGGATAATAAACATGAAAATTTCGGCTACATGGACCGATATCATAGATAATAATAACCATTCCTACATAGTAGAGTCAATACTTGATACATTTGTTTGTACAACAACCAAAATACAACAAGTTCTTTAAACTACGTCACACACCTTGTGACTAGGATAATAATGGTCAAAACTATACAATGACAAAAGTCTACATAAGGTGCCTCATGGTGCTCCGTAGGCCGATCCGAAGATCACGAACCTGAGTAGACAAACTATCCACCAAACTCCTCAACTCATCAATCTGACCCTGCAAAGCAACAATACTCTCCCTATCCTCTAACTGCCTATTCTGAATACTCTGATGAGATAAGTCAATGAAACCACTAGCACTAAACCCTCGACCTCCTCAGCAATGGGCTCAATCCTATCCACCGACAGTTCCTCCAACTGTCGTGACAACTATCAATCGGATCTGACTATCAATACGGGCTCCTAATGCCTCGGTAGAAGGCTGTCGGCGCATTTGCCCTAGAACTCTCACCTAACTCAAATCTAGCGGGTGGCTCGGGCTCAGAAGATGGTGGTGTAGGGATATCAAAGCGAGCACGCTTTTTGGGCGGCAAGTCTGTCGTAGGTAAAGGATCTCTAAGAAAATATGATGAAGATGGTGATGATGGTGGTGATGGTGCTAGTAGTGGTGCTGGTGGATGCATCGGATATGAGCTGGGCTAAATGAGGAGTGGGTGCAACCTCGCCCTCCTCGAAGGGTTCGGTCTCAGTGTCGGTCATGATCGGTGAAGAGGGCTGGAGTAGATCCAATGGAAGATACGATCTCAGTGGAATGTGATGAAACATCGTCCATGATGGGGTTATGGGACATCATCCGAGCTAGAGTCCGATGATATGGTGATGGGATGTGAATCTGAAGACATGTCTGTGACAACCGATGTGAAATAAAAGTAAATAATCTCGAATAAAGTGTAAGTGAATCCGCATGATAAGTGAATATGTACTATGATGAAATGATGAGATGCTATGATAATGTAGCTATAGTCTAGGGTCAATGATGCTACCTAGTTCTCTATAAGCGTAGCTCTGTACCAATCTGTCACACCCCAATTTTTCGCGGAATGGAATTCCTGGGGGATTGACCGTCATAGCACCACATCACAGTTATATTGAACGACCTAAAGTGTCGTTTTAAAAAAACACATCGTTGGGTATTTCATAAAAACATCAGTACAACATCGGTCCCAAAAGGTTTACAAAGTTTGCGGAAATACAAATATGTTACAAATCCAAACGATGTTTTGAAATAAAGTGCCATAATGTACATAATGTAAGTCGGCGCCGCGACTCAAAATGTAGGTCCCTAAACCATGTCATGATGATAATGCCTCAGTTACCTGAAAATACATTGCTAAAAACGGTCAACAACAATGTTGGTGAGAAATCATAGGTTTATGTAAATGTTTTATACGACTACACAAGTATCTATCATGCATGACCATCAAGTCACGTAAAAATAATGTTACAATTGCTCTAAGCCCATTACCCCGAAACTAGACTTTCAATCATGCCTTGCAGTGTTTGCGACACTCGTAATGTTATCAAATGAAATGCATCCTTTTACGGTTGGGATTCACCAACCCGGATGGAGGCGTCACCCTCGATAGATCTATCCTCATCCTCGCCTTCAAAGATTAACGGTTCATGTTCAAATAATGGGACTTTCAAATTGGCAAATGCGGTAACTTAAGCAATGTAATGAATTTAACATACTTGGTATCGTACAAAAAATGTAGTGCAATGTATTCTCCCCTGGGTTTGAAAATAATCGAAAGCATGTAAAACGGGGCTATGAAAACTCACTTGGATAAACTGGAATAATGGCAAAAGTGAGTACACAGAGGTTTAATGTGATCGTTACCGGGACCTATTATCAATGATATGATATGTCATGAGTTGCAATGTAATGTTATGCATGCACTTGATATGTTATTTATACCATTTACGAGTTTTGAAAATATTACTCGACGTCGAAAAATACTCTTTTGACGTCTTGACCAATCAAAAATCACTTTACATGTTTTTACGTCAAAATGTCATCCTACAATGGTTTTATAATGATTTTTAGAGAAATTACCACTTTTCGTCGCAAAACAATGTCGTCGGAAAAATCATGAAATTAACAAAAATGGCTTTGGAAAACTAGTCGTAAAATAGTGTACGTCGATCGTTAGAGAACGAACTCGACTGTTTTGGAAAGTTTGTATCGATATCTAAAAGTTTCAGTTCAGGAGTTTTCGTCCAAAAGGTCTCGAACATAAAGATAATAAGGGTTAAAGATGGTGGTTTTGGCTAATTGTGCAGAAAATTAGTTACGGCAAGTTTATGAAAAAGTGCATATCTTTGTCGTTTCAAATCCGTTTTCTACGTTTAATATGTCCTTAGCTTCGTATCGAAGTAAACTAATATATTTTTGAGAAGTCGAAATAATTTGTGAAGCTTAAGGCTCGTTTTTGACCCGAACAAGTAAAAACAGCAAAGCTGAATTTTCTGAAAATAATATTTTCCGTCGTCAAACTTGTAAAATCCATAACTTCTTCGTTATAAGTCCGTTTTTATCCGTTCAAGCGGCCACGGATTCGTTTTAAAGTATATTTTCTAAAAATCAAGGCCAAAGTTTCGTACCAACAGTAGGTTTTTCCAGAAATTCGAATTAAGGACAGAACATAAATATATAGTTATCGAAAATAGTTTTTCTCGGACAAAACCTATTCTAATCAACTCCAAAACTAATCTAATCCTACCATACACCTTCTTAGGGTGTCATGGGTTCCTAATCACCATCAAGACCAACCAATACCAAGGGGATAATTATAGGATGACCATATATATATATATAACTCTAAAATCATGAAATAAATGGTATAAATCACATATCATGCATATAAGCTCCAAAAATGAAAAGAAACATATGAAAATGAAAGGGAAACTTGAAAATGATAAGAATATGCTTACTAGTAATATGATGAGGTGAAAGTAACAAGGATTAACTTAAATATCCTTGGTTTTTATTTCAAAACCATATAAAGGATATAAACTAGATTGAAATAACACTTGTGCTTGAGAAAATATTTGATCCCTTTGAGCTCTTGAGAACGGTTATGGAGAAAAAAGACCAGAGGACTTGCTAATACTTGTGAATTATGGTGATACATGAATGAGAAAAAAAGATGAAGTGTAAGACTTATGTAGTGGATCATTTAATGAAATCAAGAAAACATACTCAACATTTGACACCCTCCCCTTGGTCGGCCAAGGGGAAGGAATGTGTCTACATATATATATTTTTTTAAATGTATATATATATATTATAATTTGTTAATTGTTAAAATGTAAGTGAAATGTAAGAAATTATGGGTAAATGGTAATACTTGGTACAAGTAAATTTTATTAGATCAAAATAGAATGTAATGATATCATAAAAATTGTAAAAATACATTCCTTGTAAAAATTGAGTGATAAAATAATTATCGAGTAGTTTTTAAGAAAAGCGACGTAATAATTAAACTTTAACGATTAATATACCAAATAAATTTGAAACACTAGGAAAACTAAAAATATAGTTTTTATAAACTAATTGTAAGTTTAAAAATACATCGGGATCATTTTTGAAAGTAACGAGTTAAATATTCAAAATAATAACTCACGCGATAAAGATTATTAAATATAAAAATTACGCGTTGAAGGTGAAAGAAATGAAATGTCGTGAATGAACTAATGAGATGCACATGATGTCAATGAAATGTAGACTAATCATAGTCCATATGAAATGTGCGTGATGTCATGATCATGAATTCGCCGCTAAACCTCCAAGGTTACGCGAATTTGAAACAAGTAAACCAAGTTTACTATAAATGTTGAAATAATGAGACATGAATTGTGTCGAAAATGACCGAAATACGGTTGTCACATTCGCTAGCGGATCCCTTGTGGGAGGGATCCGTGGGATATGGGGAACAGTAAGTTTTCTCCTCTATAAATAGTGAGCCATTTCTTCCTTCTTGCTCACCACTTTCACACATACTTTTCTCAAGTATTGTACCTCTCTAACCACTTGATCCTAAAAAGGGATCTTTCTATGTAGTTTGTCTTTTGTTTTTGTGTGATTCTCTAGGTTCCTCTTAAAGGAGAGATCACCACTTCTTGAATTCGAGCAAGCTCAAGTCCATGAGTTGCCATACTTAGTCATCATCAAGACAACTGAGGTTCTCTTGTTGATAGTTCTATCTTCCTCCGTAGATGTTGTGTTGAAGGCATTAGTGAAGGATGCGAAGAGTCAAGACAGAAAGCAATTAGTGAAGGGTGCTTAACGTCCAAGTCAAAAGCATTAGTGAAGAATGCTAAAGGTGTCAAGACGAAGGCATTAATGAAAGGTACCAAGCGTTGTGTCAAAGGCATTAGTGAAGGATGCCTAAGAATCAAATCAAGTGGCATTAGGGAAGAATTCCTAGGTTGTATAATCGATGAGGTGCATCGTTATACATATAGTATTAGTTTATTTCCAAGGATGGTGATATCCTTGGTGGTGTTGTAATAAGGAGTGGATCTCCTTGAGATTAGGTGTTGTGTTGTGATGGGTAGTAGTTCCTCCATAGTAATAGAACTAGGTGTTTAGCCTAGTAGCTTATAAAGGGTATGCGACGTTGTGATAGGTGTGGTTCACCTTGGTGTGAAAGAACCCGGTGGTTAGCCTAGTACCGGAAAAAGAGTAGGCGACGTTGTGAAGGCTTCTCCGCCATAAGGAGATTGGTGTCGTGTAGTGTTTACGAACTCTCGAGTAGGTGACTCGGGGAGTGGAGTAGGGCAAGGAAGGTGTCCTTGTAGCCGAACCACTATAAATACTCGTGTCGTGGTTATGTGCTTCTTACTCTTTATCTTTCATTACATGTTTATATATCTATCTAACAAACGTCCAACATAAAGAACCAAATAGATTGACATAAGTCGATCTAAATATTTAAAAGGGAGTTTTAAATTGGTAAAACTATACAACCCCCCTTCTAGTTTTCCACACTTGCATATTTGTTAGTGTTTTGATTTTTGTAACTTTAGTTTAATTCTTTTTTTTACTAACTTTGTTGTATATTTGTATTGCTTGTATTTTTGTTTTTCTACATTTTATTTTTATTTTTATTTGATTTCTGCATTTTTATTACTTTTTATTTTTCTGTTTTTCTGCATATTTGCTGTCTGCTGTAATTTGTTGATCTGAACGATACTGCGTATCTAATCTCATGAATACAGCGTAGAGCGTTTTATTATTCGTACAACATATTTTATTAATATTCGGGCAATTAATTCAGGCGCATCTAATATCATAGATACGGTATTCGTTTTCAATCAAAATTAATTAAAACCCTAAAACGTTATACGACGCATAAGCTTCTGCTTGTACGACGTGTTATTTATTTTTCAAAAAAACATATCCGAATTTTTAAATAATAAAGTACGACGTATCGATTAACCTCAATACAACGTATCTATTTTTTCTAAAATCTACATGCTTAATTTTTTTAAACATAACGGAAGTACGGCGCATAAGCTTTCGCTTATACGGCGATTTATATTCTTTAATTAAGCAATTTTATTTTAGAAAATTTAAATATAATCTTATTTGTCAATGCGTATTTATTAAAAAGACAATGTCAGAATTTGTGATCATATCTGTATACGTGGATGATTTAAACATAATCAGGATGAATAAAGAAATCTAAGAAGTTATTGTTTTATTAAAGAAGGAATTTGAAATGAAAGATTTTGGAAGGACCAAATATTGCCTTGGTTTACTGATTGAGCATATGCATAATGAAATAATTCTACATCAATCAAATTACACTAAAAAGTTCTTAAAACAATTTAATATGGACAAGGAAAATCCTTTAAGCACCCCAATGGTTGGTAGATCACTTAATGTCGATAATGGCCATTTCACCCTTGCGAAGATGATGAAGAAAATCTTGGTCCAGAGGTGCCATACCAAAGTGCAATTGGAGCCCTTATGTATCTAGTAAATTGTACTTGGCCGGCATTTCTTTTCGGTGTTAATTTATTAGCAAGGTTTAGTTCTTCCCCTACACAAAGACACTAGAAAGGAATCAAACACATTTTCGATATCTTCAAAGGACCGTCAATTTAGGCTTGTATCATCCTAACAATTCAAAAGAATGATTGGTTGGTTATGCATATGTAGGTTATTTGTCAAATCCTCATAAAGCAAGATCCCAAACTGGATACGTGTTTATGAATGGAGGTACTACGATCTCATGGTGTTCCCAGAAACAAACACTTGTTGCAACATCATCAAATCACACTGAAGTCATTGCACTACATGAAGCTTCTAGAGAATGTGTATGGGTGAGATCAATGACACAACTCATCCTGAGTTCTTGCGGACTAGAGAAAGATAGAAGTCCAACTTTAATCTACGATGATAATTCAACTTGTGTCTCACAGATTAAAGAAGGATGTATAACAAGTGACATAACAAAACATATACGGCCAAGGTTCTTCTCATATACATACGATCTTATAAAAGACAATTAAGTTGAAATGAGATATGTTCAGTCTTGCAACAATTCAGCAGATCTTTTCACCAATGCTCTCTTTACTGCAATTTTCATAAAACACGTTCACAATATTGGATGCAACATACAATGTGGCAATTTACAAATGACAACATCAGGGGGAGTCAACCACACACTGTACTCTTTTTACCTTAGTTAAAGTTTTTTTCCACTGGGTTTTTCTTTAGCAAAGGTTTTAACAAGGCAGTATGAAGTTGAACTCCGATTTGAAAAATTGCCATATAAGGGGGAGTGTTATGAAAATCTGGTAAAATACAAGTGCCACAACTTCATCCTAGGTGTTCCAAGCTCATTATAAAGGGCCACAAAGAAATCCTAGGTGGATGATCAATTTTACCAAATCCTATGTATACACTATTTATTAAATGACTAAGAGATATTGTATAATGCCATGTATCAAGAAGTATAGAAGTATTAGTAGTATAAACACTACTCAATAGTAATGAGAAAACTTGCACCATTTGAATACACACAACTTAGTAATATTCATCTCATTCTATCTCCCTCAAAGTTTACTTCTAGTTTTTATATAATTAATAAAGTCTTATTCACTTAGAACTTGCTTAAAGTTGATTAAAAAAAAACATTGTTATATTATAACAATAACTTTTTATTTGATCCTCTTCATCTCACCATAACACAATATTTTATCTAGCTTATGTGTCAATAAATTATATATTTAATGCACCTCAATCGTCTTTAGTTTATATTTCCAACTAAGGTGGTGTTTGTTTTTATATAAAAAGTCTGAACGATATGTGAAATCTGAATCGGTCAGACATCTTGAATTTAAGTTGTTTGTTTTCCTCCAAAGTTCAGATGCTAAAATCTCTGAACAACCTCTTTTTCGGTTAGATGTTGGATGACATGACATCTAATTACATCTGACAACATAATAAAGGTTTCCAATGTTTGACCAGTGTTGCTCACTACTTTTGTTCATTTCTTTACTATTTCCATTCCAAAGTTGTTTTTCTTCTGTTGTTAACTTGTGCTATGGCCGCATTTTATTTTAAACACTTTATTAATACTAATTTTACCATCAAGCTTATAAATTATTAAATACTGCTTTGATTTAGTCTCTGTTCAAATATCAGTTGTTCATTATACATAGAAATAAATAAATAATGTAGCTTTTGATGTTTGTAAATGTACATAGCTACACCATGTATGTATTAATAGTTGAATAAGTTAAATGAAAAATTTGTTTGTACATTAGCATTATATTCGAAAATGAACTAAAACACAACTAGATTAGAAAATGCCTAAACACAACATTTAAGTATATCTCATGACAAAAATGGTGTTTTAAAGCATTCAGATGTTTATTAAAAAACAAATACTCTTATATGAGTCAGATTCAGACTTTTCAACCACCTTTTAACATTCAGATGTGGTATTCAGATTCAGACTCATAACCTTTAAAAAAACAAACAACACCTAAATTTGACAAGCACAAACTTCCTTTAAGAACAATTGGACAATTACATTATTCAGATATGGGGTTAATATTGGGATATTCTTATTGGAGTCCAATTAGCTTTTGGTCAATTACTGACCGCAACCACCTAACTCACATCGGCCTCGGTTTAAAGGTCTGTTAGTTGGAAGTAGAACAATAGACTTGTGAAATTCGACATTATTTGTAGACTTATAGTCATGCCTACTCACATGGGCCGTCTTGAGAGGAGATATAGCGGTGATTGCACAGAGCCATCACTTGACGAGGGCTATAAAATCCCATGCACTTCTATTATATATATCCATAATATAAGACTTGAGTTTAATTAGTTTACGCATTATTGATACATATACATTTTGTGTGCATGTTTAAGGGCCTCTTTATTGTGATAGCATGAAGCCACCGAAATTCATGAGACGACCATTCTAACTCGCTCTATAATCTTTATCATTTAGTTCATCAATCCTCCAAGGTTAAGTCAATTGATTTCCCCCAATGGCAATTTCCCCCAATTGATCATTTCCCCTAATTGATCGTAGTGCTATTTGATCATTTCCCCCAATTGATGATATCAATTTGAACCCAGTATGTATGATTAACCCAATGGCGATTTCCTGCCTCCTCCTAAAAACCCTAACCGATTATCAAAAATACTACCAGCCATTGGTTTTTGTCATCCTTTTAGTTTCATGGGAAGTCAACGATCCAAGGAGGATGACGTTCAGAAGATCTCTATCTCGTTGTTCGTCACCAATTTTCCAGACAACTTTACCGCGAAAGACCTTTGGAATACGTGTAAACAATATGGGAGTGTTGTTGATGCTTTTATTCCTAATCGTAGATCGAAAACAGGTATAAGATTTTCTTTTGTTCGCTTCATTAAGACCTTTGACGTGGAACGCTTGGTTAACAACATGTGCACGGTGTGGGTTGGACGTCACAAAATTCATGCTAATTTGGCGAGGTTTCAAAGAGAGACTTTGAACAAAAGCAATACTCAACCTAACACTAGAGAAATCATAAACAACATAGGTGTGGCTTTTAAAGCTGATGAGCCAAACAGGTCCCCTAACTCCTATGCGCACGTTGTAAAAGGCTCTCAATCACAAAATATGGAATCAGAGAAAATCTGCTTTTGCTGATGACTCATGTTTGAACCAACATGATTACATTTGTTGTCTGATGGGTAAGGTGAAGGACTTTGCATCCTTATCCAACTTGAAGGTAGTATTGGTTAATGAAGGTTTTATTAATACTGAACTTCGATACATGGGTGGTTACTGGGTGATGATTAAGTTTCAATCGAAGAGGAAAAAAGATGTTTCAATCCAATGTAAGCGTTGGTACTTGGTTTACTCAGATTCTACAAGCATCCAAGGACTTCATTGTTGAAGGAAGGGTTGCATGGGTGGAGATAGAAGGCATTCCTCTAAAAATGTGGTCTGAGAATACATTCAAACGTATCGCTTCTAAATGGGGTACCTTAATGCATGTTGATGACCAGGAGGATGGGAACTTTTACACGAAAAGAGTATGCATTAACACGAATATCACAATGAACATTCTTGAGTCTTTCAAGATTATATACCATGGTAAAGTGACTTGGGTGCGCGCTAAAGAGGTTCCTGGTTGGACACCTGATTTTGCGGATGTTAATGATGATGATAACGACGGATATCGAGTCATACAAAGGTGAACCTAATGGTGACGATTTGAAAATGCTACTGAATGGCTGAAGATTGCGACTTTGAAGTCAGACTGATACGAATCTTGATGAGGGGCATCCTAACAAACAAGATGCACGTAATATAAATGTTGAAGAAGCTTCAGTTGGGCATAAAGATACACGTTCAGAAGATCCATTCAATCTATATGACTTACTCAACAAGAAAAGGAAAAAACAACAATGATCCTACCTGAATGACTTGACCTGATGTACCCCCGGTTTTACTCCTAGGAATGAATGTGATGGCTTTGAGGGGCATCCTAAAATACAAACAAGTGAGTGCTCTCACAACATTCATGAGGAAGATGTTGACCTTAGACATAATAAATCAGGCTCAAAAGAAAACTTTAAGGATGATGTAGCAGAGTCCAAAAGTTCAGGGCATTTCAAAAATCTGATATTTTGCGTACAGGAGGGTCCATTATTAATGTGATGGAGGAGTTAGTCAAGGTTGGACATACTATGGGCTATAATATGGAGGGATGCTTGAAAATATAGAAAGAGATCATTGGTTCTCAAGGAGTGAATGATGTTTTCGATGAATTTTTATCGTTAAACATTCAAGGCCTCGCCCATAAAAGGCTAAAACGATTGGTAAAGGAGCTTTGTATAAAACATAAGGTAAATTTCTTATCTTTATAGGAAACTAAAATGGAGAACATCGATTTTTTTAGTATTAAGAGGTGTTGGGGAAACTTTGCTTTCGATCATGTTCATAGGGCTTCCGTTGGCAACTCAGGTGGGATTCTTTGTGTTTGGGATCCTAAATCGCTCATCAAAATTAATTCTCTTGTTTCATATTACTTTGTTATGGTTAGAGGTAATTGGGTGCCTAATGGTACTAAGCTTTTATTATTTCGGTTATACGCTCTCAAGAGTTAACGAAAAAGACGTTGTGGGACTATTTGTTTCTTGTTATGGCTCAATGGGAAGGAGAGGTAGTTGTCATGGGGGTTTTTAACGAAGTTTGAAAAAAAGAGGAAATATTTGGATCGTTGTTTAATGTTCAAGGTGCCGATGCGTTCAATTTGTTCATCTCTAATGCGAGTCTGAAGGAAGTTCCTTTAGGAGGATGCTCCTTTACTTGGTGCCATAAATCCGCTACAAAGATGAGTAAACTTGACCGTTTCCTTATTTCTGAAAGTCTTATGAATTCATACCCTAACATTTCTGCTATTACTTTGGACCGATATTTATCTGATCATCTTCCAATCTTAATGCGAGAATCACTCCACGACTACGGTCCTGTTCCGTTCAGGTTCTTTCATTATTGGTTTGAAATTAAGGGCTTTGACAAGCTTGTTGAAGAATCCTAGAATGAAGCTAACGTGGTGGAATCAAGTGCCATGACCAAACCGACGCAGAACTCAAATTCTTGAAAGGAAAGATTCGCTAATGGATCAAGAGAAATACTGCGAGCTCAAACAGAATTCTTAAATCGAACTTGTGATTTGGACCACGATCATTGATAAAGGTGATGGAGATGATGAGGTTATCAATAAAAGAACTAACATTGTCAGATCTCTTCAAGAGTTAGAGAAACTACAATCCTTGGAAGCAGCCCAAAAGGCAAAGATCAAATGGGCAATCGAGGGTGACGAGAACTCTAAGTATTATCATGGTATTCTCAACAAAAAAAGAAGTCAATTAGCTATTCGTGGCATCTTGGATGATGGTAATTGGAAGGATTCTCCTAACTTGGTAAAAAATGAGTTCCTATCTCATTTTAAAAACCGTTTTCTTTGCCCGCAAAGAAGCTCGCCTTCATCTTGATCTTAACTTTCCAAACATGCTAAATTCTGATCAACTAACTGACTTGGAGCACGAAGTTACAAAAGACGAAATAAAAAGGGCTGTTTGGGATTGTGGAACTGATAAATCCCAGTCCGGATGGATTCACGTTTGGTTTATATTGGCGGTATTGGAAAATCATTGAAAATGATGTGGTAGATCCAGTGAATTGTTTTTTTCATCATGGATCCTTTCCTAAAGGTAGTAATTCTTCTTTTATTGCCTTGATCCCGAAAACTTCAGACACTAATATGGTCAAAGACTTTAGGCCTATTAGCTTAATTGGGAGTATGTACAAAATCATTGCTAAGATATTGGCGAACCGTCTTGTTTTCGTTTTGGGAGACCTTGTCAATGAGATTCAATCAGCCTTCGTTGCAAATAGGCAAATTCTTGATGGCCCTTTTATTATGAATGAAATTATTCAATGGTGTAAATCAAAAAAGAGGCAATCTTTGGTGTTTAAGGTTGATTTTGAAAAGGCTTTTGATTCAGTTCGATGGGATTATTTGGATGACGTTTTGAGAAGGTTCGATTTTGATGAGAAATGGTGTTCTTGGATACAAAGTTGCCTTAGATCTTTTAGAGGCTCGGTTATTGTCAATGGAAGCCCCACAGAAGAATTTCAGTTTCACAAAGGTCTCAAACAAGGCGATCCTTTATCTCATTTCTTGTTCATTTTGGTAATGGAAAGCTTGCACATCTCGTTCCAAAGAGTGGTCGATGCAGGTATGTTTGAAGGTATTATGCTAGGCCCCTCTCTCAATCTCTCACACTTGTTCTATGCTGATAACGCTATTTTTATGGGCCAATGGAACGAATCAAATTTAAAAATGATTCTGCATGTTTTGGATTGCTTCCACCGTGCTTCTGGTCTTCGCATTAACATGTCTAAAAGTAAACTTATGGGCATTTATGTGGATGCCGAAAAGGTAGATCAAGCTGCTAAGATGATCGGGTGTGCCATCCTTACAGCCCCATTTACTTATTTAGGGTCCAAAGTGGGCGGTTTTATGTCTAGACTTCAATCTTGGAATGAGACGGTAGAAGGTATGGTTACTCATTTATCTAAATGGAAGATGAACACTCTCTCGATAGGAGGTAGACTAACTCTCCTCAAGTCGGTCTTAGGATCGATGCCTATCTATTATATGTCGTTATTTAAAGTTCCCAAGACGATCATAAACCGCATGGAATCCATCCGTTCTCATTTTTTAATGGCTCCGATATACTTGGTAAAAAACCGACTTGGGTGAAATGGAAAAATGCGTTGGCTTCTAACGATAAAGGTGGCCTTGGAATTTCAAGTTTATTTGCGTTGAATAGAGCTCTCATGTTCAAATGGGTTTGGCGTTTCTTATCTCAAAACTCTTCTTTATGGGCGAACGTTATTAAATCAATCCATGGAGCTCAAGGAGAAATTGGTAAAAAGGTGACTTCTTCTTTTCCGTCCTTATGGCTTGACATTGTTAAAGAGGTAGATCTTATAAAGAAACAAGTTTAAATCTGCTTAGTTTTATTCACAAAAAACTGGGCAACGGTTCGGATACTTTGTTTTGGGAGGATGTTTGGCATGGGGATATCGCTTTCAAAGACCTGTACCCTAGGGCGTACGCCTTGGAATCGTGTAAAAGTATTGATGCCGCTTCAAAATTATCTCATAATAACTTGGCTTACTCTTTTCGTCGAGTTCCTAGGGGAGGCGCGGAACAAGAGAACGTGACTGTTGATTGTTAAAGTTACAGGTACTTCCCTTGTTAACATGAGGAATAGATGGGTGTGGTCCTTGGAAGGCTCGGGAGATTTTTCTCATTGCCGGTTAGAAAAGCGATCGATAATCACTTGTTTTTGAAGGTCGCTTCCATGACTCGTTGGATCAAAGAGGTTCCGATCAAGGTGAATGTTCTAGCTTGGAAAATTAAGTTAGACTATCTCCCAACTAGATTGAATAATTCTCGTAGAGGAATGGATATCGAGTCTATTCTTTGCCCTATGTGCTGTAAGGCGGCTGAATCTTCTAGGCATATTTTCTTCACTTGTCACATTGCTAGAGATATTTTGCACAAGATTTCTCGATGGTGGGACGTTTCATAGATGGAGTTATCTACTTATGAAGAGTGTCTTGAATGGATCTTGAATATCCGGCTTCCGATCAAACATAAAAGAATTTTCGAGGGAGTTTGTTATGTGATGTGGTGGCATATTTGGAGTTTTCGTAATAAATGCATCTTTGGTCCAAAGTCTCCTTCTCAGGCGGTCATTTTTGAAGACGTGCAATCTCGTTCTTTTTATTGGTGTCGTTATAGATGTAAATCTTCTTTTAGTCGGATTGAGTGGCTTAAAAACCCTCATATTGTTTCTTTGTAATTTTCTAGCTCCTTGCTAGTTTTTCTTTTAATAAAATCGGTTCAAAAAAAATCTTTATCGTTTAGTTCAAATACTTTCAAATTGTAACTTTTGTAAATTTATTTACTATTAATTTTCAAGTAAATTACCCAGTGTTAAAGCATATAAATAACGATCTTACTTGTTGAATAATCCCTACTTTTTATAGCTCTACTATCACTTTGTAATAACGGACTAAATAACATTATACATTAGAGTTATTCGTTTCTTAAATCAACTTTTTGTACGAAAGTGTAAAGTGAAATGATACATTTATATGATCTCATTCAACATACCTATTTCCTCTTTGCCTTGCACACACTAACACTAGACTAGTATCCATGCATAACAACGAGATTTTGTAACGAAAAACAATATCTTTTTGATATTATCGTCATTCTGTTTCTTCGGCATGAACTATCAACTATAAACTACCACAAAATACAAAGAAGTTTTAATATAATGTCTTATAAAGTAGAATTTGTTATTGAATTTTTAAACTTTCAATGTTGAGATTAAGTATAAAAAAATTTCCTTTTTTTAGAAACCACATTCAAAAAATTTGTCGAGAACATTGTTAAGACAAGTGTTTTATTAAGACAATATTGTTTGAAATCTTGTGTGGGAATTAAGTTTTAAAAGAGTATTTTGGGATTAAATATTACTTATTTTAAGTTTTAAATTTAAACAAATTTTGTTGTTGTTTTATACGTAGTATAGACTAGGCGAGTACCCGTGCCTAGCGGCATCGGTTTCTAGCGGCAGATAATTAACGATATACGATATTGTGGTAAGTGTTTTGTATAACGTTCAAAATAGAACGTGAAAAAGGATGAAAATGTAATTACAAACTGTTGTCACATGTGATAATTCAACTTTAGCAAAAATTCTTAACATATATCAAACGACATAGAAAAATATTTAATGAAACTTAAAATAAAAGATTACATCAATTATGAAATATTAACTAACAACACATGTTACTCGTCACGTAAAACTTCTTGATACACGATATTTGAGGTATAGATTCCTGCTTGACGGAACTCTTTGACTGGTTTAACCAATACCTTTGTTGTTCTACGAGATATCCCTCTAGACAATGCCATATAAAGCTGGCCATGAGAGAAAACAGAACCAAATAGACACCCACATTTGGAATTGTTTGTCCCAAATATATGGACACTTGTCAAATTTATAGGAGAGTTGATTATGAGAGAGTTGCCCATGGGGCATTATGAGAAGTGAAAAAAAAGTGAGTCATTTGAGGTAAATTGGTTGGGCAATCGGGGCAAGTGGAGAATTTTCCCATTAGTTATTATTAATCTTATGACTGTATGCGAACAACTTTTGAGACAAAATATATTCCCGATGACAATTGACCAGCTGGTCAAATGCCTTGTAGTTTATTTTACTCAATCTAAAAAATTGTTTAAAGCTCAAATTTTAAAAAAGAACTTTTAGGCTTTTACATTAGTTTAGATTCATATAGTTTAGAAAGAAATAAAGGTTAAGAAAAACTTAACCCAAAACAAAACGGGGAGATTGGAGATCTATAACAAAAAAATCTTGTCAAAGCAAAAAAAACTAAAATCTTACACACAAAATAAAATGAAGCTAGAAACATAAAGTTTTGTACCAAGAATCATCAATGTGAAACATAACAAAAATATAAATGAAGTCAAGAATTAAAATGAAAGAAAAACTGAAAATAAAAGAAACCAATATCTATATGAATAATTATGTTATCGACCTTAAAAAACATGCGGTTGCATTCTAAAATACAATCCAATTTTTGCAAACATGCGGTTGCATTCTAAAATACAATCCAATTTTTGCCCTGTCAAATTACGACTCAGGTTAACGGATCATCATAGCCAAAAACATGCAGTCATGCACCATTTAAAAAAGAGTGACAAATATACAACCATCATGATAAATTATAGATTCATTATAGCACCAGATTATCACCATAAGCCATAGGTTCAACCGCATCTGGGTTAAAACCGAATATACAAACACACATTCGCAAATCCAAAAATATAATCAAGAGATCCATAACATGTCTCAGTTCATACATAAAATCCAACGCAACTCATTTTGGTAACCAATATCCAACCACAAAGTACAATACATACCGACATAGGTCCGTTTAAAAAAATCTCACATAAACATATCACAATAATTATTTAAAGTGTCACTTACGCCACATTACCACCAAGATTAACAATTATTCCGGTGCCAGCAGCGGCGGCAGAGAGTGCGGATTCCGGCGAAATATTAGGTGAACTCTCGCGGCGGCCACTTCGGTAAACCCTTAAAAATTGTTAAAATGTAATACTAATTGAGATCTATAAAAGTAAAGCTATAAAAATAGAATCCCTTTAAAACTTTAAACATATAGTTCTAAAAATAAACTCCCATAAAAATAAAAATATTGTGAACAAATTTATACAAACTCATATCTGTATCAATCTTCTTTTATCTGTATTATTATTCCTTAAATGTAATCTTATTTTAACAAATGGTCACATAAGTAATTCACTTTGTTAAAAAATCATGAATATACTCCATACGTTTCGTCTCGTATAGAAACTCATATTTGAAAGAAAATATTGATAAATTTATAAAAGAAACATGAAATCTTGAAATAAATATAAATCTAACAAATACCCAACAACTTTATATAAATATTTACATGATTAATTTTATAACATTTTTACAACAACAAAAAATAAGACATACATATAAATAGGTCAGCAGGTTTTTCGGTAACCCATGACAGACATGCGACCTTTAGGCAAGAAGCGGTTTAAAGCAGTAGTTTCCAATGGGTGGCGACAACGTGTGTGGCGGTAAAGTAAACAAAGTAACAAAAAAATTATTAAAACTTGGACCTACGAATAACATCTACATATCTTTAAAAGACACCTTCAAAACTTGATTAAAATACAAAAATATGCGAAAAACCTAAAAAAAAATACCTCAAACTATGTGGTTCGGTTTGGTCATTGTTGGGTTCGACGGTGTTCCGGTGGTGGTTTAATTTCTGGGGTGAGGTGGATCAAATGTAATAAAAAACAAACAAGATTAGTAAATGCACATTACAAAGAGTATCAAGTGCGTAAGATTATCAATAAAATCGATTGCTAACCTGAAGATCATCATCAACATTTCTTTCATTTTGCCTCTATTGAGGATTGTTTATATAGGCAAAGTTTGTTTCATTTTGAAATTTCCCGCTTGGGGTTTAGTTCAAACGTGTAGTATCTTTCATTTACTAAGAGATAGTTTCCATTCAAGACTATTCCATTCATATAAAGGTATCCATGCAAGACTAAGAGATAGTTTCCACGTTTACATAACTGTTTCCATGCATAACAGTTGACTTTTTCCTTTGCATAACCGTTTCCTGCGTTTTGAGTTTGAGAGTTTGAGTAATATTCAATTTCAACTTTTCACAAAACATTGACTTTCAATATTCAATTTCAACTTTTTACATTTACCTTTGACCCTTTTTTCATTTAAGATAGTAGAGATTAGAAAAACTAATCAAAAACCAACATTACCATAAAAGGATTGAGTATTTTTTATGTGTGAATGTGAAATGCAAAATGTTAAGGTGACACTAATTTGACGAAACAGCATACCACTGCAAACGCTACACTAACGAACACCTATCAACTAATTTGACGAAACGGCATACCACAGCAACTGACGCTACCCTAACGAACACCTATCAACTGACTAACCAACCAAACAACTACGAAAACATATACCATGTAATTAAAACCTCCATGCAAAAGCAACCTAACAGTATCCTGAGCAATAACTTGATCATCATATCCATTGATTATAATAAATACAACATAAGTTGGTTAGTTTAGTGAGTTTTCTTAAGTTTTCATATTTTTACCGACCAATATTTATTACTAACACAAAGATGACAAATATCATTTAGATTAACTAACAAGTATGTCTATATTAACATATTTTACTCTTATGCATGTAATTATTATATAAAATCGTAAATCATAATTTCAGTTAGTTTTTAATAATTGATTTCTTGTATTTTTCATGATATAAAAAAGTTAAAACTACAATAATACGGAACAACACGCGGGTAATACCAACCTCGTTGATAATATATCATATAGTTATAATTTCAATATGTTTTACCAAACTTTTATTTTATTATTCACTGATGAACGAGACTGTTTCAAAAAAAATATATCATGAAAAATATATTTGAAAGAGACTGTTCAAATATAATAGAAGGCAAAAATAGTCAAATACCGGTGTGTGCTTAAAACTTTAAAAAATTTTAAAAACGAGTAATGTTGTTATACTAAATTAAATACATTACTTAGAAAATATAACACAATTTAATTAATATTAATTACAATTTACCCCACAAACGTTATCCACTCTCACTTGCCGCAAATAATTATGCATACACAAATTGAAAATACTCTACCCCGTAGCCGCTATAGGGTTTGCATCGTTTAGTAATAAATAAAAAAGGAAAGCTAAGATTCAAACACTTAATATTTTCTTACTCAGGTAAAGTGCTATTGATTAGGTTAGATTTATATTTTTGTTGAAGGTTGAATTCTATTACTGTAGTATTCATAAAACACTAATATTACTCTTTCCGTCTCAAATTTTATGTCCATTTAGACTTTTTCAATCAAACTTTTACCTTAAATATATCTTTTTGTGTTAGCCTTAATAGTTTTTATTAGAAGTGATGGTCATTCACATTTAGGAACTTTGTAACGTGTGTTAGATATCGTGATAGAATAGTCAACGGGCTCGTGGATTGGACTAAGCTAAATGGGTATTAGTTTAGTTAAGCTAGCCTTGTATAAGTTCATGTAACCCAATCCATGTCCAAGCCCATATACGGCCCATGGCCAAGCCTTAGGGCATCCTTTGTCTTGTACTATAAATACCCCTCAAGTATGTCATTTGAGGGGTGTGCTTGAGTGTGTTTTGTGTGTGTGTTTTTCCTTGAAGCAATATAACTACTTATTGTTTTCATCTTTCTTCTCTCTATCTCTCTAAACATATACACGAATATACATCAAGTCACCATATCTTATCTTAATCTCTCTCTTTATTTACGCATAACAGTTTGGGTTTAACGTGGTATTCTTGTGTTCATAACGTGGGTATTTGATAAGGTTGGTATATCTTTGGTCCTAACAATTGGTATCAATCGCCTAACAATGGTTTAGGAGTGTTTGTGTTTGTTTTGAAGGGTTACGCTTAAAAGGCTCTCGTTATACGTTTTTTGTCAAGCTTAAAGCTTTAATTTTTGCACTTTAAAATTCAAGATTCTTGTGGTTTAAGGTTTATTTGGTGCTAAAGTTTCAGTTCTTTGCAAAAAGTTCGTAGCTTTACGTGTTTTTCTTCATTTTTAAGCTCGTATTTGGTTATTGGTCATTTCTACTCATAACTTTTCTAAGCACTTTGGGTGAAAAATGTCAACATTTTTGTGTTATTGGAGTGTTTTAAGGATATCTGTAAGCCGAAATCATTTGAATCGTTGGAAATTTCTTACGAGTAGAAGTCAAAAAGTCAAAACCCTAGTTTTCTACTCGTAACTTTTCTAAGCACTTTGGGTGAAAAAGGTTAACATTTTTGTGTTATTCGAGTGTTTTAAAGGATATCTGTGCAAGCGAATTTGTTTGAATCGTTGGAAATTTTTACGAGTAAGTCAAAACCCTAGTTCTACTCGTAAGAAAGTCAACTACTCATAAGTTTTCTACTCGTAACTTTTTGGTGAAGAATCTTCGAGCTTTAACGGTTACTCAGTGCTTCCCTCACTTGGATAAGTGTGTGGAACACGTCGACTTGTGGATATCTCTTACGCTGTGACAGTGTAAAGGATTTTTGGTTCTTAACCATAGTTTACGCATAAGCTAAAAGCTTACGAGTAACTCTACGCATAACTTCAAAATTACGCGTAACGTTTACGAGTACTTTTTTGTTTACCGATACGCTTAAGGTTACGCTTAAGGTTCCTACGCTTAAGGTTTCTACGCTTAAGGTTCCTACGCTTAAGGTTTCTACGCTTAAGGTTCCTACGCTTAAGGTTTCTACGCTTAAGGTTTCTACGCATAAGGTTTCTACGCATAAGCTTCCTACGCATAAGATCCTACGCATAAACACCAGATCCTACGCCTAAGCCTCGTCTACTCGTAACTTCGTGTTTCTACGCCTAAGCTCTTCATTTTACAAAAAAAAAAAAAAAAAAAAAGACAATTTTATTTTAGAAAATTTAAATATAATCTTATTTGTCAATGCGTATTTATTAAAAAGACAATGTCAGAATTTGTGATCATATCTGTATACGTGGATGATTTAAACATAATCAGGATGAATAAAGAAATCTAAGAAGTTATTGTTCTATTAAAGAAGGAATTTGAAATGAAAGATTTTGGAAGGACCAAATATTGCCTTGGTTTACAGATTGAGCATATGCATAATGAAATAATTCTACATCAATCAAATTACACTAAAAAGTTCTTAAAACGATTTAATATGGACAAGGAAAATCCTTTAAGCACCCCAATGGTTGGTAGATCACTTAATGTCGATAATGGCCATTTCACCCTTGCGAAGATGATGAAGAAAATCTTGGTCCAGAGGTGCCATACCAAAGTGCAATTGGAGCCCGTATGTATCTAATAAATTGTACTTGGCCTGGCATTTCTTTTGCAGTTAATTTATTAGCAAGGTTTAGTTCTTCCCCTACAAAAAGACACTAGAAAGGAATCAAACACATTTTCGATATCTTCAAAGGACCGTCAATTTAGGCTTGTATCATCCTAACAATTCAAAAGAATGATTGGTTGGTTATGCATATGTAGGTTATTTGTCAAATCCTCATAAAGCAAGATCCCAAACTGGATACGTGTTTATGAATGGAGGTACTACGATCTCATGGTGTTCCCAGAAACAAACACTTGTTGCAACATCATCAAATCACACTGAAGTCATTGCACTACATGAAGCTTCTAGAGAATGTGTATGGGTGAGATCAATGACACAACTCATCCTGAGTTCTTGCGGACTAGAGAAAGATAGAAGTCCAACTTTAATCTACGAAGATAATTCAACTTGTGTCTCACAGATTAAAGAAGGATGTATAACAAGTGACATAACAAAACATATACGGCCAAGGTTCTTCTCATATACATACGATCTTATAAAAGATAATTAAGTTGAAATGAGATATGTTTAGTCTTGCAACAATTCAGCAGATCTTTTCACCAATGCACTCTTTACTGCAATTTTCATAAAACACGTTCACAATATTGGATGCAACATACAATGTGGCAATTTACAAATGACAACATCAGGGGGAGTCAACCACACACTGTACTCTTTTTACCTTAGTTAAAGTTTTTTTCCACTGGGTTTTTCTTTAGCAAAGGTTTTAACAAGGCAGTATGAAGTTGAACTCCGATTTGAAAAATTGCCATATAAGGGGGAGTGTTATGAAAATCTGGTAAAATACAAGTGCCACAACTTCATCCTAGGTGTTCCAAGCTCATTATAAAGGGCCACAAAGAAATCCTAGGTGGATGATCAATTTTACCAAATCCTATGTATACACTATTTATTAAATGACTAAGAGATATTGTATAATGCCATGTATCAAGAAGTATAGAAGTATTAGTAGTATAAACACTACTCAATAGTAATGAGAAAACTTGCACCATTTGAATACACACAACTTAGTAATATTCATCTCATTCTATCTCCCTCAAAGTTTACTTCTAGTTTTTATATAATTAATAAAGTCTTATTCACTTAGAACTTGCTTAAAGTTGATTAAAAAAAAAAAAAAAAAAAAACTTTGTTATATTATAACAATAACTTTTTATTTGATCCTCTTCATCTCACCATAACACAATATTTTATCTAGCTTATGTGTCAATAAATTAAATATTTAATGCACCTCAATCGTCTTTAGTTTATATTTCCAACTAAGGTGGTGTTTGTTTTTATATAAAAAGTCTGAACGATATGTGAAATCAATCGGTCGAGACATCTTGAATTTAAGTTGTTTGTTTTCCTCCAAAGTTCAGATGCTAAAATCTCTGAACAACCTCTTTTTCGGTTAGATGTTGGATGACATGACATCTAATTACATCTGACAACATAATAAAGGTTTCCAATGTTTGACCAGTGTTGCTCACTACTTTTGTTCATTTCTTTACTATTTCCATTCCAAAGTTGTTTTTCTTCTGTTGTTAACTTGTGCTATGGCCGCATTTTATTTTAAACACTTTATTAATACTAATTTTACCATCAAGCTTATAAATTATTAAATACTGCTTTGATTTAGTCTCTGTTCAAATATCAGTTGTTCATTATACATAGAAATAAATAAATAATGTAGCTTTTGATGTTTGTAAATGTACATAGCTACACCATGTATGTATTAATAGTTGAATAAGTTAAATGAAAAATTTGTTTGTACATTAGCATTATATTCGAAAATGAACTAAAACACAACTAGATTAGAAAATGCCTAAACACAACATTTAAGTATATCTCATGACAAAAATGGTGTTTTAAAGCATTCAGATGTTTATTAAAAAACAAATACTCTTATATGAGTCAGATTCAGACTTTTCAACCACCTTTTAACATTCAGATGTGGTATTCAGATTCAGACTCATAACCTTTAAAAAAACAAACAACACCTAAATTTGACAAGCACAAACTTCCTTTAAGAACAATTGGACAATTACATTATTCAGATATGGGGTTAATATTGGGATATTCTTATTGGAGTCCAATTAGCTTTTGGTCAATTACTGACCGCAACCACCTAACTCACATCGGCCTCGGTTTAAAGGTCTGTTAGTTGGAAGTAGAACAATAGACTTGTGAAATTCGACATTATTTGTAGACTTATAGTCATGCCTACTCACATGGACGTCTTCAGAGGAGTATAAGCGGTGATTGCACAGAGCCATCACTTGACGAGGGCTATAAAATCCCATGCACTTCTATTATATATATCCATAATATAAGACTTGAGTTTAATTAGTTTACGCATTATTG
This sequence comes from Chrysanthemum makinoi, assembly GCA_910596185.1. NCBI lineage: Eukaryota > Viridiplantae > Streptophyta > Magnoliopsida > Asterales > Asteraceae > Chrysanthemum > Chrysanthemum makinoi. Next base: position 60,428,438 of record OU343216.1, on the reverse strand, counting down.
ATACATATACATTTTGTGTGCATGTTTAAGGGCCTCTTTATTGTGATAGCATGAAGCCACCGAAATTCATGAGACGACCATTCTAACTCGCTCTATAATCTTTATCGTTTAGTTCATCAATCTCCTCCAGAAGGTAAGTCAATTGATTTCCCCCAATGGCAATTTCCCCCAATTGATCATTTCCCCTAATTGATCGTAGTGCTATTTGATCATTTCCCCCAATTGATGATATCAATTTGAACCCAGTATGTATGATTAACCCAATGGCGATTTCCTGCCTCCTCCTAAAAACCCTAACCGATTATCAAAAATACTACCAGCCATTGGTTTTTGTCATCCTTTTAGTTTCATGGGAAGTCAACGATCCAAGGAGGATGACGTTCAGAAGATCTCTATCTCGTTGTTCGTCACCAATTTTCCAGACAACTTTACCGCGAAAGACCTTTGGAATACGTGTAAACAATATGGGAGTGTTGTTGATGCTTTTATTCCTAATCGTAGATCGAAAACAGGTATAAGATTTGCTTTTGTTCGCTTCATTAAGACCTTTGACGTGGAACGCTTGGTTAACAACATGTGCACGGTGTGGGTTGGACGTCACAAAATTCATGCTAATTTGGCGAGGTTTCAAAGAGAGACTTTGAACAAAAGCAATACTCAACCTAACACTAGAGAAATCATAAACAACATAGGTGTGGCTTTTAAAGCTGATGAGCCAAACAGGTCCCCTAACTCCTATGCGCACGTTGTAAAAGGCTCTCAATCACAAAATATGGAATCAGAGAAAAATCCTGCTTTGCTACTTGATGACTCATGTTTGAACCAACAGGATTACATTTGTTGTCTGATGGGTAAGGTGAAGGACTTTGCATCCTTATCCAACTTGAAGGTAGTATTGGTTAATGAAGGTTTTATTAATATGAACCGATACATGGGTGGTTCTTGGGTGATGATTAAGTTTCAATCCGAAGAGGAAAAAAAGATGTTTCAATCCAATGTAAGCGTTGGTACTTGGTTTACTCAGATTCTACAAGCATCCAAGGACTTCATTGTTGAAGGAAGGGTTGCATGGGTGGAGATAGAAGGCATTCCTCTAAAAATGTGGTCTGAGAATACATTCAAACGTATCGCTTCTAAATGGGGTACCTTAATGCATGTTGATGACCAGGAGGATGGGAACTTTTACACGAAAAGAGTATGCATTAACACGAATATCACAATGAACATTCTTGAGTCTTTCAAGATTATATACCGTGGTAAAGTGACTTGGGTGCGCGCTAAAGAGGTTCCTGGTTGGACACCTGATTTTGCGGATGTTAATGATGATGATAACAGCACGGATATCGAGTCATACAAAGGTGAACCTAATGGTGACGATTTGAAAAATGCTACTGAACTGGCTGAAGATTGCGACTTTGAAGTCGTACCTGATACGAATCTTGATGAGGGGCATCCTAACAAACAAGATGCACGTAATATAAATGTTGAAGAAGCTTCAGTTGGGCATAAAGATACACGTTCAGAAGATCCATTCAATCTATATGACTTACTCAACAAGAAAAAGGAAAAAAACAACAATGATCCTACCCTGAATGACAGCCTGATGTACCCCCTGGTTTTACTCCTAGGAATGAATGTGATGGCTTTGAGGGGCATCCTAAAATACAAACAAGTGAGTGCTCTCACAACATTCATGAGGAAGATGTTGACCTTAGACATAATAAATCAGGCTCAAAAGAAAACTTTAAGGATGATGTAGCAGAGTCCAAAAGTTCAGGGCATTTCAAAAATCTGATATTTTGCGTACAGGAGGGTCCATTATTAATGTGATGGAGGAGTTAGTCAAGGTTGGACATACTATGGGCTATAATATGGAGGGATGCTTGAAAAATATAGAAGAGATCATTGGTTCTCAAGGGAGGAATGATGTTTTCCGATGAATTTTTATCGTTAAACATTCAAGGCCTCCCAAAAGGCTAAAACGATTGGTAAAGGAGCTTTGTATAAAACATAAGGTAAATTTCTTATCTTTATAGGAAACTAAAATGGAGAACATCGATTTTTTTAGTATTAAGAGGTGTTGGGGAAACTTTGCTTTCGATCATGTTCATAGGGCTTCCGTTGGCAACTCAGGTGGGATTCTTTGTGTTTGGGATCCTAAATCGCTCATCAAAATTAATTCTACTGTTTCATATTACTTTGTTATGGTTAGAGGTAATTGGGTGCCTAATGGTACTAAGCTTCTTATTATTTCGGGTGTACGCTTCCTCAAGAGTTAACGAAAAAAGACGTTGTGGGACTATTTGTTTCTTGTTATGGCTCAATGGGAAGGAGAGGTAGTTGTCATGGGGGTTTTTAACGAAGTTTGAAAAAAAGAGGAAATATTTGGATCGTTGTTTAATGTTCAAGGTGCCGATGCGTTCAATTTGTTCATCTCTAATGCGAGTCTGAAGGAAGTTCCTTTAGGAGGATGCTCCTTTACTTGGTGCCATAAATCCGCTACAAAGATGAGTAAACTTGACCGTTTCCTTATTTCTGAAAGTCTTATGAATTCATACCCTAACATTTCTGCTATTACTTTGGACCGATATTTATCTGATCATCTTCCAATCTTAATGCGAGAATCACTCCACGACTACGGTCCTGTTCCGTTCAGGTTCTTTCATTATTGGTTTGAAATTAAGGGCTTTGACAAGCTTGTTGAAGAATCCTAGAATGAAGCTAACGTGGTGGAATCAAGTGCCATGACCAAACTGACGCAGGAACTCAAATTCTTGAAAGGAAAGATTCGCTAATGGATCAAGAGAAATACTGCGAGCTCAAACAGAATTCTTAAATCAGAACTTGCTGATTTGGACCTGATCATTGATAAAGGTGATGGAGATGATGAGGTTATCAATAAAAGAACTAACGTTGTCAGATCTCTTCAAGAGTTAGAGAAACTTCAATCCTTGGAAGCAGCCCAAAAGGCAAAGATCAAATGGGCAATCGAGGGTGATGAGAACTCTAAGTATTATCATGGTATTCTCAACAAAAAAAGAACTCAATTAGCTATTCGTGGCATCTTGGATGATGGTAATTGGAAGGATTCTCCTAACTTGGTAAAAAATGAGTTCCTATCTCATTTTAAAAACCGTTTTGCTGCCCCGCAAGAAGCTCGCCTTCATCTTGATCTTAACTTTCCAAACATGCTAAATTCTGATCAACTAACTGACTTGGAGCACGAAGTTACAAAAGACGAAATAAAAAGGGTTGTTTGGGATTGTGGAACGATAAATCCCTGGTCCGGATGGATTCACGTTTGGTTTATATTGGCGGTATTGGAAAATCATTGAAAATGATGTGGTAGATCCAAAGGAATTGTTTTTTCATCATGGATCCTTTCCTAAAGGTAGTAATTCTTCTTTTATTGCCTTGATCCCGAAAACTTCAGACACTAATATGGTCAAAGACTTTAGGCCTATTAGCTTAATTGGGAGTATGTACAAAATCATTGCTAAGATATTGGCGAACCGTCTTGTTTTCGTTTTGGGAGACCTTGTCAATGAGATTCAATCAGCCTTCGTTGCAAATAGGCAAATTCTTGATGGCCCTTTTATTATGAATGAAATTATTCAATGGTGTAAATCAAAAAAGAGGCAATCTTTGGTGTTTAAGGTTGATTTTGAAAAGGCTTTTGATTCAGTTCGATGGGATTATTTGGATGATGTTTTGAGAAGGTTCGATTTTGATGAGAAATGGTGTTCTTGGATACAAAGTTGCCTTAGATCTTTTAGAGGCTCGGTTATTGTCAATGGAAGCCCCACAGAAGAATTTCAGTTTCACAAAGGTCTCAAACAAGGCGATCCTTTATCTCATTTCTTGTTCATTTTGGTAATGGAAAGCTTGCACATCTCGTTCCAAAGAGTGGTCGATGCAGGTATGTTTGAAGGTATTATGCTAGGCCCCTCTCTCAATCTCTCACACTTGTTCTATGCTGATAACGCTATTTTTATGGGCCAATGGAACGAATCAAATTTAAAAATGATTCTGCATGTTTTGGATTGCTTCCACCGTGCTTCTGGTCTTCGCATTAACATGTCTAAAAGTAAACTTATGGGCATTTATGTGGATGCCGAAAAGGTAGATCAAGCTGCTAAGATGATCGGGTGTGCCATCCTTACAGCCCCATTTACTTATTTAGGGTCCAAAGTGGGCGGTTTTATGTCTAGACTTCAATCTTGGAATGAGACGGTAGAAGGTATGGTTACTCATTTATCTAAATGGAAGATGAACACTCTCTCGATAGGAGGTAGACTAACTCTCCTCAAGTCGGTCTTAGGATCGATTCCTATCTATTATATGTCGTTATTTAAAGTTCCCAAGACGATCATAAACCGCATGGAATCCATCCGTTCTCATTTTTTAATGGCTCCGATATACTTGGTAAAAAACCGACTTGGGTGAAATGGAAAAATGTGTTGGTTTCTAACGATAAAGGTGGCCTTGGAATTTCAAGTTTATTTGCGTTGAATAGAGCTCTCATGTTCAAATGGGTTTGGCGTTTCTTATCTCAAAACTCTTCTTTATGGGCGAACGTTATTAAATCAATCCATGGAGCTCAAGGAGAAATTGGTAAAAAGGTGACTTCTTCTTTTCTGTCCTTATGGCTTGACATTGTTAAAGAGGTGGATCTTATAAAGAAACAAGTTTAAATCTGCTTAGTTTTATTCACAAAAAACTGGGCAACGGTTCGGATACTTTGTTTTGGGAGGATGTTTGGCATGGGGATATCGCTTTCAAAGACCTGTACCCTAGGGCGTTTTGGAATCGTGTAAAAGTATTGATGCCGCTTCAAAATTATCTCATAATAACTTGGCTTACTCTTTTCGTCGAGTTCCTAGGGGAGGCGCGGAACAAGAGGAACTTGACCTGTTGATTGTTAAAGTTACAGGTACTTCCCTTGTTAACATGAGGAATAGATGGGTGTGGTCCTTGGAAGGCTCTGAGATTTTTCTCTTGTTTTTAGAAAAGCGATCGATAATCACTTGTTTTTGAAGGTCGCTTCCATGACTCGTTGGATCAAAGAGGTTCCGATCAAGGTGAATGTTCTAGCTTGGAAAATTAAGTTAGACTATCTCCCAACTAGATTGAATAATTCTCGTAGAGGAATGGATATCGAGTCTATTCTTTGCCCTATGTGCTGTAAGGCGGCTGAATCTTCTAGGCATATTTTCTTCACTTGTCACATTGCTAGAGATATTTTGCACAAGATTTCTCGATGGTGGGACGTTTCGTAGATGGAGTTATCTACTTATGAAGAGTGTCTTGAATGGATCTTGAATATCCGGCTTCTGATCAAACATAAAAGAATTTTCGAGGGAGTTTGTTATGTGATGTGGTGGCATATTTGGAATTTTCGAGGGAGTTTGTTATGTGATGTGGTGGCATGTTTGAACCAACAGGATTACATTTGTTGTCTGATGGGTAAGGTGAAGGACTTTGCATCCTTATCCAACTTGAAGGTAGTATTGGTTAATGAAGGTTTTATTAATACTGAACTTCGATACATGGGTGGTTACTGGGTGATGATTAAGTTTCAATCCGAAGAGGAAAAAAAGATGTTTCAATCCAATGTAAGCGTTGGTACTTGGTTTACTCAGATTCTACAAGCATCCAAGGACTTCATTGTTGAAGGAAGGGTTGCATGGGTGGAGATAGAAGGCATTCCTCTAAAAATGTGGTCTGAGAATACATTCAAACGTATCGCTTCTAAATGGGGTACCTTAATGCATGTTGATGACCAGGAGGATGGGAACTTTTACACGAAAAGAGTATGCATTAACACGAATATCACAATGAACATTCTTGAGTCTTTCAAGATTATATACCGTGGTAAAGTGACTTGGGTGCGCGCTAAAGAGGTTCCTGGTTGGACACCTGATTTTGCGGATGTTAATGATGATGATAACAGCACGGATATCGAGTCATACAAAGGTGAACCTAATGGTGACGATTTGAAAAATGCTACTGAAGGTGAAGATTGCGACTTTGAAGTCGTACCTGATACGAATCTTGATGAGGGGCATCCTAACAAACAAGATGCACGTAATATAAATGTTGAAGAAGCTTCAGTTGGGCATAAAGATACACGTTCAGAAGATCCATTCAATCTATATGACTTACTCAACAAGAAAAAGGAAAAAAACAACAATGATCCTACCCTGAATGACACTGATGTACCCCTGGTTTTACTCCTAGGAATGAATGTGATGGCTTTGAGGGGCATCCTAAAATACAAACAAGTGAGTGCTCTCACAACATTCATGAGGAAGATGTTGACCTTAGACATAATAAATCAGGCTCAAAAGAAAACTTTAAGGATGATGTAGCAGAGTCCAAAAGTTCAGGGCATTTCAAAAATCTGATATTTTGCGTACAGGAGGGTCCATTATTAATGTGATGGAGGAGTTAGTCAAGGTTGGACATACTATGGGCTATAATATGGAGGGATGCTTGAAAAATATAGAAGAGATCATTGGTTCTCAAGGAGTGAATGATGTTTTCCGATGAATTTTTTATCGTTAAACATTCAAGGCCTCGCCCAAAAGGCTAAAAACGATTGGTAAAGGAGCTTTGTATAAAACATAAGGTAAATTTCTTATCTTTATAGGAAACTAAAATGGAGAACATCGATTTTTTTAGTATTAAGAGGTGTTGGGGAAACTTTGCTTTCGATCATGTTCATAGGGCTTCCGTTGGCAACTCAGGTGGGATTCTTTGTGTTTGGGATCCTAAATCGCTCATCAAAATTAATTCTACTGTTTCATATTACTTTGTTATGGTTAGAGGTAATTGGGTGCCTAATGGTACTAAGCTTCTTATTATTTCGGTGTACGCTCCTCAAGAGTTAACCGAAAAAAGACGTTGTGGGACTATTTGTTTCTTGTTATGGCTCAATGGGAAGGAGAGGTAGTTGTCATGGGGGTTTTTAACGAAGTTTGAAAAAAAGAGGAAATATTTGGATCGTTGTTTAATGTTCAAGGTGCCGATGCGTTCAATTTGTTCATCTCTAATGCGAGTCTGAAGGAAGTTCCTTTAGGAGGATGCTCCTTTACTTGGTGCCATAAATCCGCTACAAAGATGAGTAAACTTGACCGTTTCCTTATTTCTGAAAGTCTTATGAATTCATACCCTAACATTTCTGCTATTACTTTGGACCGATATTTATCTGATCATCTTCCAATCTTAATGCGAGAATCACTCCACGACTACGGTCCTGTTCCGTTCAGGTTCTTTCATTATTGGTTTGAAATTAAGGGCTTTGACAAGCTTGTTGAAGAATCCTAGAATGAAGCTAACGTGGTGGAATCAAGTGCCATGACCAAACTGACGCAGGAACTCAAATTCTTGAAAGGAAAGATTCGCTAATGGATCAAGAGAAATACTGCGAGCTCAAACAGAATTCTTAAATCAGAACTTGCTGATTTGGACCTGATCATTGATAAAGGTGATGGAGATGATGAGGTTATCAATAAAAGAACTAACGTTGTCAGATCTCTTCAAGAGTTAGAGAAACTTCAATCCTTGGAAGCAGCCCAAAAGGCAAAGATCAAATGGGCAATCGAGGGTGACGAGAACTCTAAGTATTATCATGGTATTCTCAACAAAAAAAGAAGTCAATTAGCTATTCGTGGCATCTTGGATGATGGTAATTGGAAGGATTCTCCTAACTTGGTAAAAAATGAGTTCCTATCTCATTTTAAAAACCGTTTTGCTGCCCCGCAAGAAGCTCGCCTTCATCTTGATCTTAACTTTCCAAACATGCTAAATTCTGATCAACTAACTGACTTGGAGCACGAAGTTACAAAAGACGAAATAAAAAAGGGTTGTTTGGGATTGTGGAACTGATAAATCCCCTGGTCCGGATGGATTCACGTTTGGTTTATATTGGCGGTATTGGAAAATCATTGAAAATGATGTGGTAGATCCAGTGAATTGTTTTTTTCATCATGGATCCTTTCCTAAAGGTAGTAATTCTTCTTTTATTGCCTTGATCCCGAAAACTTCAGACACTAATATGGTCAAAGACTTTAGGCCTATTAGCTTAATTGGGAGTATGTACAAAATCATTGCTAAGATATTGGCGAACCGTCTTGTTTTCGTTTTGGGAGACCTTGTCAATGAGATTCAATCAGCCTTCGTTGCAAATAGGCAAATTCTTGATGGCCCTTTTATTATGAATGAAATTATTCAATGGTGTAAATCAAAAAAGAGGCAATCTTTGGTGTTTAAGGTTGATTTTGAAAAGGCTTTTGATTCAGTTCGATGGGATTATTTGGATGACGTTTTGAGAAGGTTCGATTTTGATGAGAAATGGTGTTCTTGGATACAAAGTTGCCTTAGATCTTTTAGAGGCTCGGTTATTGTCAATGGAAGCCCCACAGAAGAATTTCAGTTTCACAAAGGTCTCAAACAAGGCGATCCTTTATCTCATTTCTTGTTCATTTTGGTAATGGAAAGCTTGCACATCTCGTTCCAAAGAGTGGTCGATGCAGGTATGTTTGAAGGTATTATGCTAGGCCCCTCTCTCAATCTCTCACACTTGTTCTATGCTGATAACGCTATTTTTATGGGCCAATGGAACGAATCAAATTTAAAAACGATTGTGCATGTTTTGGATTGCTTCCACCGTGCTTCTGGTCTTCGCATTAACATGTCTAAAAGTAAACTTATGGGCATTTATGTGGATGCCGAAAAGGTAGATCAAGCTGCTAAGATGATCGGGTGTGCCATCCTTACAGCCCCATTTACTTATTTAGGGTCCAAAGTGGGCGGTTTTATGTCTAGACTTCAATCTTGGAATGAGACGGTAGAAGGTATGGTTACTCATTTATCTAAATGGAAGATGAACACTCTCTCGATAGGAGGTAGACTAACTCTCCTCAAGTCGGTCTTAGGATCGATGCCTATCTATTATATGTCGTTATTTAAAGTTCCCAAGACGATCATAAACCGCATGGAATCCATCCGTTCTCATTTTTTAATGGCTCCGATATACTTGGTAAAAAACCGACTTGGGTGAAATGGAAAAATGTGTTGGTTTCTAACGATAAAGGTGGCCTTGGAATTTCAAGTTTATTTGCGTTGAATAGAGCTCTCATGTTCAAATGGGTTTGGCGTTTCTTATCTCAAAACTCTTCTTTATGGGCGAACGTTATTAAATCAATCCATGGAGCTCAAGGAGAAATTGGTAAAAAGGTGACTTCTTCTTTTCTGTCCTTATGGCTTGACATTGTTAAAGAGGTGGATCTTATAAAGAAACAAGTTTAAATCTGCTTAGTTTTATTCACAAAAAACTGGGCAACGGTTCGGATACTTTGTTTTGGGAGGATGTTTGGCATGGGGATATCGCTTTCAAAGACCTGTACCCTAGGGCGTACGCCTTGGAATCGTGTAAAAGTATTGATGCCGCTTCAAAATTATCTCATAATAACTTGGCTTACTCTTTTCGTCGAGTTCCTAGGGGAGGCGCGGAACAAGAGGAACTTGACCTGTTGATTGTTAAAGTTACAGGTACTTCCCTTGTTAACATGAGGAATAGATGGGTGTGGTCCTTGGAAGGCTCGGGAGATTTTTCTGTTGCTTCGGTTAGAAAAGCGATCGATAATCACTTGTTTTTGAAGGTCGCTTCCATGACTCGTTGGATCAAAGAGGTTCCGATCAAGGTGAATGTTCTAGCTTGGAAAATTAAGTTAGACTATCTCCCAACTAGATTGAATAATTCTCGTAGAGGAATGGATATCGAGTCTATTCTTTGCCCTATGTGCTGTAAGGCGGCTGAATCTTCTAGGCATATTTTCTTCACTTGTCACATTGCTAGAGATATTTTGCACAAGATTTCTCGATGGTGGGACGTTTCGTAGATGGAGTTATCTACTTATGAAGAGTGTCTTGAATGGATCTTGAATATCCGGCTTCTGATCAAACATAAAAGAATTTTCGAGGGAGTTTGTTATGTGATGTGGTGGCATATTTGGAGTTTTCGTAATAAATGCATCTTTGGTCCAAAGTCTCCTTCTCAGGCGGTCATTTTTGAAGACGTGCAATCTCGTTCTTTTTATTGGTGTCGTTATAGATGTAAATCTTCTTTTAGTCGGATTGAGTGGCTTAAAAACCCTCATATTGTTTCTTTGTAATTTTCTAGCTCCTTGCTAGTTTTTCTTTTAATAAAATCTGTCGTTCAAAAAAAATCTTTATCGTTTAGTTCAAATACTTTCAAATTGTAACTTTTGTAAATTTATTTACTATTAATTTTCAAGTAAATTACCCAGTGTTAAAGCATATAAATAACGATCTTACTTGTTGAATAATCCCTACTTTTTATAGCTCTACTATCACTTTGTAATAACGGACTAAATAACATTATACATTAGAGTTATTCGTTTCTTAAATCAACTTTTTGTACGAAAGTGTAAAGTGAAATGATACATTTATATGATCTCATTCAACATACCTATTTCCTCTTTGCCTTGCACACACTAACACTAGACGAGTATCCATGCATAACAACGAGATTTTGTAACGAAAAACAATATCTTTTTGATATTATCGTCATTCTGTTTCTTCGGCATGAACTATCAACTATAAACTACCACAAAATACAAAGAAGTTTTAATATAATGTCTTATAAAGTAGAATTTGTTATTGAATTTTTAAACTTTCAATGTTGAGATTAAGTATAAAAAAAATTTCCCTTTTTTTTAGAAACCACATTCAAAAAAATTTGTCTGAGAACATTGTTAAGACAACTGTTTTATTAAGACAATATTGTTTGAAATCTTGTGTGGGAATTAAGTTTTAAAAGAGTATTTTGGGATTAAATATTACTTATTTTTAAGTTTTTAAATTTAAACAAATTTTGTTGTTGTTTTATACGTAGTATAGACTAGGCGAGTACCCGTGCCTAGCGGCATCGGTTTCTAGCGGCAGATAATTAACGATATACGATATTGTGGTAAGTGTTTTGTATAACGTTCAAAATAGAACGTGAAAAAGGATGAAAATGTAATTACAAACTGTTGTAACATGTGATAATTCAACTTTAGCAAAAATTCTTAACATATATCAAACGACATAGAAAAATATTTAATGAAACTTAAAATAAAAGATTACATCAATTATGAAATATTAACTAACAACACATGTTACTCGTCACGTAAAACTTCTTGATACACGACATTTGAGGTATAGATTCATGCTTGACGGAACTCTTTGACTGGTTTAACCAATACCTTTGTTGTTCTACGAGATATGCCTCTAGACAATGCCACATAAAGCTGGCCATGAGAGAAAACAGAATCTGGCAAATAGACACCCACATTTGGAATTGTTTGTCCCAAATATATGGACACTTATCAAATTTATAGGAGAGTTGATTATGAGAGAGTTGCCCATGGGGCATTATGAGAAGTGAAAAAAAAGTGAGTCATTTGAGGTAAATTGGTTGGGCAATCGGGGCAAGTGAAGAATTTTCCTATTAGTTATTATTAATCTTATGACTGTATGCGAACAACTTTTGAGACAAAATATATTCCCGGTGACAATTGACCAGCTGGTCAAATGCCTTGTAGTTTATTTTACTCAATCTAAAAAATTGTTTAAAGCTCAAATTTTAAAAAAGAACTTTTAGGCTTTTACATTAGTTTAGATTCATATAGTTTAGAAAGAAATAAAGGTTAAGAAAAACTTAACCCAAAACAAAACAGGGAGATTGGAGATCTATAACAAAAAAATCTTGTCAAAGCAAAAAAAACTAAAATCTTACACACAAAATAAAATGAAGCTAGAAACATAAAGTTTTGTACCAAGAATCATCAATGTGAAACATAACAAAAATATAAACGAAGTCAAGAATTAAAATGAAAGAAAAACTGAAAATAAAAGAAACCAATATCTATATGAATAATTATGTTATCGACCTTAAAAAACATGCGGTTGCATTCTAAAATACAATCCAATTTTTGCAAACATGCGGTTGCATTCTAAAATACAATCCAATTTTTGCCCTGTCAAATTACGACTCAGGTTAACGGATCATCATAGCCAAACACATGCAGTCATGCACCATTTAAAAAAGAGTGACAAATATACAACCATCATGATAAATTATAGATTCATTATAGCACCAGATTATCACCATAAGCCATAGGTTCAACCGCATCTGGGTTAAAACCGAATATACAAACACACATTCGCAAATCCAAAAATATACTCAAGAGATCCATAACATGTCTCAGTTCATACATAAAATCCAACGCAACTCATTTTGGTAACCAATATCCAACCACAAAGTACAATACATACCGACATAGGTCCGTTTAAAAAAATCTCACATAAACATATCACACTAATTATTTAAAGTGTCACTTACGCCACATTACCACCAAGATTAACAATTATTCCGGTGCCAGCAGCGGCGGCAGAGAGTGCGGATTCCGGCGAAATATTAGGTGAACTCTCGCGGCGGCCACTTCAGTAAACCCTTAAAAAATTGTTAAAAATGTAATACTAATTCAGATCTATAAAAAGTAAAGCTATAAAAAATAGAATCCCTTTAAAACTTTAAACATATAGTTCTAAAAATAAACTCCCATAAAAATAAAAATATTGTGAACAAATTTATACAAACTCATATCTGTATCAATCTTCTTTTATCTGTATTATTATTCCCTTAAATGTAATACTGTATTTTAACAAATGGTCACATAAGTAATTCACTTTGTTAAAAAATCATGAATATACTCCATACGTTTCGTCTCGTATAGAAACTCATATTTGAAAGAAAATATTGATAAATTTATAAAAGAAACATGAAATCTGGAAATAAATATAAATCTAACAAATACCCAACAACTTTATATAAATATTTACATGATTAATTTTATAACATTTATTAACAACAACAAAAATAAGACATACATATAAATAGGCGGCAACAGGTTTTTCAGTAACACCAACAACGACAGCAACCTTTTCCGGCAAGAAGCGGTCGTAGCAGTAGTTTCCAGCGGTGGCGACAACGTGACGGCAGGCGGCAGCTGTAAACAAAGTAACAAAAAAATTATTAAAACTTGGACCTACGAATAACATCTACATATCTTTAAAAGACACCTTCAAAACTTGATTAAAATACAAAAATATACTAAAAACCTAAAAAAAAATACCTCAAACTATGTGGTTCGGTTTGGTCATTGTTGGGTTCGACGGTGTTCCGGTGGTGGTTTAATTTCTGGGGTGAGGTGGATCAAATGTAATAAAAAAACAAACAAGATTAGTAAATGCACATTACAAAGAGTATCAAGTGCGTAAGATTATCAATAAAATCGATTGCTAACCTGAAGATCATCATCAACATTTCTTTCATTTTGCCTCTATTGAGGATTGTTTATATAGGCAAAGTTTGTTTCATTTTGAAATTTCCCGCTTGGGGTTTAGTTCAAACGTGTAGTATCTTTCATTTACTAAGAGATAGTTTCCATTCAAGACTATTCCATTCATATAAAGGTATCCATGCAAGACTAAGAGATAGTTTCCACGTTTACATAACTGTTTCCATGCATAACAGTTGACTGTTTCCTTTGCATAACTGTTTCCTGCGTTTTGAGTTTGAGAGTTTGAGTAATATTCAATTTCAACTTTTCACAAAACATTGACTTTCAATATTCAATTTCAACTTTTTACATTTACCTTTGACCCTTTTTTCATTTAAGATAGTAGAGATTAGAAAAACTAATCAAAAACCAACATTACCATAAAAGGATTGAGTATTTTTTATGTGTGAATGTGAAATGCAAAATGTTAAGGTGACACTAATTTGACAAACAAGATACCACTGCAAACGCTACACTAACGAACACCTATCAACTAATTTGACGAAACGGCATACCACAGCAACTGACGCTACCCTAACGAACACCTATCAACTCACTAACCAACCAAACAACTACGAAAACATATACCATGTAATTAAAACCTCCATGCAAAAGCAACCTAACAGTATCCTGAGCAATAACTTGATCATCATATCCATTGATTATAATAAATACAACATAAGTTGGTTAGTTTAGTGAGTTTTCTTAAGTTTTCATATTTTTACCGACCAATATTTATTACTAACACAAAGATGACAAATATCATTTAGATTAACTAACAAGTATGTCTATATTAACATATTTTACTCTTATGCATGTAATTATTATATAAAATCGTAAATCATAATTTCAGTTAGTTTTTAATAATTGATTTCTTGTATTTTTCATGATATAAAAAAGTTAAAACTACAATAATACGGAACAACACGCGGGTAATACCAACCTCGTTGATAATATATCATATAGTTATAATTTCAATATGTTTTACCAAACTTTTATTTTATTATTCACTGATGAACGAGACTGTTTCAAAAAAATATATCATGAAAAATATATTTGAAAGAGACTGTTCAAATATAATAGAAGGCAAAAATAGTCAAATACCGGTGTGTGCTTAAAACTTTAAAAAATTTTAAAAACGAGTAATGTTGTTATACTAAATTAAATACATTACTTAGAAAATATAACACAATTTAATTAATATTAATTACAATTTAACCCACAAACTTTATCCACTCTCACTTGCCGCAAATAATTATGCATACACAAATTGAAAATACTCTACCCCGTAGCCGCTATAGGGTTTGCATCGTTTAGTAATAAATAAAAAAGGAAAGCTAAGATTCAAACACTTAATATTTTCTTACTCAGGTAAAGTGCTATTGATTAGGTTAGATTTATATTTTTGTTGAAGGTTGAATTCTATTACTGTAGTATTCATAAAACACTAATATTACTCTTTCCGTCTCAAATTTTATGTCCATTTAGACTTTTTCAATCAAACTTTTACCTTAAATATATCTTTTTGTGTTAGCCTTAATAGTTTTTATTAGAAGTGATGGTCATTCACATTTAGGAACTTTGTAACGTGTGTTAGATATCGTGATAGAATAGTCAACGGGCTCGTGGATTGGACTAAGCTAAATGGGTATTAGTTTAGTTAAGCTAGCCTTGTATAAGTTCATGTAACCCAATCCATGTCCAAGCCATATACCCATGGCCAAGCCTTAGGGCATCCTTTGTCTTGTACTATAAATACCCCTCAAGTATGTCATTTGAGGGGTGTGCTTGAGTGTGTTTTGTGTGTGTGTTTTTCCTTGAAGCAATATAACTACTTATTGTTTTCATCTTTCTTCTCTCTACATCTCTAAACATATACACGAATATACATCAAGTCACCATATCTTATCTTAATCTTTCTCTTTATTTACGCATAACAGTTTGGGTTTAACGTGGTATTCTTGTGTTCATAACGTGGGTATTTGATAAGGTTGGTATATCTTTGGTCCTAACAATTGGTATCAATCGCCTAACAATGGTTTAGGAGTGTTTGTGTTTGTTTTGAAGGGTTACGCGTAAAAGGCTCTCGTTATACGTTTTTGTCAAGCTTAAAGCTTTAATTTTTGCACTTTAAAATTCAAGATTCTTGTGGTTTAAGGTTTATTGGGTGCTAAAGTTTCAGTTTTTTGCAAAAAGTTCGTAGCTTTACGTGTTTTTCTTCATTTTAAGCTCAGTATTTGGTTATTGGTCATTTCTACTCATAACTTTTCTAAGCACTTTGGGTGAAAAATGTCAACATTTTTGTGTTATTGGAGTGTTTTTAAGGATATCTGCAAGCGAAATCATTTGAATCGTTGGAAATTTCTTACGAGTAGAAGTCAAAAAGTCAAAAACCTAGTTTTCTACTCGTAACTTTTCTAAGCACTTTGGGTGAAAAAGGTTAACATTTTTGTGTTATTCGAAGTGTTTTAAGGATATCTGTGCAAGCGTAATTTGTTTGAATCGTTGGAAATTTTTTTTAACACGAGTAAGTCAAAACCTAGTTCTACCGTAAGAAAGTCAACTACTATAAGTTTTCTACCGGTAACTTTTTGGTGAAGAATCTTCGAAGCTAATCGGTTACTCAAAGTGCTTCCCTCACTTGGATAAGTGTGTGGAACACTTCACTTATGGATATCTCTTACCGGCTGTGATGGTGTAAAGGATTTTTGGTTCTTAACCATAGTTTACGCATAAGCTAAAAGCTTCGAGTAACTTACGATAACTTCAAAATTACGCGTGAAGGTTTGAAAGTAACTTTTTGGCTACGCATATGCTTAAGGTTACGCTTTAAGGTTCTACGCTTAAGGTTTTCTACGCTTAAGGTTCCTACGCTTAAGGTCTACGCTAAGGTTCCTACGATTAAGGTTTCTACGCTTAAGGTTCTACGATAAGGTTTCTACGCATAAGCTTCCTACGCCTAAGATCCTACGCATAAACACCCATCTCTACTTAAGCCTCGTTTACTCGTAAATCTCATGTGTTCTACGCCTAAGCTCTCTTTCTTACAAAAAAAAAAGACAATTTTAATTTAGAAAATTTAAATATAATCTTATTTGTCAATGCGTATTTATTAAAAAGACAATGTCAAAATTTGTGATCATATCTGTATACGTGGATGATTTAAACATAATCAGGATGAATAAAGAAATCTAAGAAGTTATTGTTCTATTAAAGAAGGAATTTGAAATGAAAGATTTTGGAAGGACCAAATATTGCCTTGGTTTACAGATTGAGCATATGCATAATGAAATAATTCTACATCAATCAAATTACACTAAAAAGTTCTTTAAACGATTTAATATGGACAAGGAAAATCCTTTAAGCACCCCAATGGTTGGTAGATCACTTAATGTCGATAATGGCCATTTCACCCCTGCGAAGATGATGAAGAAAATCTTGGTCCAGAGGTGCCATACCAAAGTGCAATTGGAGCCCTTATGTATCTAATAAATTGTACTTGGCCTGGCATTTCTTTTGCAGCTAATTTATTAGCAAGGTTTAGTTCTTCCCCTACAAAAAGACACTAGAAAGGAATCAAACACATTTTCGATATCTTCAAAGGACCGTCAATTTAGGCTTGTATCATCCTAACAATTCAAAAGAATGATTGGTTGGTTATGCATATGTAGGTTATTTGTCAAATCCTCATAAAGCAAGATCCCAAACTGGATACGTGTTTATGAATGGAGGTACTACGATCTCATGGTGTTCCCAGAAACAAACACTTGTTGCAACATCATCAAATCACACTGAAGTCATTGCACTACATGAAGCTTCTAGATCCTACGCATAAACACCAGATCCTACGCATAAACACCAGATCCTACGCCTAAGCCTCGTCTACTCGTAACTTCGTTTTTCTACGCCTAAGCTCTTCATTTTACAAAAAAAAAAAAAAAAAAAAAAAAAAAAAAAAAAAAGACAATTTTATTTTAGAAAATTTAAATATAATCTTATTTGTCAATGCGTATTTATTAAAAAAAAAATGTCAGAATTTGTGATCATATCTGGATACGTGGATGATTTAAACATAATCAGGATGAATAAAGAAATCTAAGAAGTTATTGTTCTATTAAAGAAGGAATTTGAAATGAAAGATTTTGGAAGGACCAAATATTGCCTTGGTTTACAGATTGAGCATATGCATAATGAAATAATTCTACATCAATCAAATTACACTAAAAAGTTCTTAAAACGATTTAATATGGACAAGGAAAATCCTTTAAGCACCCCAATGGTTGGTAGATCACTTAATGTCGATAATGGCCATTTCACCCTTGCGAAGATGATGAAGAAAATCTTGGTCCAGAGGTGCCATACCAAAGTGCAATTGGAGCCCTTATGTATCTAATAAATTGTACTTGGCCTGGCATTTCTTTTGCAGTTAATTTATTAGCAAGGTTTAGTTCTTCCCCTACAAAAAGACACTAGAAAGGAATCAAACACATTTTCGATATCTTCAAAGGACCGTCAATTTAGGCTTGTATCATCCTAACAATTCAAAAGAATGATTGGTTGGTTATGCATATGTAGGTTATTTGTCAAATCCTCATAAAGCAAGATCCCAAACTGGATACGTGTTTATGAATGGAGGTACTACGATCTCATGGTGTTCCCAGAAACAAACACTTGTTGCAACATCATCAAATCACACTGAAGTCATTGCACTACATGAAGCTTCTAGATCCTACGCATAAACACCAGATCCTACGCATAAACACCAGATCCTACGCATAAACACCAGATCCTACGCCTAAGCCTCCTCGGCTCTACTCGTGAACTCGTTTCTACGCCTAAGCTCTTCATTTTACAAAAAAAAAAAAAAAAAAAAAAAAAAAAAAACAATTTTATTTTAGAAAATTTAAATATAATCTTATTTGTCAATGCGTATTTATTAAAAAGACAATGTCAGAATTTGTGATCATATCTGTATACGTGGATGATTTAAACATAATCAGGATGAATAAAGAAATCTAAGAAGTTATTGTTCTATTAAAGAAGGAATTTGAAATGAAAGATTTTGGAAGGACCAAATATTGCCTTGGTTTACAGATTGAGCATATGCATAATGAAATAATTATACATCAATCAAATTACACTAAAAAGTTCTTAAAACGATTTAATATGGACAAGGAAAATCCTTTAAGCACCCCAATGGTTGGTAGATCACTTAATGTCGATAATGGCCATTTCACCCTTGCGAAGATGATGAAGAAAATCTTGGTCCTGAGGTGCCATACCAAAGTGCAATTGGAGCCCTTATGTATCTAATAAATTGTACTTGGCCTGGCATTTCTTTTGCAGCTAATTTATTAGCAAGGTTTAGTTCTTCCCCTACAAAAAGACACTAGAAAGGAATCAAACACATTTTCGATATCTTCAAAGGACCGTCAATTTAGGCTTGTATCATCCTAACAATTCAAAAGAATGATTGGTTGGTTATGCATATGTAGGTTATTTGTCAAATCCTCATAAAGCAAGATCCCAAACTGGATACGTGTTTATGAATGGAGGTACTACGATCTCATGGTGTTCCCAGAAACAAACACTTGTTGCAACATCATCAAATCACACTGAAGTCATTGCACTACATGAAGCTTCTAGATCCTACGAATAAACACCCTCCCACGCGATAAACACCGTGATCCTACGCGATAAACACCGGATCCCACTAAGCCTCGCCACCGGATCTCGCTGCCTATGCCTAAGCTCTTCATTTTACAAAAAAAAAAAAAAAAAAAAAAAAAAAAACAATTTTATTTTAGAAAATTTAAATATAATCTTATTTGTCAATGCGTATTTATTAAAAAGACAATGTCAGAATTTGTGATCATATCTGTATACGTGGATGATTTAAACATAATCAGGATGAATAAAGAAATCTAAGAAGTTATTGTTCTATTAAAGAAGGAATTTGAAATGAAAGATTTTGGAAGGACCAAATATTGCCTTGGTTTACAGATTGAGCATATGCATAATGAAATAATTCTACATCAATCAAATTACACTAAAAAGTTCTTAAAACGATTTAATATGGACAAGGAAAATCCTTTAAGCACCCCAATGGTTGGTAGATCACTTAATGTCGATAATGGCCATTTCACCCTTGCGAAGATGATGAAGAAAATCTTGGTCCAGAGGTGCCATACCAAAGTGCAATTGGAGCCCTTATGTATCTAATAAATTGTACTTGGCCTGGCATTTCTTTTGCAGTTAATTTATTAGCAAGGTTTAGTTCTTCCCCTACAAAAAGACACTAGAAAGGAATCAAACACATTTTCGATATCTTCAAAGGACCGCCAATTTAGGCTTGTATCATCCTAACAATTCAAAAAAATGATTGGTTGGTTATGCATATGTAGGTTATTTGTCAAATCCTCATAAAGCAAGATCCCAAACTGGATACGCGTTTATGAATGGAGGTACTACGATCTCATGGTGTTCCGAAAACAAACACTTGTTGCAACATCATCAAATCACACTGAAGTCATTGCACTACAGGAAGCTTCTAGATCCAACGCGATAAACACCGTGATCCTACGCAAACACCAGATCCTACTCCTAAGCCTCGTCTACTCGTAACTTGTGTTCTACCTAAGCTCTTCATTTTACAAAAAAAAAAAAAAAAAGACAATTTTATTTTAGAAAATTTAAATATAATCTTATTTGTCAATGCGTATTTATTAAAAAGACAATGTCAGAATTTGTGATCATATCTGTATACGTGGATGATTTAAACATAATCTGGATGAATAAAGAAATCTAAGAAGTTATTGTTCTATTAAAGAAGGAATTTGAAATGAAAGATTTTGGAAGGACCAAATATTGCCTTGGTTTACAGATTGAGCATATGCATAATGAAATAATTCTACATCAATCAAATTACACTAAAAAGTTCTTAAAACGATTTAATATGGACAAGGAAAATCCTTTAAGCACCCCAATGGTTGGTAGATCACTTAATGTCGATAATGGCCATTTCACCATTGCGAAGATGATGAAGAAAATCTTGGTCCAGAGGTGCCATACCAAAGTGCAATTGGAGCCCTTATGTATCTAATAAATTGTACTTGGCCTAGCATTTCTTTTGCAGTTAATTTATTAGCAAGGTTTAGTTCTTCCCCTACAAAAAGACACTAGAAAGGAATCAAACACATTTTCGATATCTTCAAAGGACCGTCAATTTAGGCTTGTATCATCCTAACAATTCAAAAGAATGATTGGTTGGTTATGCATATGTAGGTTATTTGTCAAATCCTCATAAAGCAAGATCCCAAACTGGATACGTGTTTATGAATGGAGGTACTACGATCTCATGGTGTTCTCAGAAACAAACACTTGTTGCAACATCATCAAATCACACTGAAGTCATTGCACTACAGGAAGCTTCTAGATCCTACGATAAACACACGGATCCTACGCATAAACACCAGATCCTACGCCTAAGCCTCGCCTACTCGTAACTTCGTGTTTCTACGCCTAAGCTCTTCATTTTACAAAAAAAAAAAAAAAAAAAAAAGACAATTTTATTTTAGAAAATTTAAATATAATCTTATTTGTCAATGCGTATTTATTAAAAAGACAATGTTAGAATTTGTGATCATATCTCAGATACGGATGATTTAAACATAATCAGGATGAATAAAGAAATCTAAGAAGTTATTGTTCTATTAAAGAAGGAATTTGAAATGAAAGATTTTGGAAGGACCAAATATTGCCTTGGTTTACCGATTGAGCATATGCATAATGAAATAATTCTACATCAATCAAATTACACTAAAAAGTTCTTAAAACGATTTAATATGGACAAGGAAAATCCTTTAAGCACCCCAATGGTTGGTAGATCACTTAATGTCGATAATGGCCATTTCACCCTTGCGAAGATGATGAAGAAAATCTTGGTCCAGAGGTGCCATACCAAAGTGCAATTGGAGCCCTTATGTATCTAATAAATTGTACTTGGCCTGGCATTTCTTTTGCAGTTAATTTATTAGCAAGGTTTAGTTCTTCCCCTACAAAAAGACACTAGAAAGGAATCAAACACATTTTCGATATCTTCAAAGGACCGTCAATTTAGGCTTGTATCATCCTAACAATTCAAAAGAATGATTGGTTGGTTATGCATATGTAGGTTATTTGTCAAATCCTCATAAAGCAAGATCCCAAACTGGATACGTGTTTATGAATGGAGGTACTACGATCTCATGGTGTTCCCAGAAACAAACACTTGTTGCAACATCATCAAATCACACTGAAGTCATTGCACTACATGAAGCTTCTAGATGCTACGCATAAACACCTTGATCCACGCGATAAACACCAGATCCTCCGCCTAAGCCTCGTCTACTCGTAACTTCGTGTTTCTACGCCTAAGCTCTTCATTTTACAAAAAAAAAAAAAAAAAAAAAAGACAATTTTATTTTAGAAAATTTAAATATAATCTTATTTGTCAATGCGTATTTATTAAAAAGACAATGTCAGAATTTGTGATCATATCTGTATACGTGGATGATTTAAACATAATCAGGATGAATAAAGAAATCTAAGAAGTTATTGTTCTATTAAAGAAGGAATTTGAAATGAAAGATTTTGGAAGGACCAAATATTGCCTTGGTTTACCGATTGAGCATATGCATAATGAAATAATTCTACATCAATCAAATTACACTAAAAAGTTCTTAAAACGATTTAATATGGACAAGGAAAATCCTTTAAGCACCCCAATGGTTGGTAGATCACTTAATGTCGATAATGGCCATTTCACCCTTGCGAAGATGATGAAGAAAATCTTGGTCCAGAGGTGCCATACCAAAGTGCAATTGGAGCCCTTATGTATCTAATAAATTGTACTTGTCCTGGCATTTCTTTTGCAAGCTAATTTATTAGCAAGGTTTAGTTCTTCCCTACAAAAAGACACTAGAAAGGAATCAAACACATTTTCGATATCTTCAAAGGACCGTCAATTTAGGCTTGTATCATCCTAACAATTCAAAAGAATGATTGGTTGGTTATGCATATGTAGGTTATTTGTCAAATCCTCATGAAGCAAGATCCCAAACTGGATAACGGTTTATGAATGGAGGTACTACGATCTCATGGTGTTCCCAGAAACAAACACTTGTTGCATCATCATCAAATCACACAAGTCTTGCACTACATGAAGCTTCTAGATCCTACGATAAACACCGGATCCTACGATAAACACCAGATCCTACGCCTAAGCCTCGTTACTCGTGAACTTGTGTTTCTACGCCTAAGCTCTTCATTTTACAAAAAAAAAAAAAAAAAAAAAACAATTTTATTTTAGAAAATTTAAATATAATCTTATTTGTCAATGCGTATTTATTAAAAAGACAATGTCAGAATTTGGGATCATATCTCAGATACGTGGATGATTTAAACATAATCAGGATGAATAAAGAAATCTAAGAAGTTATTGTTCTATTAAAGAAGGAATTTGAAATGAAAGATTTTGGAAGGACCAAATATTGCCTTGGTTTACAGATTGAGCATATGCATAATGAAATAATTCTACATCAATCAAATTACACTAAAAAGTTCTTAAAACGATTTAATATGGACAAGGAAAATCCTTTAAGCACCCCAATGGTTGGTAGATCACTTAATGTCGATAATGGCCATTTCACCCTTATGAAGATGATGAAGAAAATCTTGGTCCAGAGGTGCCATACCAAAGTGCAATTGGAGACCTTATGTATCTAATAAATTGTACTTGGCCTGGCATTTCTTTTGCAGTTAATTTATTAGCAAGGTTTAGTTCTTCCCCTACAAAAAGACACTAGAAAGGAATCAAACACATTTTCGATATCTTCAAAGGACCGTCAATTTAGGCTTGTATCATCCTAACAATTCAAAAGAATGATTGGTTGGTTATGCATATGTAGGTTATTTGTCAAATCCTCATAAAGCAAGATCCCAAACTGGATACGTGTTTATGAATGGAGTTACTACGATCTCATGGTGTTCCCAGAAACAAACACTTGTTGCAACATCATCAAATCACACTGAAGTCATTGCACTACATGAAGCTTCTAGATCCTACGCATAAACACCAGATCCTACGCATAAACACCAGATCCTACGCCTAAGCCTCGTTTACTCGTAACTTCGTGTTTCTACGCCTAAGCTCTTCATTTTAAAAAAAAAAAAAAAAAAAAAGACAATTTTATTTTAGAAAATTTAAATATAATCTTATTTGTCAATGCGTATTTTTTAAAAAGACAATGTCAGAATTTGTGATCATATCTGTATACGTGGATGATTTAAACATAATCACGATGAATAAAGAAATCTAAGAAGTTATTGTTCTATTAAAGAAGGAATTTGAAATGAAAGATTTTGGAAGGACCAAATATTGCCTTGGTTTACAGATTGAGCATATGCATAATGAAATAATTCTACATCAATCAAATTACACTAAAAAGTTCTTAAAACGATTTAATATGGACAAGGAAAATCCTTTAAGCACCCCAATGGTTGGTAGATCACTTAATGTCGATAATGGCCATTTCACCCTTGCGAAGATGATGAAGAAAATCTTGGTCCAGAGGTGCCATACCAAAGTGCAATTGGAGCCCTTATGTATCTAATAAATTGTACTTGGCCTGCATTTCTTTTGCAGTTAATTTATTAGCAAGGTTTAGTTCCTCCCCTACAAAAAGACACTAGAAAGGAATCAAACACATTTTCGATATCTTCAAAGGACCGTCAATTTAGGCTTGTATCATCCTAACAATTCAAAAGAATGATTGGTTGGTTATGCATATGTAGGTTATTTGTCAAATCCTCATAAAGCAAGATCCCAAACTGGATACGTGTTTATGAATGGAGGTACTACGATCTCATGGTGTTCCCAGAAACAAACACTTGTTGCAACATCATCAAATCACACTGAAGTCATTGCACTACAGGAAGCTTCTAGATCCTACGATAAACACCGATCCTACGCGATAAACACCGCATCCTACGCTAAGCCTCGTCACTCGTGAACTTCAGGTTTCTACGCCTAAGCTCTTCATTTTACAAAAAAAAAAAAAAAAAAAGACAATTTTATTTTAGAAAATTTAAATATAATCTTATTTGTCAATGCGTATTTATTAAAAAGACAATGTAAGAATTTGTGATCATATCGATGTATATTGGATGATTTAAACATAATCACGATGAATAAAGAAATCTAAGAAGTTATTGTTCTATTAAAGAAGGAATTTGAAATGAAAGATTTTGGAAGGACCAAATATTGCCTTGGTTTACTGATTGAGCATATGCATAATGAAATAATTCTACATCAATCAAATTACACTAAAAAGTTCTTAAAACGATTTAATATGGACAAGGAAAATCCTTTAAGCACCCCAATGGTTGGTAGATCACTTAATGTCGATAATGGCCATTTCACCCTTGCGAAGATGATGAAGAAAATCTTGGTCCAGAGGTGCCATACCAAAGTGCAATTGGAGCCCTTATGTATCTAGTAAATTGTACTTGGCTTGCATTTCTTTTGCGCTAATTTATTAGCAAGGTTTAGTTCTTCCCCTAAAAAAAGACACTAGAAAGGAATCAAACACATTTTCGATATCTTCAAAGGACCGTCAATTTAGGCTTGTATCATCCTAACAATTAAAAAGAATGATTGGTTGGTTATGCATATGTAGGTTATTTGTCAAATCCTCATGAAGCAAGATCCCAAACCTGGATAACGCTGTTTATGAATGGAGGTACTACGATCTCATGGTGTTCCCATAAACAAACACTTGTTGCAACATCATCAAATCACACTGAAGTCATTGCACTACATGAAGCTTCTAGATCCTACGAAATAACAAACAGATCCCACGCGATAAACACCAGGATCCTACGCCTAAGCCTCGCCTACTCGTAACTTCGGTTTCTACCTAAGCTCTTCATTTTACAACAAAAAAAAAAAAAAAAAAAGACAATTTTATTTTAGAAAATTTAAATATAATCTTATTTGTCAATGCGTATTTATTAAAAAGACAATGTCAGACTTTGTGATCATATCTCAGCTATACGTGGATGATTTAAACATAATCACGATGAATAAAGAAATCTAAGAAGTTATTGTTCTATTAAAGAAGGAATTTGAAATGAAAGATTTTGGAAGGACCAAATATTGCCTTGGTTTACAGATTGAGCATATGCATAATGAAATAATTCTACATCAATCAAATTACACTAAAAAGTTCTTAAAACGATTTAATATGGACAAGGAAAATCCTTTAAGCACCCCAATGGTTGGTAGATCACTTAATGTCGATACTGGCCATTTCACCCTTTCGCGTAAGATGATGAAGAAAATCTTGGTCCAGAGGTGCCATACCAAAGTGCAATTGGAGCCCTTATGTATCTAATAAATTGTACTTGGCCTGGCATTTCTTTTGCGTAATTTATTAGCAAGGTTTAGTTCTTCCCCTACAAAAGACACTAGAAAGGAATCAAACACATTTTCGATATCTTCAAAGGACCGTCAATTTAGGCTTGTATCATCCTAACAATTCAAAAGAATGATTGGTTGGTTATGCATATGGAGGTTATTTGTCAAATCCTCATAAAGCAAGATCCCAAACCGGATACGGTTTATGAATGGAGGTACTACGATCTCATGGTGTTCCCAGAAACAAACACTTGTTGCAACATCATCAAATCACATTGAAGTCATTGCACTACATGAAGCTTCTAGATCCTACGCGATAAACACCGATCCTACGATAAAACACCTGATCCTCGCCTAAGCCTCGCCTACTCGTAACTCCGGTTTCTACGCCTAAGCTCTTCATTTTACAAAAAAAAAAAAAAAAAAAAAGACAATTTTATTTTAGAAAATTTAAATATAATCTTATTTGTCAATGCATATTTATTAAAAAGACAATGTCAGAATTTGTGATCATATCTCAGACGTGGATGATTTAAACATAATCACGATGAATAAAGAAATCTAAGAAGTTATTGTTCTATTAAAGAAGGAATTTGAAATGAAAGATTTTGGAAGGACCAAATATTGCCTTGGTTTACAGATTGAGCATATGCATAATGAAATAATTCTACATCAATCAAATTACACTAAAAAGTTCTTAAAACGATTTAATATGGACAAGGAAAATCCTTTAAGCACCCCAATGGTTGGTAGATCACTTAATGTCGATGATGGCCATTTCACCCTCATAAGATGATGAAGAAAATCTTGGTCCAGAGGTGCCATACCAAAGTGCAATTGGAGCTCTTATGTATCTAATAAATTGTACTTGGCCTGGCATTTCTTTTGCAGTTAATTTATTAGCAAGGTTTAGTTCTTCCCCTACAAAAAGACACTAGAAAGGAATCAAACACATTTTCGATATCTTCAAAGGACCGTCAATTTAGGCTTGTATCATCCTAACAATTCAAAAGAATGATTGGTTGGTTATGCATATGTAGGTTATTTGTCAAATCCTCATAAAGCAAGATCCCAAACTGGATACGTGTTTATGAATGGAGGTACTACGATCTCATGGTGTTCCTAGAAACAAACACTTGTTGCAACATCATCAAATCACACCAACAAGTCATTGCACTACATGAAGCTTCTAGATCCTACGATAAACACCAGATCCTACGCGATAAACACCCGATCCTACCTAAGCCTCGCCTACCAGAATCTCTGCGGTTTCTACGCCTAAGCTCTTCATTTTACAAAAAAAAAAAAAAGACAATTTTATTTTAGAAAATTTAAATATAATCTTATTTGTCAATGCGTATTTATTAAAAAGACAATGTAAGAATTTGTGATCATATCTGATAATGGATGATTTAAACATAATCATGATGAATAAAGAAATCTAAGAAGTTATTGTTCTATTAAAGAAGGAATTTGAAATGAAAGATTTTGGAAGGACCAAATATTGCCTTGGTTTACCGATTGAGCATATGCATAATGAAATAATTCTACATCAATCAAATTACACTAAAAAGTTCTTTAAACGATTTAATATGGACAAGGAAAATCCTTTAAGCACCCCAATGGTTGGTAGATCACTTAATGTCGATAATGGCCATTTCACCCTTGCGAAGATGATGAAGAAAATCTTGGTCCAGAGGTGCCATACCAAAGTGCAATTGGAGCCCTTATGTATCTAATAAATTGTACTTGCCCTGGCATTTCTTTTGCAGTTAATTTATTAGCAAGGTTTAGTTCTTCCCCTACAAAAGACACTAGAAAGGAATCAAACACATTTTCGATATCTTCAAAGGACCGTCAATTTAGGCTTGTATCATCCTAACAATTCAAAAGAATGATTGGTTGGTTATGCATATGGAGGTTATTTGTCAAATCCTCATAAAGCAAGATCCCAAACCGATAATGTGTTTATGAATGGAGGTACTACGATCTCATGGTGTTCCCATAAACAAACACTTGTTGCAACATCATCAAATCACACTGAAGTCATTGCACTACAGGAAGCTTCTAGATCCCACGATAAACACCGATCCTACGCGATAAACAACCGATCCTACGCCAAGCCTCGCCCACTGTAATCTCGTGTTTTCACGCCTAAGCTCTTCATTTTACAAAAAAAAAAAGACAATTTTATTTTAGAAAATTTAAATATAATCTTATTTGTCAATGCGTATTTATTAAAAAGACAATGTAAGAATTTGTGATCATATCCTGTATACGGATGATTTAAACATAATCACGATGAATAAAGAAATCTAAGAAGTTATTGTTCTATTAAAGAAGGAATTTGAAATGAAAGATTTTGTAAGGACCAAATATTGCCTTGGTTTACCGATTGAGCATATGCATAATGAAATAATTCTACATCAATCAAATTACACTAAAAAGTTCTTAAAACGATTTAATATGGACAAGGAAAATCCTTTAAGCACCCCAATGGTTGGTAGATCACTTAATGTCGATAATGGCCATTTCACCCTTGCTAAGATGATGAAGAAAATCTTGGTCCAGAGGTGCCATACCAAAGTGCAATTGGAGCCCTTATGTATCTAATAAATTGTACTTGGCCTGGCATTTCTTTTGCAGTTAATTTATTAGCAAGGTTTAGTTCTTCCCCTACAAAAAGACACTAGAAAGGAATCAAACACATTTTCGATATCTTCAAAGGACCGTCAATTTAGGCTTGTATCATCCTAACAATTCAAAAGAATGATTGGTTGGTTATGCATATGTAGGTTATTTGTCAAATCCTCATAAAGCAAGATCCCAAACTGGATACGTGTTTATGAATGGAGGTACTACGATCTCATGGTGTTCTCAGAAACAAACACTTGTTGCAACATCATCAAATCACACTCAAGTCATTGCACTACATGAAGCTTCTAGATCCTACGCATAAACACCAGATCCTACGCATAAAGACCAGATCCTACGCCCTAAGCCTCGCGTCACTGTGAACTTGTTTCTACGCCTAAGCTCTTCATTTTACAAAAAAAAAAAAAAAAAAAAGACAATTTTATTTTAGAAAATTTAAATATAATCTTATTTGTCAATGCGTATTTATTAAAAAGACAATGTTAGAATTTGTGATCATATCTCAGATATGCGTGGATGATTTAAACATAATCACGATGAATAAAGAAATCTAAGAAGTTATTGTTCTATTAAAGAAGGAATTTGAAATGAAAGATTTTGTAAGGACCAAATATTGCCTTGGTTTACCGATTGAGCATATGCATAATGAAATAATTCTACATCAATCAAATTACACTAAAAGTTCTTAAAACGATTTAATATGGACAAGGAAAATCCT
Organism: Chrysanthemum makinoi; assembly: GCA_910596185.1. Lineage (NCBI taxonomy): Eukaryota > Viridiplantae > Streptophyta > Magnoliopsida > Asterales > Asteraceae > Chrysanthemum > Chrysanthemum makinoi. The sequence continues at coordinate 60,399,196 of OU343216.1, read as the reverse complement.
TTAAGCACCCCAATGGTTGGTAGATCACTTAATGTCGATGATGGCCATTTCACCCTAAGTAAGATGATGAAGAAAATCTTGGTCCAGAGGTGCCATACCAAAGTGCAATTGGAGACCTTATGTATCTAATAAATTGTACTTGGCCTGGCATTTCTTTTGCAGTTAATTTATTAGCAAGGTTTAGTTCTTCCCCTACAAAAGACACTAGAAAGGAATCAAACACATTTTCGATATCTTCAAAGGACCGGCAATTTAGGCTTGTATCATCCTAACAATTCAAAAGAATGATTGGTTGGTTATGCATATGGAGGTTATTTGTCAAATCCTCATAAAGCAAGATCCCAAACCGATAATGGTTTATGAATGGAGGTACTACGATCTCATGGTGTTCCCAGAAACAAACACTTGTTGCCACATCATCAAATCACAACCAAGTCATTGCACTACATGAAGCTTCTCAGATCCCACGCGATAAACACCGTGATCCCACGCATAAACACCGTGATCCTACGCCTAAGCCTCGTCTACTCGTAACTTCCTGTTTCTACGCCTAAGCTCTTCATTTTACAAAAAAAAAAAAAGACAATTCTATTTTAGAAAATTTAAATATAATCTTATTTGTCAATGCGTATTTATTAAAAAGACAATGTCAGACTTTGTGATCATATCTCAGACGTGGATGATTTAAACATAATCACGATGAATAAAGAAATCTAAGAAGTTATTGTTCTATTAAAGAAGGAATTTGAAATGAAAGATTTTGGAAGGACCAAATATTGCCCTGGTTTACAGATTGAGCATATGCATAATGAAATAATTCTACATCAATCAAATTACACTAAAAAGTTCTTAAAACGATTTAATATGGACAAGGAAAATCCTTTAAGCACCCCAATGGTTGGTAGATCACTTAATGTCGATAATGGCCATTTCACCCTTGCGAAGATGATGAAGAAAATCTTGGTCCAGAGGTGCCATACCAAAGTGCAATTGGAGCTCTTATGTATCTAATAAATTGTACTTGGCCTGGCATTTCTTTTGCAGTTAATTTATTAGCAAGGTTTAGTTCTTCCCCTACAAAAGACACTAGAAAGGAATCAAACACATTTTCGATATCTTCAAAGGACCGTCAATTTAGGCTTGTATCATCCTAACTATTCAAAAGAATGATGGTTGGTTATGCATATGTAGGTTATTTGTCAAATCCTCATAAAGCAAGATCCCAAACCGGATACGTGTTTATGAATGGAGGTACTACGATCTCATGGTGTTCCAAGAAACAAACACTTGTTGCAACATCATCAAATCACACTGAAGTCATTGCACTACATAAAGCTTCTAGATCCTATGCGATAAACACTGATCCTACGCGATAAACACCGCATCCTACGCCTCAAGCTCCTGCTTCACTGTAACTCGTGGTTTCTACGCCTCAAGCTCTTCATTTTACAAAAAAAAAAAAAAAAAAAAAAAAAGACAATTTTTTTTTAGAAAATTTAAATATAATCTTATTTGTCAATGCGTATTTATTAAAAAGACAATGTCATAATTTGTGATCATATCCAGATACGCTGATGATTTTAAACATAATCGATGAATAAAGAAAATCTAAGAAGTTATTGTTCTATTAAAGAAGGAATTTGAAATGAAAGATTTTGTAAGGACCAAATATTGCCTTGGTTTACCGATTGAGCATATGCATAATGAAATAATTCTACATCAATCAAATTACACTAAAAAGTTCTTAAAACGATTTAATATGGACAAGGAAAATCCTTTAAG